>JAAALK010000288.1:38777857-39183383 GCA_019279435.1 Zizania palustris
GCCGATGTGTCTATTGAATCCATCCATGATAAGGTAGAATGTCTATCAGGTAGAGTCCTCTCAGATTATGACTTTGTTAGCATGTCCGACGGGCGATTTGTTCTAGTGTTTGTAAAGCTGGCTAGTGTAGCTCAGTTGTCTCTAAACTAGTTGTCATGTCAGGTAAAAGTAATCTTGATTGGCTAAAGTCTTCTGTAGAGCAATATCATTCTTCTAAAGATGGTATCACCATTTCCATTGAAGATTTTAGTGAGGTAGAAAAGTTAGGCCAAAGTTTTGCGTCGTCCGACCCTCTAGAGGAGGGAGACATAAGCGATGGTAGTAGTCCGAGGTTGACTTTTGTAAATCAGAATTTATCGGCTTGTGATAAGGCCGAGGTAATAAAGTTACTTCGGTCATATGTTGATTGCTTTGCATGAGAGTATAGCGAGATGCCCAGACTTAGCTGCGAGCTCGTAGAGCATCGACTGCCTATCAAACCCGGGTTTAGGCCTTATAAGCAGCCCCCTCGCCGCTTAAATTCGGCCGTGTATGATCGAGTTAAAGAGGAGATAGATCAACTACGTAAGTCTGAGTTTATTAGGCCATGCAAGTATGCTGAATGGGTTGCTAACATTGTGCCTGTTGAAAAGAAAGGGATTGGCAAGATTTGTGTGTGTATTGATTTTAGGGACTTGAAAAATGCCACTCCGAAGGACGAGTATCCCATTGAACAAACAACTTGTTGATCAATGATGCTTCAGGACACAAGGTACTAAGTTTTCTTGATGGTAATGTTGGTTACAATCTAATTTTTATGGCAAAAGAGGATGTTTACAAAATGATCTTTAGGTGTCCTAGTTTTGTCGGCTTGTTTGAGTGGGTTGTGATGACTTTTGCTTTAAATAATGTTGGCGCTACATATCAATGTGCTATAAACTTGATCTTTCATGACTTGCTAGGAGTTATGCTAGAAGTCTATATAGATGATGTTGTAGTCAAATCGGATGCTATGTGTAACCATTTAGCCGATTTGAGAGTGGCTTTTGAAAGAATGCGTCAGTATGGCCTGAAAATTAACCCGCTCAAGTGTGCTTTTCACGTGTCAGCGGGAAGTTCTTAGAATTTATGATTCATGAAAGAGGTATTGAGATTGATCCTAAGAGACTTGAGAAGATTAAGAACTGTAAAGGGCCAACATGTAAGAAAGATGTGCAAAAGTTGCTAGGCAAGATGAACTATTTGTGTCGCATTGTATCTAACCTGTCTAGCAAGATTGATGTTTTTGTCCCCATACTTCGGCTAAAGAACGAAGCCGAATTCACTTGGGGGGTAAGTTAGCAACATGCTTTTGATCAAATTAAAGAGTGCTTATCATCACCACTCGTGGTAATGGCACTGAAAGCCGGAATTCTGTTTCAGTTGTACGTTGTTGTAGAAGATAGTGTAATAGGAGCCGTGTTGACTTAGGAGGTGGATGGAGAGGAATACAACATCATGTTGTTGAGTCGCCGCCTGTTAGATGCTGAGATGAGGTACGTGTTTTTGGAGCGTTTGTGTTTGTCACTTTATTATGCATGTACCAAACTTTGACACTATCTTCTATGTGGCACATGTATTGTTACTTGTCAAACCGATGTTATAAAGTACATGTTGCAAAATCCAATTCAAAGTGGGAGAAATGGAAAATAATCTTATGCTTTAATTGAGTATGATTTGGCTTATGAACCCTTAAAAGCTATGAAAGGCCGGATCATCCCATACTTTATAGTTGATCACCATGTAGATGTCAATTGGAGTAGTGATACTGCCCTGATTGAAGTAGTACCATTGAGTAGCCATGTTTAAGAGCATGGGCCTCATGGCTCCAGATGTGATGAGTGATTGTCAATGGAAGTCAAAGAGGACATGAAGAGAAGAGAAGACATGCTGTGTCTGGGCCGCATATGACTAAGGTAGACGGGAAGCGAGTGACTGTCGGGCTGGCCTAATCCGAGTACATGGGCTAGGAGCAGTAGAGGATCAACTGGTCTATTGACCGGGATTGACTCAGGTACAAGGGCGGTGAGCGATTGCTGGGCTGAGGGAGCTGCGGAATCGGGCCGGCCCAATCCGGGTACCCGGTGCGAAGACGGTGGACGCTTTGTTAGTTTCGGAACAGAACTGACGACCGTTGATCTCGGATCTAACCATTCTAAGGCGAAGCCGTAGCTGCTACGAAAGCTCAGCATCAGGACAAGTTATCTTTGTTTAGGTTTTTACTATTTTGCCTTTAGGCCCAAAATCTGTCAGTCGAGTCTATAAAAAACCCTAAGGGCATTTCAGTCTTTTCCATTTTTATTTCAGCGTCTGTAAAAATCCTAGGGTATTTTTGATTTTTCCAATTTATTGGGCTGCCTATAAAAGGGCCCCAAAACCTAGGGTTAGGGTCACCCATTTTAAGAAATCACTTTACCAATTCCAAAATTTGGGTCACTTTTCATGTTCATCTTCCTGGAGTTTTGTCTACAGCCGCCGGTGTTCATCTCGTTCTAAATAGCCGCCGCTGCATCTTGTTTTCATCCCCCGGCGTGTCTTTCACTTTCCTACGGCATTGTTTTCCCTGGCAGCAGCTATGTGCGACGCGTGTTACCAGGCGCAGCATCATAGCAGCGAGCGGCAGCCTATAGTGCTGCTAGCGCTAGCATCTAGTGTGTAGCTGGCAGCAGTTACGCACGGCTCTAGCCTGGCGCACGGCAGGAAGGCTGCAGGCGGCAGCTTGGGAGTTGCGCTAGTGCGCGGCCAACAGTAGGAGCGGACAGGCACAAGAAACTATCTTCGGCGAGCCCGTTGCTGCTGCTTCATCCGGAAGGATACTCCCGTGAATCAAGAATCCTGACCGCATGAACAGGAACCGACCGAAGGTTAGTACTAATCTCTTTTCTCTATCTTTGTGCAATACATCATTTTATTTCTGAATGGTCCATGATTTATTCACTTGATCAGTAGTTTATTGTTAGATTGGATCATGAATACTCATTGATCATGTTAAATGCGATTAATATTGTGCTTGATCATGTTCATCAATAGCCTGTGAATGATGGATATTTTATACGCTTGATATATTATCTGTGATTTGGTGAAATCTTTCTGGAGATGTTATTTGTTGTGTGAATGACTTTAATAGGCCTTTGAACATTGTGGTGGTGTCTTTTCATCTAGGACACTGGTCGTTTTTATGCTAGATTATTTTTGGCACTATTGATCTGTTTACTTCTCGCTGCTAGTATGTTGAGATGTGTTGGGTGTTGGGAGCAGGCAATTGATTCGAAAGAATTTTTAGGCGCCCATTCACCCCCCTCTAGTCGCTACTTTCAGTCCTACGACCATAGAAACTTTATTTTGATGGTCAGCTTGCAAGAATGGCCAAGGTGTCAGAATTTCACTCATATCACCTAGTGGTATGAGTTTCGATACCTCGCCCCGTTTAGAATTTCCCTGTACTAATAATCAAGCTGAATATGAAGCTCTATTGCTAGGACTTGAACTTTTAGATTCCATGAGTGTTAAATATGTTCATGCATATGGTGAGTTTTTATTAGTTGTTCAAAAAGTAGCTAGAATTGCTCAATGCTTCAATGGTTTATTAAATAGCTACGTGGATAAATTTCTAGACATAATTGGCACTTTTGATGATTTTGAGATTTCGCATGTGTCTAGGGAAGCCAAGTCAGTAGAAAATCATTTGGCTCAACAAGCATCTGGTTATAACATTAAAAGAGGTAAATTTTTCACACAAGAAAAACTTATGCTTGACATATTTTATTCCTATGAATCAGAACACTTAGGTCTGACTGGCCTGACATGGCCGTTCCAACTACAGGCATCACTTAGGTTTGATCGGCCATGCCACGCTGGTCTGACTGCCCCATGTCAGTTGTCCGGCAACAGCCAGTCTGACCGGCTCATCATGGTTGGTCTGACCGCCGTGTACTAGAAAAGCTTACGGCTCGGGCGACATATTGAAATTCTAGATTTAAACGCTGATTCAAGTGGAGATTTTGTGAGTACTTCTGAAAATCATAAGGATGATTGGAGAACTCCGATTATCCAATATTTGAGAGATTCTAGCCAAAAGTTTGATCGGAATGTTCGGCGGCAAGTGTTTACGTTTGTTTTGCTCGATGATGTGTTGTATCGATGAACAATTGATGTAGTACTTTTGAAAAGTTTGAATGCCGGTCAATCTAAAGTTTATATGGGAGAAGTCCATGAGAGTCTTTGTGGTACTCATCAGTCCACCCATAAAATTAGTTGGATGCTCAAGAGAGCGGGATTTTATTGGCCGACAATGACTGAGGACTGTTTTAGGTACTATAGAGGATGTGAAGCACGTCAAAAGTTTGGTAATATCTAGCTTTCTACCACATCTTTTCTTAACCCTATAATCAAACCATGGCCGTTCCGAGGTTGGGCCTTGGACTTCATCAGCCAAATTAATCCTTCCTCTTCAAAAGGGCATCGGTTCATGTTGATGACTACAGATTACTTCACTAGGTGGACCAAGGTTGTGCCTCTCAAGAACATGACGCATAATGAGGTAATTGATTTCATCTTGAATCACAATATACATAGATTTGATATTCCTCAAACTCTTACTACTGATCAAGGTACTTCATTTATTGCTAAAGAAGTAAGGGACTTTGCTGAATCTTATGGTATTGTTGTAACAATTGTGTTAGTTACAAACAGGTTTCTGTAAGGTCTATAGTGTATGAGATGAACCTAAAAGGATTCTCAAATAAGGAGAGAGGGTTTTATACTGGTTCGGGCCTCCCAAGATGGATAATAACCCAACGTACAATTTATAGTGGATTTGGCATTATTTTGCCTCTATCTTGTGTGTCCATTACAAGGGCAGGGCCCTACTTTTATAGGCACACAAGCCAAAGGAAAAGACCTAGTTGCCCTCTAAGCCATAGGCTTTATAGGGCTGGAGGGGAAAAAGGCTAGGCTACAACACATATAACTTTACAGACGTGGTAGATATACATCACTTTAGGAGTCGGTATACGGCATACAAGCAGCAGGGGCCCCTAGTATGGCTTTTACACTTTAGCAGTACTGGGATATTTCTTCATCTTCTGGACCGGAGCACCTACCGGAGGATGCTTCGAAGGGGTCCTCAAAGGGACTCTGAAGAGGGCTCCGAAAGGCTCCTGAGAGAGCTTAGAGGGTTCTCGGAGGCATCCTACAGGGGTCCCAAGGGATCCCGGACGCTTGGCTCTTGAGGGGGCCCGGAGGGGTCCTAGAGCACTTGGCTCTGAACGGGTCGCGGAGCACCTGGCTTTGGGGGAGCATGGAGGCCTGGCCTTCAATCGAGTAATTTTTTGTTGTACTTGGAGCAATCTTCGATGGAGGGGCCGAAGTTCATCTTTACGCTTCGCTAGCCAGTGGGCTCCGAGCCCGAGGCCTTCGGAGACTGATGTAATTTGACCTCTGTTTAAGGGAAAACTATTTCCCCCAATAGGTATAAAGTTGATAAACTCTTCACCATACTATGCTCATGCCAATGGTGAGGCCGAGTCTAGTAATAAAACTGTGACTAAGATTATTAAGAACATTGAAGTGTTTCCTAGAAGGTGGCATGAGGTGCTTTATGAGGCATTATGGGCATGTAGAGTTGCAGAGCATGGTGCCACCAAGGTAAGTCCATATGAATTGTTGTATGGATAGGAAGCTGTTTTACCCGTAGAGGAAAATCTTGCTTCTTTGAAGGATAATTTGGAAGAGGTGACCGATAAGAGATTGAATGCTCTAGAGGCTATTGTTTATAGCAAAAATGGCATTAATGGTCGAAATTGTCAAAATATGAATTTTTGGTACCTGTCTAACTGGCCATAGGATGCCGGTCCAACTGGCCATTTAGGCCTAGTTAGACCGGCCCAAGTCTGAAAATTAGAGATAGATTTGGTTTCAGGCTGTTTTGATCTCTAATTAAATCTTAACAACTTTTTGGCCGAATCCTACTCAGATTAGGTGTCAACGAATCCTACTCAGATTAGGTGTTAGGAAACTTGAGACCAGCCCCTATAAATATAGGGGTGAGGCCGATTCAAGGGGTATCATCTCTCCATAGATCACTACTTCAAAACCCTAGTTTTGAATCGCACTTTTATTCCAATCTACCTTCCTTGCCCTAGGATTGGACGTAACATCCTAGTTTTGCGGTCAAAGCCTTTCGCCCGCTGCCACGTAATCACTTTAACCCTTGTTGATTCGCCCGTGAATCTCCCGTTTAATCCACGTAATGGATTTTTATCATTTTTTATCGGTTTTCTTGATCACACTTGAGAATTCGGTCTCTAGGCCGCCTTGGTATTTGTTTTATGGTGTTTTTCAAAGACTTCATCCTCAAATTCTTAACCAAACATAGTAGATCCAAATCGGCCCTAGTCTGGCCAATTTACTTTATTTTTTCCCAACACTTCGACTAATTGAATATTATTCTATGATATTATTTGATTGCCTAGCGACTCTGTTATTTCCTTACCACTGTTTAAGGGTCGTTGGAACGCGGCATCGACGTCTCGTGATGTTTTAGGGTTTTCCCTTAAAATGGTCACGAGCTTTTGGATCGCCGAACCGACGCTAGTGTGTGGGCGCGTTTTCGTGTCAACACACTTTTTGACGACTCCGCTAGGGACAACATCAACATGATGGGCACGTCTACATCAATGCGGGTTCATCGACCATGACTACTACGACTACGACAACATTACCCCTATCGCCGATTGACCCGAGGGGCATGAGCGTAGAGATCGACCACCGCAATATCATCCACCCCACCCTTGCAGACATCCCCAAAGAGGAGTGTGCCGAGATTGAGGCCAAGACAAAGGAGTTCCACAAACTCATGCTTGGGCGCTACACCAAAACTCACACGGGCTTCGTCAAGCGCAACATCGACATTCTGGACCTCTCAAGAAACAAGGTACCACTGCCATCATCCCCATCTCTACCCCCTTAGAAATCAGGCAGGAGATAGCTGCCATAGTAGATCAATCTAATAGCACCACATTTGCGAATCGTCTAAGGCCTAAGATGGAAGCGATGTTTAAGAGATTCGGCTTATCCGAAGCCGCTTCACCCACTCCAATTGCTAGTTTACCCCTTGTGCACCACATTTACGACCGAATAGATGGGAGCACCGAAAAAGCTGTCATGTCTCCGCCCGCACCCTCTAGGAGCACCGAAAAAGCTGTCATGTCTCCGCCCACACCCTCTAGGGCCGAGACTACATATACCATTGTCGGTCAGACCGACACTTGGACTGGTTAGGCCGACACGTATCGAACACCACTCCTGACAATAGTCCGTTCGACCGGATACTAGGCTGGTCCAACCGGCCAATACACCTACGGTCAGACCGGCTACCAGGCTGGTCTGACCGGCCAGTACGCCTAAGGTTAGACTGGATCTATGGCCGGTCAGACCACCCCTGTCTACTACACGCTGCCTCCACCTGTGCCTACACTACAAGAAAACAGGAAATTTTCGTCGGCAATTTTAATTTTCGTCAGCTTTCGGAAAATCCGATGAAAGTTAATTGACTTCCATCGGCTCCTGTAGGCCGACGGAACTTAAATTAACTTCTGTCGGCTTTTGACTGTGGCCGATGGAAGTTAAAAGGCTTTCGCCCTCTCCCAGGATAAAACTCGTAACTTCCGTCGGCCAACATTAAAGCCAACGGAAATTAAATTAACTTCCATCGGCTTTAGCTGTGGCCGATGGAAGATATCTTTTTAGCAGCGTTTTTCCAGCCCGCGCGCGCCCTATTTTTCCCCACGCCTAGGTTTTGCGCCGCCGCCTCCGCGCCTCCCCTCCCCGCGCCCTATTTTTCCCGGCCACGCCCTAGGTTTTGCGCCGCCGCCTCCGCGCCTCCCCTCCCTGCTTCCGCGCCTCCTCAAATTTATTGCATCCTTTTGCAGGCTAGAAGTTCTTCGACCATCGGATGTTGTACTAGAAAAATTATCGAGCTACAAGAGTCAGGTAGACACCATTCAAAGATTTCCATCTTATATTGGTAGAAGACAAGAGTTGATGATAAAAAAACAGAGAAACTTAAGTCTTTTAGGAATCCAATTTCAATAAGTTAGCTATATTCATATAGCAGTATAGATCTTACTCAGACTATTTTGTCATGTTATGTACAATGAATGTAATACCATTTGTTCCATGACACCGAAGTACTCAGTTGTGCAGCAGCTATGGTTGGCAGATAGTTTCCTTCTATGTGTTATTATTTCTGCATTTTGATATAGTCATACATTAGGACTGACCAACTAACTGAATTGGTCCCTTCTGCATTGACTGCATGCTTTGTACCAACCTGTAAACACCAACTATGATGCTGATACTTGTTTCTTTTGTTGTTCATGTGTGCTCTTTGTTTCTGAAGTTTGGAAAGAAATGGAACATTGGGGACTTTACTCTTCATTATTCATTGTGTCTATCTGTATACTTCACATTCATGTATGTTTCTGTATGTGGGTGATCTGGCGTGTCGGGGGGCTGATCTGGCGCTGCGCCGAACGGAGAAATCATGTTCCGCGAGGCGAGGAAGGACGGCGGCGGGGAGCCGCTCCACCACCAATGACGCCAGAGGAGCCATAACCTATGTCCCTCAAGGACCGTGAACATGTTTAAGGTCTTTGTTATGCTGGTTTTAATCATAATATAGGACTTGGCTTGTAGTACGAGAAAGAAACATGTGCTATCAGAACTGGGGTTACTGGTTAAGAACCATTTGGAATACATCAAAAGGGCTTTCTAATTGATGATTGAATATTTTTATGCTCCTGTTTGTGATGTTGTATACTGAGGATGTATACTGAAAAAAGGAAAAAAAAGAAAAAAATTAGCAGTGCTTAGTCTAGTGCATTGCTGGAATGTATAGGAAAAACCTTAAAAAAAGAAAAAAAACAACTTCCGTCGGCTAATGTTTGGCCGACGGAAGTTATCGATTTCCTGTGTTAATTTTTGTCGGTCATGGTTAGCCGACGGAAGTTAGCTAACTTCCGTCAGCCACCGACGGAAGTTAGCTAACTTCCGTCAGCCACCGACGGCCAAATGCCGACGGAAGTTAGCCTTTTTGCCAATGGAAGTTAGCTTCTTCCGTCGGGAAAGGGCTAACTTCCATCGGCTTTGGCCGACGGAAGTTGCCTGGATTGTTGTAGTGCTACACTACTTTTTCCCACGCTACTCGTGCCTCCTACTCCCGCACACCTATGTAGGCTTGAACATACTATTTATCATGAGCCGGCACGAGAGGAGGAGCCGCACGACCGACACCGCAACATACCACCACATGTAATACCGCCACACAAGAGAAGCGCATAGGCAGAAGGCGTAGATGATATTGATGAGGGAATTCATGCGCTTGTTAGGGAATGCACTAGTTATGTGCCTCAGGACCGGGCTAGAGTTTACCGTAAATCGTACCCTGACCACTTCGATGCTATCCCATACCCTCAAGGCTTTAGGATCCCCGAGTTCACCAAATTTGACGGTGTAGGTAGCAAGACCACCCTGGAGCATATAGGACAATTCCAAGCATAGTGTGGCGAAGCAAGTGGGTCAGACGCGCTTAAACTTAGAT
This sequence comes from Zizania palustris, assembly GCA_019279435.1. NCBI lineage: Eukaryota > Viridiplantae > Streptophyta > Magnoliopsida > Poales > Poaceae > Zizania > Zizania palustris. The sequence continues at coordinate 38,787,477 of JAAALK010000288.1, forward strand.
TATTCTCTTTGTCGCTTTCCGGCACCACTTTAACTTGGTTTTCGGCATTGCCTCTGAACTTCATGCAAACTTGGGCCCAACTAGAGCATTTGTTGCCAGGGCATTCATCGCCAAACTCTCATGTGCTTTCTCTCTGTGTGTTTGTTTCATCCATGTGAGTTGAGAGGAGTTCGCTCATTGACATGCTGCGCAGGTTGATCTTAGGCGTTTGTAACATCCATCATGTGCCATGGTCCTCCTCGCACTCCACGGCTGCTCACGCTCTGGTCTCCACTATCCAGCAGTCTAGCCTCCACCGCCACACCTCCTGGTTTGCATTTGATGCTTGCTGCAGTGCTGCCTACTAATTGGCAATGTAGTACACTACAACTACAAGTTTATTTCAGCTTCTAGGCTCTTGCAAATTGGCCAATTGCAGAATTGTTAATTGTAGAATGTAGGCTCATACATTCAGTACACTACAAGTTAATTTTTAATTGTAATGTGCCTACATTTTCAGTTTTCAGGTTCTAAGCTCTACCAATTTTAACCATGTCGTCCGACCCGTCCAACCTAGGAACATTGAGCAAGTACAATATAACCTTACGTTATGCTAATCGTTTTGTTTGTCCGATAATTTTTCATCTTATATGTGGTGGTGGTTTGATACTTTGGTGTTGGTGGATGGTTGTTGGAATGATGTTGTATGAGGTGGTTGTTTCGTACTTTGGTCAATGGTTAATGGGAAAATTACTCTCATGCCATTATAATTTTCAGAAATTGCTTATATGCCATTGTCAGTGACTGTAGCGGCCCCCATCTGTCAGTGACACACCAATGGCATATTAGCAAACCGTAAAAATTGTAATGGTACAAAAAAAATTAACCCGTTAATGGTTAATTGGTTGTTGGAATGATGTTGTATACTTGTAAGTGCAAAATTATTGCTTTTGTGAAATATTCAATTATGAAATATCAATTATGTTATTAAGAGTTAATACAATTTGTCTATGCCTAATTTGTTATGCACATGTAGGATTTCATCAACCGCTAGTGCTACTATCGAAACAAGTGATGTACTTCTCCATAAGAGAAATTCCGATGATTTTGGGATAGGATTTTGGCAAGACATATGACCCAAACAATAAAGACAAGGTTGAATGCTTGCTATGTGGTCGTAGAGTGTCTAGAGGGGTTCGTAGGATTAAAAACTATATTGCTCACTGTTGGGGGAAATTACTTTATTTCCAAGACTTAAAGACTAACCCTCTGTGGGCTCAGTGAAGATCCCGAAGGTGGCGGACTGCTGTTCGGAGCATACGTCAACACGGCCGGAGGGTGCCACGGTGCGAAGTCATAGAGAACCCTCCGAAGGGAAGAAGGAGGCCTCGAAGCAGGAAGACATGATTGATTGGATGTTCAGCTTATCCATCTACCCTACAGCACTTTACCGTGTATAACCTTGTTTATAATACCGGATAGTTTCTACTATGTCAGTTGTAATGTAGGGGTAAATAGGTCTTTTCCTTATGCCTTTTTCCCTATAAATACCCCCCATTGTACCTTGTAAGGGGGATCTAGAACTAGTTGTTCAAACATACACATTCGGACCTCTTGAGCTATTATCCTTTACGGAGGCTCGAGTTCGTCCTAAAGCACAAACCTCTTGTTTGTTCGTTCTTGATTACCGAGAACCTGTTGGCGTAACTTTTACGCCAACACTCACATTTGGGGCAATGTGAAGGATTGTCCTAAATAAACAAAAGAAGAATAAGATAAATGCAAGAATAACATTGATAGTGCGAAAGTAAAGAAAAGGGATAAGTTAGAACATCGATGGGAGGTTAGGGATAGTGTGACAATTGAAAGTGATGAAGAGGATGGTGAGGGGGATGCAACAGCACAACGAAAGAAGATAGGGCCTATCGGTGGGTATTCAACTCTTATAGACCCTTCTATCCCTTTGACATCAACACAATTTAAGCAACAAAGAATGACTGAGGCAATTTGGAAGGAGAAGATCCATAAGGTCAAGCGATATGTTGCAAGATGGCTATATGCCAATGGTACAACGCTATAACTCATGTTTATCTTGTTTGTTGCTATGTCTTATTCATATAACTTATGTTTTTTTGTAGCTATTCCTTTCAATGCAATAGATCATGATGAGTTTTAGCAAATGAAGGAGGAAGTAGATAGGACAAAGGGATTGTTGAAACCACATAAAGAGAAGAGAAAGAGGACTAGATGCTCAATAATGATTGATGCTTGGATAGACGCTAAGAGGATAAGTATAATGAACTTGGTGTGTGCATTGCAATTTGGGAACATTCTTCATAGGCACAAAGGAGTCATCAGAAGAGGCACGCATAAGTGAGTATATTTTTGAGTATGTTGATACTGCCATTGATGACGTAGGGGCTGAAAATGTTGTACAAGTGGTTACAGACAATGCCTCAAACATCATGGGAGCAAAAGATTTATTGAAAGACAAACGACCAAATATCTTTTGGAGTTCATGTGCAACTCACACAATCATCCTAATGCTACCTGCATTTGGTGGGATGCCAAGATTCAAAAAGACACTCGTTCAAGCTAAGGCCTTCACAATTTTGTCTATTCTCACCACAAAACATTAGCATCGATGAGGAAGAATACAAAGACCAGAGATATTATAAGGTCATGTGTGACAAGATTTGTTTTAGCCTTTCTAACTTTACAAAGTTTGATGGAAAATAAGACAGAGCTAAGTGGTATGGCCCTAAGTGCGGAGTGTGAGCAATGTATTCACACCAAGAAACCAAAAAGAAAGATATCTACAACTACACTAATAAGTAGAACATTTTGGAATGGTGTTTCTCATTTTAAAAGGTATGGTGTTTCTCATTCTTTATGTAGATTTTTGCATTAATTAAAATTTGGGAAAATTTAGGAATGGTGATTCTCATTTTTATGTATATTTTTGATCCATTGGTTAAAGTTCTTTGCTTGGATGATGGAGATGGCCCTTCCATGGCCTTTGTTTATTGATAAATTCTACAAGCAAAGAATAAAATCATGGTAGCAACAAACAATTTGGAGGCCAACTACAAGCCTATATCACTACAAGAAAACAGGAAATTTTTGTCGACAAATTTAATTTTCGTCAGCTTTCGAAAAAGCTGACGGAAGTTAATTCACTTTCGTCGGCCCACCTCGGGATAAAAACTTTAACTTCCATCGGCCAATTTTAAAGCCGATGGAAGTTAAAGTTAACTTCTGTCGGCTTTAGCTGTGGCCGACGGAAGATATGTTTCCAACATTGCAATTTTTCCCAGCCTGCCTCTATTTTTCCCCACGCGCCTACCTAGTTTAACCCTAGTTTTTCCGCCCCCACCTCCTGGTTGCCGCCTCCCCACCTCCACTGCCGCCACCAAACCGCCCGGCCATCGCCGCCACCGCTCGGCTGGATGCCTCCCCCGCTTGGCCGACCCCCGCCTCCACCTCCCCCGCTCGATCTAGAGAGACCACTCCACCCATCGGCGCGGGCGGCGGTGACGACCCGACCACCTCCACCGCCGTGGATGACGACGACCGCGTCTTCCTCGTGCTCCACCAGTAAGGAAACCCTAGCCATGCCCCCATCCGATCTCGGCCGCTCCGCCATGACTCACCGGAGTAGGGCGCGGGCGGATTGCGGATGCAGGTGGTGGAGGGAGGTGCAGGACGGCGCTCGGATCAACGTGCAAGGGGTGCCGTACGCCACGGCGCCTTCGGGGCCTACCTCCTACGGGATGAAGGTGCTCAGTCTGTTCATCTCCGACCAGGCCTTCACCCTCCGCCGCGCCGACGACCTACTCCTCCAGCCCGACGCCTCCGGTACGAGCTACGCCCTCGTTGGATTGGATAAATGGGGCCTTTGCCATGAAAGGGACCGGAGACAGTTACCTGTCTTTGCCACTGTTTCTACCATTACTACGTCTTCCCCCCCCCAAATCGCGAGTAGTAAGAAACTAATAACTGTTGCAATCCAAGAGGGGTAGCTGAGTAGCTAGCTGATGGGGGACCTCGTTGTTTATCGTTTCTTGGATCGATTGGGGGATAGTGTATTGCAGAAAGATGGTTCATTTAGTTGTATCCCCCTTCTTTCTAGTCAATTTGAGGTAGTTTCCTAAAGAAAGGTGATGCTTATACTCTTCGATCATTGTGGAGTAACCAAGTGGTCAGAGTACCGTCTTTTGGGTTACTTTCCTGTAGGATGATGCTACATCTGTTCAATTATATCTTTATTGCTTCAGTTCAAGGTATTTCCTATAGAAAGGGGGCAACTTTGCTCTGGTAGGGTGGTCTAGCAATCTAATAACAGATTTACTGGCCCCTTTGGTCTGAATCTTTTGCTAGCTTCTTGCAGAGATGCCTCGTGTTTCATCATACTGTTTCGTCCTTGCCTACGTAGGAATTTGGTGCTTTGTGAAGGGGACATGTGGCTTAATTTCCCCTTTTCTTGAATCAGTTTCTTGTTGAGTGCCCAAGTGAATAAATACCCCTCCAGATCAATTCAAGGCAACATATGTAGTTCCTAACACAGGCTTTCAATTCTTTCACTACCTTGGCATTAGGAGTCCTGTGATTGTTGTGTAGGTCCAGAGTGTGCTCAACTAGTTAGATTCAATTTTTTCTGATTCTTTGCAACGTAGTACTAATGTTTTGTGCTTTGAGGTGTTCTTCCTTATTTTCTATATGCGAAACTTTTGAGGTATCTTTCTTAATTTGCTCAGTCGAATAACAAGTAATTATTTCATTGCTCCATCAGATTGTTTCTCTCCTAATTGAGTTCGGTGTTGATATCAACCTTAGGAACTGTAGAGGACAGGTAAGCTACTTGCTTTCTCACCTTGTTCATTGCATTGATATCTCTGCTTGCTTTATAAAAAAATGTTCCCATTCAGGACTAAGAAATGCAATCAATTATTCTAAAACTAGTATATATACAAATGTTATGGAGATACTCTGTTTGCATATTATACAAACATGTACATTCCACGTGTATGTGAGGCTGCTAACTTCCTTATGAGAATGAGAAGTTGTAGTTCTTGTTAGGAAGGGGCAGCAAGCTACATAGACCTACTTTTTTTCTTTGGGTTCTGTTAAACTGTATGAATCATATTCATAGTCCTGATATTGGTTGGGAAATGTCCACAAATAGATCCATGGAACTATTCCCATCTTGCTTTACAAATAGATCCATGGAACTACTCTTCAATGGATAATTGTATATTAGCTCATTATTTTCTTTTCATTCCTGTGAGTTAAAGAAAATGTTTATATGGTTATTTGTGCTAATGCACACTAAACTGTTACACGCAGACTGCTCTGATGCAAGCTTGTCTATACGGTCATTGGAAAGTTCTACAGATCCTAGTTCTTTTTAAAGCTAATGTAAGTGAACTTCAGATAATTTGTTCTTGGGTCAAAGCACACTGTAATATCAATTGATACAAGTAATCTATATCTTTCATTTTTAGATTCACAAAAAAGATTGTTTTAGTGGTGCGACAGCTATTCATTTTGCCGCCTTAAAAGGTCATACTCGGTGTATTCAGCTTCTTGTGGCTGATTACGTGCCCAGCTTGCCAGAATTTTTTTTAAAAAGGAAAAGGTAACTTCCGTCGGCCACACATTAGCCGACGGAAGTTACTTTTTTTCATTTTTCTGTTTTCTATTAACTTCCGTCGGCCGTATATTAGCCGACGGAAGTTAAGAGTGCTTTTGCTGACGTGGCTGAATACCCCGATAACTTCCATCGGCCACATGAAGCTGACGGAAGTTAGCTAACTTCCGTCGAACCGCTTCCGTCGACCAAATGCCGACGGAAGTTAGTATTTTGCCGACAGAAGTTAGCTTCTTCCGTCGGAAAAGAGCTAACTTCCGTCGGCTTTGGCCAACGAAAGTTTGTCGGATTGTTGTAGTGTATTTGATCACATTGAGAAGAAGATCCAAGGTAGACCTTATTGACAATATATGTCTTGAATCCATACTATTCTTATAGTGATCCATCTATCTTTCTAGATTCTTCTATTATGTATTTTTGGAGATGATGATATTCAATCTCAAATTCTTAATGGAGAATTTCTTAAGTTTAAGAATCAACAAGGTCTATTTGGCAAAGCAATTGCAAAACTTGGATGTCAAAAGATCACATTTGTTCCTGGTAATGGAAAAGTTTCATTCTTGTAACTTGTAGGCCTTCATTTTTTAACCTAACACTATAAGAATGCACTTGAATCATTTGTATACACACAGCTGATTGGTGGGCAACATATGGATGCCATGTTCCTCTTTTACAAAAAATGACAATACGAATCCTCTCTTTAACCTCTAGTGCATCTGGTTTTGAAAGGAACTAGAGCACATTTGATATGGTATTTACAAACCTCAACTCAAGTATGTTCAATTCAAGTATATGTTCAACTAGGGAATTATCATTTTATTCATTTAACATTTATATAATCTGAATGTTAGGTTCATACAAAGAAGAGAAATAGACTTGGAGTTGGTGGCCTAAACAACCTAGTATATGTTTAATTCAATGCAATGTTGTTGAAGAAGACGGAGAAATGTAATGGGAATAATAAGGATGTGCTCCTAGCTACAGATGCATATCATGCCCAACGTTGGATCATTGATGGAGCAAATGATGAGGATATTGATCTCGTCTCATGACTTTCATTTAGACTTATTGATGAAGCATGTGGAGCTACTAAAGCATCTATACCTCGTAGGAGTACTAGAGTGAGAGAGCTTCATGATGATGACTTCAATTCCGGAGATGATGAAGAAGAGGCCAATGAGAATGAAGAGGAGATTGATTTTGAATCTAACAAAGATGAAGTTCTTTTATCAGAGAACTATGATCAAGAGGATGATGATTGATAAATGATAATCAAGTCTTGTAGATGTGGAATTTTAGAGTGTGGATTTATTGTACTAGCTATTTCCTATTGGACCTATTTTGTTATTTCCTTGCAACAATTATGTTTGGAGTTTGGATTTTGAACTTGTTTCTTAAATGTTTAATTTTGATACTCCAATTGTTCAACTTCATTTGTTCTTTGTTTTGTGTTGTAACTATTGTTCAGGCTATCAGGCATGCACCAACTTGTTCAAGGTAAACATTTGATTGCATATTTGATATTTCCATCTACCATTCCATTTAATTTTTTATTAGTATGTTATTAATTTAATTTTATTTGTATTGTATACGATACATGGTCATTACCTAGTTGTTGGCTTGTGACAAGGCTACAAGACTACAAGTCTTCAAAAGGTGGTAAGTTCATACTTCATATTAACAAATTATTCGAAATCACCGAACGAATGAATGATAGTATTAATATTTACTATTTAGTACATTAAATCATCCATATTTATATATCATACATGTTGATATGCTCAAACATAACTAAAATGTGTGTTTTAATTATTGTTTTAGTACAAATTGTAGTGTTGTCTTATATGCTAATAGTCTGCTGACCCAGGTGCCCTAGGCACCACTAGGCTCCGCCTAGGCGCCCGTAGGCACTAGGCGGCCAGGCAACGCCCGACTAGCGTGCATCGCCTATTAGAACAAAGTCAAGAAAGATTAGATCAAAGAAGGTTGGGTTGAAGCCCTATGTCATGGGGTGTCTTGGGCTAGCTACAGCATCGGCCCATCCAAGGACCAGCCGACCCATGATGGAGATTAGGAATTCTTGTAAGAGTAGGATTCCTTATTAGTTAAAGATTAGTTTTCTTGTTAGTTAAGATTAGGTTTCCTTGTTAGTTAATTCTGATCTGTTAGGCCTTATAAATATAGATGTAAGTCCTTCTGGAACAATCAAGCAAGGAATAATGTTTAGTCTACAATCTCTGCCCTAGTTCGCTGAAGTCTCCCCAATTTTACAAGATAGCGCAGCGAGGGGATTCTCCCCATGCTGGCTACGAGCTATGCAACCAAGGTCCTCCCACCCTACAGTTTGAGGTCCTTGACAACTTGGTAGATTAGCGTACAATCTCTGCCCTAGTTCTCTGAAGTCTCCCACCTTTGTAGGACCGAAAGTAGTGACCAGAGGAGGGGTGAATGGGCGCCTAAAAAATTCTTTCAAATCAATGGCCTTCTCCCAACACCCAACGCACCTCAACAGATAATCAGCGGAAATAAATAGATCAAGAGATCACAAGCACTAAAACTTTATGATCAATCTCTCAATCAACAAGTGCCAACAGAGAAGGCACCAAGACTGTACTTCAAGATTGTTTCAATAAAACATATGACATGCGAGATAATAGATGTATCATGTATCATACAAAAATAAAGACATGTCACACATCCATATAATCTCATCCACGCAGACTTATGGAAAGCTATGTAAAACTATCAAAATACCATCATGGACATGTAGAGTGCAGAGATTTATACTTCAAGTTTGGAGAGGATTTTACAGGAAAAATACTTGGAGTTTTCAACATGCTCACTGTTGTGGATGTGGTGTTCTCCCGTGATGTCGATGTCGGTGGCTATGGCCTCCCCATTCCCTTTCGTCGAGCAGGAGATGGAGTTGTTCCCCGGTGGTGCACGTGTACAGGGACCTCGTTGTCTCCTCCGGAATTCCTTGTCCAAACCACCTCGCGGCATAGCAGGGAGTCTCCCCGCGCTTTCCTGGCCGGCGAGGGAAAATGGGCCGCCTCTCCTGTTGCACAGCCAAGACGCACCACAAGACCCCCTAATTTTCACCGTCGGGTCCCCCAGCAGCCGAGCGCCGTCTTGGAGCCTCGTGCGTGGCCCGGCCGTGCGCCCCTCGAACAATCCAGCACCACGTTTCAGCGGAAGCCAAAACATGCCACCGGGCATTGATTCCACCGCTAGAAAATGAGCACCAGGCACCACGCCAACACGTAAACCGAGCACCGCCGTTGCTGTGTCTTGTCAACAAGCAGGAGCCAATTACTTCCACCCGAGAAAAACAACCGGCCATAGAAAAACAGCTTCGCACGAAAAATATGGTGGGGAGATTTCAGTAGAAACGATGAACTTAGATTTTCAAAGTGGATGAGTTAACCCTAATCCTAGGGGGTTGGGGCCTATTTATAGGCAGCCCAACAAAAGGGAAAAAAGATAAATTTACCCCTAAGGTAAATTACACAGACGCTGAACATAAAAATGGAAACGACCGAAATGCCATTAGGATTTTTTACTGACTCGAATAACACAAACTGGGGTCCTAAAGGCAAAATAGTAAAATCCTAAATAAAGATAATCAGCGGTCGTCAGTTTTGCGCCGAAACTGACAGAGCGTCCACCGTCTTCGTACCGAATACACAAATTGGGCTAACCCGATTCCGCGGCTTCCTCAGCCCGGCAATCACTCACCGCCCATGTACCTGAGTCAATCCTGGTCAATAGACCAGTGGATCCTCTGCCGCTCCTAGCCCATGTACACGGATTGGGCCAGCCCGACTCTGTGGCCCCTCTACCCGGCAGTCGCTCGCTGCCTGTGTACTTGAGTCACACGCGACCCAGACACGACGGTCTCATCTTCTCTTCACGTCTCCTCTTTGACTTCCGTTGACAATCACTCATCACATCTGGAGCCGTAAGGCCCATGCTCTTCAACATGGCTCCTCAACGTTCTCTAAAGTCTACCTCGTTCTACAAGATATCACAGCAAGGGGATTCTCCCTGCGCCGGCTATGAGCTACGTAGCCAAGGTCTTCCCACCATAGGGTTTGAGGTCCTTGATAACTTTGTATCAACATCTAGAAGATCATTTGCCACACTACTCGCTGAGAAACCATGTTAAAGAAAATGAGTTTGATACTCCAGATGTGATGAGTGATTGTCAACAGAAGTCAAAGGAAGAGACATGAAGACCTGCCGTGTCTGAGGTGCGTGTGACTCAGGTACACGGGCAGCGAGCGACAGTCAGGCAGAGGAGCCGCGGAGTCGGGCTGGCCTAATCCGGGTACATGGGCTAGGAGCGGCAGATGATCCACTGATTTGTTGACTGGGTTTTACTCAGGTACACGGGCGGCGAGCGATTGCCGGGCTGAGGAAGCTGCGGGGTCGGGTCGGCCCAATCCAGGTACCCGGTGCGAAGACGGTGGACGCTTTGTCAGTTTCGGCGCAAAACTGACAACCTATGATTATTTTGTTTTTAGGATATTGATATTTAGTTTTTAAGTTCAGAATATTTTTATTTGAGTCAGGTGATTTTTCTAAGAATATTTTAGTAATTTTCGGAATTTATTTTAGTGTCAGTGTTAATTTACCCTAGAGGTAAATTAGTCTTTTCATGTATTAGGCGTCGCCTATAAAAAGGCCCCTATCCCCCTAGGGATAGATGACTGTTTTTAATAGATCTATCTACAGTCCACCAAAAATTGCTCTCTGGTTTTCGTAGCCGCCACTCTTCTTCTTGCGGCGGTAGAAACATTTTCGGTCGGCGCTTGTTTTCCCATGGCATGTGCAGGCGTGTAGCATACGCCAGGCGTGGCTTGTGCAAATTGCAGAAAAAGCAAGCAGCAATTTTTTCCTCAAGCGGACCCCACGGCGACATCTCCCACGGCCATCTCATCCGCCGGCGTCACATCGGCTGCTATAGGCGACTGATAGAGCACGGGCGCGGGCCCCACGCCGGAGTGGAGACGGAGGAGAAAAAGCTGGCTAGTTTTCGGTGGCAGCAATTTTTTCCCGCTGATACCTTTTGTCACGAGCGGCAGGCAGCCATCACCGGCAGTCCACACGATTGGTCGTCCACGGCGTAGTTTTTTGGTTGTGTGTTGTCAAATCGTGAAAGCAGGCAGCACGCGAAAAATCTACGCAGCACGCGAGGGGTTTTTCTTTTGTGTCTGCGTTTCGGCCGGCGATGAGGATTTTCACGACGCAGAAATTTTGCAGATCGACATGCAGGTTAGTTTTTCAATCTCCTATTTTTCAGCTAGTTAATCAAATCAATAGTTATCTAGTTTTAATTGGCATAAAAAATTAATCTCATAGATTAATTTTTTAATCTGTTAAATTTTTATCTCGTATTATTTTATGTTTTTGCTTCTTATATAAAAGAAAAATATATTAGTCGCAGTAATATTTTTATTCTAGTTTTTACGTGTAATATTTTAGGTTTATTTCTGAAATAACTTTTAATAATTCATGTTTTATTCATTTGATTAGTATTTTATTTCTAGACTGAAATATAAATATCTCGTGATTTATCTAGGTGTTTTTATTCACTCCAGTATTTTTATTTAGTTTATCTTTAATATCATTTCAATTAAGATACTGATCATTTTTAGGCTAGACAATTTTAATTCCAGTAATTTGCTGTGCTAAATATTATTTGTCTGGTTAAGTTCGTTTGGGTTTTGGGATTGGATCATAGTTTAGCAAGAAATTTTTAGGCGCCCATTCACCGCCCCCTCTGGTCGCTACTTTTGGTCCTACAAGTGGTATCAGAGCGAGGTTATGGTTTTCTAATATCTTAACCGATTCTAAACCTAGGTAGTGACCATGACGTCTTCTGGTAAAATCCCGTCCCTAGAAGCTTTTGGCTACACTTATTAGAACACTTGCATGCGAGCATACCTTATGAGCCAGAGCTTGGACATAGGGGAGATTTATGTTCATCCTACTTTCACCATAGTGACTATTGTTGCGGATACTGCTGCAGATGTAGTTACCCAGCATCAAAATAATAGTAAGGCGGTGAATATTTTATTTTCTGGTCTATGTCCTAGTGAGTTTGAGCGTGTTAGCCATCTCACCACTGCTCGAGAGATCTGGGCTACCCTCTAGGCACACCATGAGGGGACAGCTCAGGTCAAGGCTAGGCTCTACCAGACCTACCGACGTGACTATGAAAATTTCTCACAAAAGCCGGGTGAGACTGTTGAGGCTTTGTTTGGTCATTTTCAATCGATCATTAACAAGATTCACGTTAACAAGCCCGAGCGTGATCAGCTAGTCTCGGATCATGAACAGGCGCTTAAGGTACTCCATACCTTGGACCCTAAGATCTGGGAGATCAAGGTTTCTTCTATTGTTGAGAGCACGTCTTATGATACCTTGACCGTCACAGAGCTTTTTAGTAAGCTCAAGGCCTCAGAGGTCGATATTCAGTTGAGATCAAATTTCACTGATTCTGGCTCCAAGACTCTGGCACTTGCGACACCGTCTGCTGATCCTACTGCCATGAGTTGTACTGCTTTTTCCTTGATGTCTATCTCCGAGGAACAACTTGATTCGCTAGGAGATGATGATCTGTGTTTGTTTAACAACCGAGTGCGATGTGTCTATGATAAGCGAATGTTTAAAAGACACGAGACAAAATCCGGATGCTTTGAGTGTGGTGACCCAGGTCATTTCATCGCCGACTGCCCCAAGCAGAGGAATTACAAGAAGGGAACCAGCGGCAACTCCTACAACTCCGGCAAGTATGACAACTCCATTTCCACAAAGGGCAAGCCTAAGACAAGTTCTTTCGAAAGGCTCTAAAGGATTACAGGTGTGAGAACAAGAAGCGAGACAAGACCTTCTTCGCCGAGATGGAGAAAAGATACTCCAAGAGATCCTCGTCTTCCTCCTCGTCTTTAAGTTCAAGTGATGAAGAGATCATGATCAGGAAGGGGAAGGACAGGGACAATCCGGCGGGGCTCTGTTTCATGACTTTCGGGGACAAACCGAAGAGTCGCTCATGTCATAGCAGAAGACCCCACAAGAGCTTCTGCTCAATGGCTCTTGGGGAGAAGAAAGAAAATGACTCCTCCGATGACTCCGACGACGACGACGATGAGAAGGCATCTTCCTTTGAACAAGAAGTTGTTGATTTATTAGAACAGAACCGTCAGGAGTTGAAGTATCGGGAGAAACTGCTTAGAGGGGCTAAGAAGAGGATAGATGACCTTGAGAGTGAGCTTGCCATGGCGAATGGCAAGATTGAGAGTCTGTCGTCTTCCCCTTGCTTGGGTGATAGTGGTGAGTGCCCTAACTGTGAGGTGTTGTTGTGTGACCTGACGACTCTTAAGTCCAGGTACACAGAGAGAGTAGATGAGAGAGACGCTTTGGCCACTGAGCTTGAAAACGCTCAGCAGGAGCTAAAAGATGCTCATGCCACTGTCGTCGCACCTTGTGTAGATTGCCCATCCCATTTAGCTAGTATAGCTGAGCTGAGAGCCAAGAGTGATGAGCAGTTCAGCGAGTTAGATGGAGTGAGAGCTGAGTTGGAGCAGACTAAGCTAGAGCTTGAGACCTTGTCAGTTCCACCCACTGTTTGTGACAACTGCTTGTCCATTAGAATGGAGTTGATCAAGCTAAAAGCAGATAAGTCTGTCGATGTTGATAGAGAGTGTGAGATCTGCTTGTCTCAGGTGGAGGTGTTAGCTTCTTTGAGAGAGGAGCTAGCTTATGTTCAGAACGAGAACTTTTACCTCTGACAGATCCTGAGTTGGATTAGTGCTAGAGAGCCACAGCTCGGCATGATGATCCAGCAGTTCAAGAGACAGGATGGGTTTGGGGTACGTTACACCTATACCAAAGCTGATTTTGAGAGTGCTATTAGCCAAGCAGTGGAGTGGAGTAAGATCACTCCTGAACAGAGATATCTCAAGACTCACTCCACTGAGTCCTTTAAGGATAGTCAGCCCAAGGATGGAGTGTTCCAGGAACAACCTAAAGCTCCACCTAAGAAGCAAATCTAGATCCCAAAACCTAAAACTCTTCACACTTCTCTTGATTCTTTACCTGGACCCTCTCACACCAAAGATGATACACCAAACACCACCAAGCCTAAGAATCCCAAGCCTCAACCACATACCAAGAAGCCTACCTATCACTGTGAGTTTTGTCAGAGAGACGGGCATCTCGAGGAGTTTTGCTTCAGGAGTAAGCGGGTTGAGTGAGCAGAGAGAGCTCGAGGTGGGCAGGAGCAGTTCTACCAGCCAGGTGGTAGACAGAGAGTTCCTCGACGTAGAGAGAGGCTAGAGGCCAGGCCACGTCGTGTAGGTGGTGGTAGAGGAGACGGTTTTCATGACCGTGCTCCTGAGGGTGGTTTCCGTTCCGGCAGAGTTCTAGATCGTTATGGATATGGTTTTGGACCTCATGACCTTGATTTTAGGAAGAACAGAGGACCACGCTTTGAGCCGGGCTTTGGTCTAGATTCATATGATTCCTTGTGCTTTCCTACATACGAGCAGATGGCTCGACATTGGTTTAGCACTTTTACTAAACCTGGCATTGGACCGTTTGCTTCCACTCATGATTATTGATCTTGTTTTGGGAGTTGTGTATCCTTTTTAGGATACTTTGAGTCAGTTTTTCTTTTCTTCTTTATTTTTATTGAGTCTTTTTTGTGTGCGTTCATATCATGCATAATCATATCACATTTTGAGCTTGCTTCTGTTATATGATTAATCTGCTTTACTTTCTCTAGCTAGTATATGTTTTTGATTACTTGTCGATGATCATGTTCTGTTTCAGTCCACATGGTATATCTGATATTTGTCATATGCATGGCTTTTATGTTTTAAAATTGAAAAATGATCACCATTGCTTTTGGTAACTAGCATGTGTAGGCTGAATGCTTTCACTATCTTTTACATGCCTTGTAGCTAGATCCTTACTTAGATGCAGATATGCAACTTAGACATCTATATGCTTTAAATATAAAAAATGTGTTATAAAAATGATAAAAAATTTAGAAAAATGAAAAATTTATGCATTTTTATGATTATTAGAAAAGATCCAGGTGGGTTTGCTTTGTCGCATTGCATTGTTCCGGACTGCTTACCATAGCACTTTGGTATGAACTAGGACGGTGTAATGTATGCCAAGACCAATGTCTTAAGCTTCTGATGTTCCAGTTCTGGCCTAGGCTTGACTTGGTCGGTTAGCATAAGGTTTGACATGCAAATAACCCCTGGCAGAAATGAAAAATAAAAAGAAAAAGAAATAGTCTGAAAAAATTAAAAAGATGACAAGTTTGCTGAAGCACTTCGTTTGGACAATGCTTATGTTGGTAGATATCAGTTAGCTTTTGCATCTCATGCTTTACTTTGCTTGTCAACTAGAAAATGTGGTGATACTTTTGTTTGCAAAAATTAAAAAAAAACGTGCTAATGACTCTCTTTAGATATCATCTGTTGCACTGATCATGTCATGTATCTTAGACAACATATCTTTTGCTATACCTGTTAGATGTTGTAATCGCAGTTAATCATATCTAAGAAGCATGTTTTGTACACTCCACCTTGAGAAACCATGTTGAAGAACATAGGTTTGATACTCCAGATGTGATGAGTGATTGTCAACGGAAGTCAAGGAAGAGAAAGGAAGACATCCCGAGTCTGAGGCGCGTGTGACTCAGGTACACGGGCAGCGAGCGACAGCCGGGCAGAGGAGCCGCGGAGTCGGGCTGGCCCAATCCGAGTACATGAGCTAGGAGCGGTAGATGATCCACTGGTCTGTTGATTGGGTTTGACTCAGGTACACGGGCGGCGAGCGACTACCGGGCTGAGGAAGCTGCGGGGTCACGTCGGCCCAATCCGGGTACCCGGTGCGTAGGTGGTGGACGCTTTGTCAGTTTCAGCGCAAAACTGACAACCTATGATTATTTTGTTTTTAGGATATTAATATTTAGTTTTTAAGTCAAGAATATTTTTATTTGAGTCAGGTGATTTTTTTTTAAATATTTTAGTAATTTTTGGAATTTATTTTAGAGTCAGTGTTAATTTTCCTAGGGGTAAATTAGTCTTTTCATGTATTAGGAGTCGCCTATAAATAGGCCCCTACCCCCTGGGGATAGGATGATTGTTAATTTCAAGATCAATCTACAGTCGACGTTTTGGTTTAGCCACAAGTTTTCATCTGTCTGGTTTCTCTGCGTGGCGTGGCAGCAGCGTTTCTTGGCGTGTTTTCTTTCCTGGCGATCTACAGCAAGCTGTGCAGCAGCACTGCTTTCCGAGGCGCTTTTCGTAGGCTACGGCGAACTTGGCACTGATCTACACGGGCGGGCCCCACGAAGGTGGTTCACGCACGAGAGCCAATGCCGGCTAGCTGGCCAGGCTACGCACAGAAGCGAATCAAATTTCCACGGCGCAGGCATTGCCTGTTTTTCCACGTGGCGGGCCCCACAAGCGTGCGCAGGAAAAAAAATTCGGCTTGAGAATTGTGGCTACTGGCATACTTAGGCGGTAGCACCGAAAAGCTACGGCAGGCTAGCGCACGGAAGCTCGGCGTGCGGCCAGGCATGACGTTGGCGTGCGGCAGCGGTAGAACAGCGGGTCCCACGGTGGAATTTTTTACGGCAGGCAGAGCGGCGCAGTTCGGTGGAGCATGCAGGTTTGTTTTTCTTCTCCTAATTTTTGGCTAGATTAAATCTGTTAGTTATCTTTTTAATTAGCCTGAAAATAATAAATTTTGTAGTTAATTTTAATTTGTTAACTTTTTATTAGTCATCTCGTATTATTTATTTAAGTGTTTTTATCTGCTCATATAAAAAGAAAAATTTATTAGCCACAGTAATATTTTTATTCTAATTTTTTATCTGAAATATAAATATTTCGTAATTAATCTAGGTGTTTTATTTACTGTAATATTTTTTATTTAGTTCATTTTTAATATCATTTTTATTAGGACACCGGTCATTTTTAGGGTAGACAACTTTAGTTCCTGTAATTTGTTTTGATAATATTATTTGACTGCTTAAGTTTGTTTGGGTGTTGGGATTAGATCATAATTTAGCAAGAAATTTTTAGGCGCCCATTCACTCCCCCCTCTAGTCGCTACTTTCGGTCCTACACACCTGCACCTCATCTGCATTTATGGCATATTTTGAGGGGGAGCTGCATTTCAGGGGGAGTTTTGTGTCTTTGTCTCTTTAGAGTGCATTTAGTCTCACTTGATGAGTCCAATTGTCAACAAGGGGGAAAATTTTGGAGTTTAGGCAACATTTTTTTAGCTTTCTCTCGGATTTATTTTAGGGGGAGTTCCTTGTTGGTGATTCTGAGCTTTGCACTTGCTTTTGAGTCTTTATTTTTGGTTAACCATAATGACCATTTTAGAGTCAGTGTTAATTTACCCTAGGTAAATTAGTCTTTTCATGTATTAGGAGTAGCCTATAAATAGACCCCATCCCCCTGGTGATACATGACTGTTTTTAATAGATCTATCTGCAGTCCACCAAAAATTGCTCTTTGGTTTTTGTAGTCGCCGCTCTTCTTCTCGCGGCGGTATAAACATTTTTGGCCGACGCTTGTTTTCCCACGGCGCGTGCAGGCGTGCACCACATGCCAGGCGTGGCTTGTGCAGATTGCAGAAAAAGCAAGCAGCAATTTTTTCCTCAAGCGGGCCCCATGGCGACATCTCCCACGGCCATCTCATCCGCCGGCGTCACATCGGCTGCTACAGGCGACTGCTAGAGCACGGGCACGGGCCCCACGCTGGCGTGGAGACGGAGGAGAAAAAGCTGGCTAGTTTTCGGTGGCAGCAATTTTTTCCCGCTGGTACCTTTTGTCACGAGCAGCAGACAGCCATCACCGGCAGTCCAGGCGATTGGTCGTCCACGGCGTAGTTTTTTGGTTGTGTGTTGTCAAATCGTGAAAGCAGGCAGCACGCGAAAAATCTACGCAGCACGTGAGGGGTTTTTCTTTTGCGTCTGCGTTTCGGCCGGCGACGAGGATTTTCACGACGCATAAATTTTGCAGATCGGCATGCAGGTTAGTTTTTCAATCTCCTAGTTTTCAGCTAGTTAATCAAATCAATAGTTATCTAGTTTTAATTGGCATAAAAAATTAGTCTCGTAGATTATTTTTTTTAATCTTTTAAATTTTTATCTCGTATTATTTTAAGTGTTTTTTCTGCTTATATAAAAAGAAAAAAATTTTAGTCACAGTAATATTTTTATTCTAGTTTTTACGTGGAATATTTTAGGTTTATTTCTGAATTAAATTTAATAATTCATGTTTTATTCATTTGATTAGTATTTTATTTCTAGACTGAAATATAAATATCTCATGATTTATCTAGGTGTTTTTATTTACTGCAGTATTTTTATTTAGTTTATCTTTAATATCATTTAAATTAAGATACCGATCATTTTTAGGCTAGACAATTTTAATTCCAGTAATTTGCTTTGCTAAATATTATTTTTCTGGTTAAGTTCGTTTGGGTATTGGGATTGGATCATAGTTTAGCAAGAAATTTTTAGGTGCCCATTCACCCTCCTCTGGTCGCTAATTTCGGTCCTACACCCGCTAATTAGACCGTCGCCGCCAATCAGGCCGCACCTACCACTGCCACGTTTCATGCCAATCAAACCACCCACACCACCATTGCTGCCACAAACATATCGGAGCAGGACGACTCTCAACCTACCTTGGTCGAGATGATGTCCTAGCTCCGAGACCTCACCAACGCCATTCGTGCCCTGTCCATGACCACCGCTGATAATTCGTAGGCAATTCAGCATCTTCAACATCCACCATGCCATGGGAGTCTCCCGTAGGCCCTTCCACAGACTGGTAAGCACCACAACAATTGACCTCCGCGGTGCCAAAAGAGGGACTTCCCAAAGTATGATGGTAAGGACGACATGCTGCCATTCATACCCGTTCGAGTCATATTTCCACCAACAACACATCATGGAGGACGAGAAAGTATGGATGGCTTCATACAAGATTCTCGAAACCAACAACACATCATGGAGGACGAGAAAGTATGGATGGCTTCATACAAGATTCTCGAAGCAGCACAACTATGGTACATGCTGATTGAGAAGCATGAGGGCACTCCAACGTGGCAACAGTTCTCAGAGCTCCTAAATTTACATTTCGAACCGCCCCTTCAATCTAACACTTTAGGTGAGATTGCTGCTTGCAAACACATGGGGTCCTTAGAAGAGTTTCAAGAACGCTTCCAGGTCTTACTACCTCATGTAGGTACCCTCACGGAAGAGCAGAGGATTCAGCTATTTATAGCAGGATTACAGCCTCCGCTCAGCCTCGACGTGGAAATTCAGAATCCACAATCTCTTGCCGTTGCCATGATCTTGGCCAGCAAGTTGGAGCTTCGCAATCAATGCGTCGCCACCCTGGTCCCGACCCCACCCCAACACAACATCAGGATTGTGGACTCCTACCCACATTGTGGCCCACTTGGCACTCCTAGCGTCGTTTCCGCCACTGACCTCTACGAAAACACCGGTCATGGTAGCAAAACGGTCGATAAAACGATTTTCCCAGGCAGAGGTAGAAGAATGTTGTCGCCTCAGGCTCTACTTCAACTGCAACAAGAAATATGGTCCTAGTCACCACAGGGTTTGCCCACGCATCTTCCTCCTCGACTTGGCCATTAATGATGACTCTGCACCAACTGACCATAGGAACACCAAGCCACAAACCACTCTCCATGTAATCACCGGTGTTTGTCCATGCAAAACAATGCAAGTGTGTGCGTAGATAGATATCACCTCACTTATTGCCCTCATCGACTCGAGTGCCACCCAAAACATCATCTCTGAGAAGGCAGTCGATCTTACCTCCCTACATTGACTCCCTCACGACCAGTTGCAATTCAAGATAGCCACTAGTCAGCGCATGTCATGCCTAGGCGTGTGGCGCAACACCGTTTTCAAGATCAACGATGAAGAATTTCAACCAGATTTCTACGCACTGCCCCTAGTCGACTACGACATAGTCCTGTGAATGAAATGGCTAGTATCACTCGGGACAATCAATTGGTATTTTAGTACATTCTCCGTTTCCTTTTGGCACATGGGTCATAGGGTTTTCTGGCATGGCCTTTCAAATTCGCCACATCGGGAGACGTCGATAGTACCTCGCCTGCTCTGCCAGCTCGACGACGAGCTGGTCTTCAAAGGAGGAGGGAGATGACATGGGCTGCCTTGGGCCAGCCGCAACATCAGCCCATCCAAGGACAAGCCTCCCCATGGACATTAGGAATTCTTGTTACAGTAGGATTCCTTATTAGTTAAAGATCAATTTCCTTGTTAGTTAAGATTAGGTTTCCTTGTTAGTTAATTATGATATGTTAGGCCTTATAATTATAGATGTAAGCTCTTTAGGCATAATCAAGCAAGGAATAAACATTAGTCTACAATCTCTGCCCTAGTTCTCTGAAGTCTCCCCCGTTCTCTAAAGTCTCCCCCATTCTACAAGATAGCGCAGCGAGGGGATTCTCCCCACGCCAGCTATGAGCTATGCAGCCAAGGTCCTCCCACCCTAGGGTTTGAGGTCCTTGACACCCTACCTTACCGACGTAGAGGCTAATGCGCTATCAAGCTAGGGGCTAATTCGGCCATGCTTTCCAAAAAGTATCATGCACGTGATATCTTGGTTGATGCACGTGACACATTTAGACCTTATATGAATACAAGTCATATTCAAAACTTGGTATCAAAACGAGGTTATCCTTCTTCATTCATACTATGACTTCTTATCAGATCTGTTAAACCACTACGTCCTGCACTTCACCGATGATTTATCTATCACCAGCGCAAGCTGCCTCACTACTATATTTGTATCTTTGTTCGCAGTGTGCTTTATCTGTCGGCTAGCTCGATCTGCCTTTCTATTTGATCCCCCTCTGCCAGATGATCCAATTTCAATGTGTGCTACAACCGGTGTCAACCTCGACATCTTCACCATCGTCAGGCCCCACATCCCTGTCGTCAGGCGTCGTTAGTCACTGTTTTTCCCACTAGGCACTGTTCCCCGCCACTGAGTGCCACTTCATCATCTCTCATTGGGTGTCACCGTATGTTGCATCACCATCACTAGGTGATGCTAGCCCCCCTATCGAGCATAGCCTCCCCTCCAAGCACCACCGGTCCCTCTATCGAGCATCGCTAATCCTTCCACTAGGCGCCACCCCTTTCCCCTAACAGGTGCCGCTAGTCCCCTCATTGTCGTGCCTGCACTTCTGTGCGTTGATGCTTTGATGCTATCAGTAAAAAAAAGATAAAAAGATAAAAAGAAGAAAAATGTCATCATCAAGTGGTCCTATTCCTCTTTGTCCGACCCTCTTTGATGGTTCTAACTATTTAGAATGGCTACCTCATATGTGTGGTCTTCGATTATGGGATTTTCTTACAAGAAAATTGCCCTGCCATACCTCGTCCTATTGCTCTCTCTAGAGTCACGAGATCAATCTAGGGACATGCCGCTTGTATGACTTCTTGACACGTCTTCGACCAGAGTTTGAGCTCATTTGTGGCCAGATACTTGCACGACATCCATGTGTCACCTTAGTGGATGCTCTCATTGTTGTTCATATCACCGAGGTTCAACTTTGTGTTGTTGGTCTTCTACAGTCATTGGGCACAGTCTTGGTTGCTCGATCGCCATCTCCTCCAGTTACTGGATCTTCAGCTCCTTCATCCAAAAGCACCAATAATGGATTTCGTTGCACATGTTGTCACAAGGATGACCACATTGAAGCCCACTGCTACAAGAGAGACCTTCGCCATGGTTCTACCAGTGGTTCTAGTGGCAGTACTGATGGTTCTGTTCTTGTTAGGTCTTAGAGTATTTCTACTAGTGCTGATACACAAGAAATGCTCATGTTGCTTCATCACCTAGCTACTTCCTTGTCTTTAGGGGCTGTTGGTCTATTACTTTGGCTTCTGCACCAACAGGTTATTCAGGTGCTGCTTCTCAAGATTCTCATGAGGGACAACATTCCACACCTTCTTTAGGTACTTCTTCATGGATCCTTGATTCTGGAGCCTCCTTCTATATGACTCCTCATGCTGCTGGTCTATCCTTCATACACCCTTCTTATATCCCTCTTATTATTTAAACTGTTGATGGTTCTACATTATCCGCTTTTCATGTAACTTATGCATCTCATGTTCCCCAACTAACCGTGTAGCTTATTTTCGCTAGCCAACTCACTAAATTTGGGTGTCATGTTATTCATGATTCTGACTCTTGTTGTTTTCATGATCGTCACAAGGGGCTTCTGGTTAGTACCGGCCCTCGCCGCAATGACTCTCAACACATTTGGGAGCTCGACTAGCTTTCTAGTGCACTGTGGGATTTTCTTTCCTAACAGGGCACCATTCTTCAGTTTTCTGTCACAGTGCTCATGCCCAAAATGGTATAGTTGAACACAAGCATCATCATCTACTAGAGATTGCTAGGGATCTCCTCCTTGTCGCTTCAATTTCTCATGTTTGCGCTGAAACAGTCTCTACAACTATTTATTTAACCAACATTCAACCTTCTTCTGCTCTTCAGTGTGGGATTCATGTTGAACATCTCTAGGGCAAAGCACCTGACTATTCTCTTCTTGTTAGTTTGGCTGACTTTGCTATGTGCTTATTACCCCTCATTAGCGTACTAAGCTTACCACTCAATCTGTTCAATGTGTTTTCTTAGGGTATAGCACTGAGAATAATTGGTATCACTGTTGTGATCCAGTTAGTCGTCACCTTCGGATTTCTCGGGATGTTATCTTTAATTATGAATCTCAACCCTTTTGTCAACACTCTTCTAATCCCTTAATTTTCTCACTCTTCCTCCTACCTTATCACCATCCACTTATGTGGTTCCTATCCCGAAGTTGTTCTCTTATTCCTTAGAGGTTTCTTTAGATCCCCCATTTGACTATCAGCGACTTGTTACTTAAGTTTGCACGCGTAGGTCACACGACACTGCTGCCTCTCCTCCCTCCGAGCCTACTGCCTTTGAGATAGTTGAATCAGAGCCTTTTTCCTCTGAGCGAGCCTTTTTCCTACTGCCTACTGCCATCTCATCGAGCCATTCTTCATCCTAAATGGAAACATGCCATGGCTGAGGAAATTGTTGCTCTTGAGTGAACTGACACTTGGGACATAGTTTCTCTCCCTTCTCATGCTCGTCCTATTACATGCAAGCAGGTTTATAAAGCTAAAACTCATGTTGATGTATCTCTTGAGTGATATAAGGCTCGTCTAGTGGCACATGGTTTTCAACAAGAGCATGGTCATGCCTATGATGAGACTTTTGCTCAAGTTGCTCATATGACTACTGTGCACACTCTATCATTCCTTTATACTTTACCAACCAATTCATCCCTAGGATGACATTTAATCCCTTACATTATATGAGTATAGGATCAACCCAGAATGTAACCCCTTGGATTTCTATTTGCACACTTGGGCTATATATATTAGCTAAGGTTTGCTTGCCTCGAGTAATTATGAACATCGGTGTTTCTCTTTAAAGACTTTTTAAGTTATGTTCTTTTGCAAATGTGGTAGATATAAAAGAATGTGTTGCTCATGAATCAAATAGAATGATTGAGAGTATTAAGTCAACAGGAAACATACCCAAAACAACTTCTGGTGCTCCTTGTGCTACCTCGGAGGTGACATGGTTCACACAGGCACGGATCACCTGGTTTAGTGTTGGTCCTTGAACATGCTTGGTGTTGTAGCAATTGCGTTAGCTATAGTAGGTTTCTGAGTGTATAATGGATAGAATGAACCTCGAAGGGTTCTCTCAGAGAGAGAAATGATTTATACTGGTTCAGGCCTCCCCTAAGGGATAATAGCCCTACGTCCAGTCTATAGTGGATTGGGCATAATTTTACCTCCTCGAAGCCTATCTATACAAGGGCATGGCCCTGCTTTTATAGGCACGCGGGCCAAAGGAAACGACATAAATGCCCTCTACAGGTCATAGGTCTTATAGGGGCAAGAAGGGAAAAAAGACTACGCTACTGCACAAACAGCTTTATAGCATTACAGACATATCAGATAGACGCCACCTCTGAATAGCTAAACGACATACTAGGGGCAGTGGGGACCCCAATATTTCTTTGCACAGCAGCGGAGTCGATATATTTTCCTGGTTCGAAGTAGTGGCTCGAGCTCTTCAGGCAGAGACTGCGTCAAAGGCTTCAAAGGGAACTTTGAGGTGGACTTCGAAGTACGCTCCAAACTGAACTCTGAATGGACTCCCGGAGGCTTAGCTTAGAAAGGGACTGGAGGGGGTCCAGAGGCTAGCTCTGGAGAACCCCGAAGGAAGCCCGGAGGCTTGACTCTTGAGGCTCCGAAGGGAGCTCGGAGGCTAACTCCGAAGGAAGCCCAGAGGCTTGACTTCGGAGGGCTCCGAAGAGAGCCCGGAGGCTAACTCATGCAGGCTTCGAAAGGAGCCTGGAGACGGTCTAGCTGCTGCTTGGAAATAACTTCGGCAGGAGGGATGTGCTTTGACTTCATGCTTTGGCTGGGTGAGGCTTCGGGCCCGAGGCCTACAGAGGCTGACGTCATTTGTCCCCTATTTAAGGGAAAACTTATTCCCCCAACGGTAGCTCCTCGCCCGCAGCCCTTCAGAGCGAAGGGGTGCGTGCGCCTCTGGACAAATGACAGAGTAAAAGGTAACTTTAGAGAAGACAGGCCTTCGGAGCTTGGACCGAAGGGGGCTTCGACTTGCGCAGGTAATGAATATCTGCTCCGACTAACATGATGACATCGAGTAGACCAAGCGACTCCGCAACGGTTATATAATTGACCGTTGCAGCGCAGAGGCGCGACAGATCGCTTCAACTTCGCCTCGGGCCCATCTGTCATATACTTTGGCATGGGAATTGTCCGGATTTTTACCGCCTATAAATAGGGGTTTACCGCACATGGCTTCGGCACACACTCTCATTGCTTCCTTCCAACTTCTAGCATCCTTCGCTTACCTCTTCCCACCTTTAGCTTCGCGCGGAGCCGGCTTCGCAACTCTCAGCGTCCTTCGTGCCAAAGCATCACAAGATGCCGAAGAAGGTTGCGTCGAAGAAGGCCTTGACCCTGGGCACGAGTTCGAGCTCTACCCAGGTGCAGGCGACGGCGGTGGTGAAGCCTGCAGCAAGGCGCTTGGGGCCGAGGGACCTTCGGTCGCCGTAAGAGAAATTTGAGCAAACTCTAGAAATGAGGGGTTCAGCTTCAAC
Source organism: Zizania palustris (assembly GCA_019279435.1). Lineage (NCBI taxonomy): Eukaryota > Viridiplantae > Streptophyta > Magnoliopsida > Poales > Poaceae > Zizania > Zizania palustris. The sequence continues at coordinate 38,812,402 of JAAALK010000288.1, forward strand.
GGAGGAGATCCAGCTCCGAGTTCTAGCAAAGTCAGAGGCTGTACCGAGGCCTCGGGCTGATGAGGTCATGCTCTTTGAAGCGTTCTTCAAGGCAGGCCTCGGGCTACCGGTAGTGGACATGTTGAGCGAAGTGCTGAAGGTGTATAACTTCGAGCTTCCTCAGTTATCCCCAAATGCCGTGGCGAGGCTGGCCATTTTCAAATGGGCCATGAGGGCCGAAGGCTACGAGGGGCGCGCAGATGTCTTCGTCGCCCTCTATGATGCTAACTGCCAGCCAAAGCAAAGGGAGGGGGCAGACCGCGTGAAGAGGGCCTTGGCCTTCAGGAGTGCCAACTTCCAGCTCTGGAAGGAGTACCAAGACGTCTTCCCAGCGAGGGCCGTCAACAACAAGTGGTACTCGAAGTGGGACCAAGAGTGGTTCTACGCTTCAGTGGGCGCGAACTACCCCCTTTGGAGTACCAATGCACTCATTTCTTACCGACATGAAGGCATGGTGCAAATGAGCCTCGATGTCCTCCAGTCTAGGATCCTGCTCCTACGGAGGGTAGCTTCGAGGATGAGCATGAGGGACCTCGCGAAAGAGTTCAGCACCCTTCGGATCAGCCCCCTCGCGCTCTCTTGGCCGGAGGGCCTTTTCCAACCCTCGGGCTCAGAGGGACCAAGCAAGGTGTCTACGGAGTTCCTTGGTAAGACTTTGATTTCTTCATCTTCATACTTTGTAGAAATAACTTGTGCTAACTTGGAACTTTGATGAAACTGCTCATGAAGTAAGGCCTCCGGAGGAGGCAATCATAGTGGCAGAACGCGTCTTTGGGGCTCCGACGCCTGAGGAGCAAACTCAGAGGCTCACTCTGGTGGGACTTGGGAATGGTGGAACAGAGTGTGGGCCTGGCTCGACATCGAGGGGGTCCAAGCACTGCCAGACTTCACAAACCCAACACCATCGGCGAGCGGCTCTAAGAGGAAAAGGGTGGATGACGAAGAACCTGAAGCCTTGAGGGTTCGCTCGGAGCTCCCAGCAGACGAAGCCCCTACTGTGAAGGAGCCAATGGCTGTGAGGCTTGGCGCTATAGCGGAGCCAGCGGCTGCTCTAGTGGAAGCCACCGAAGTGGTGGTGGCGGAGGCCACAACAGCGACCTCTTCGGGCGCGGGGGCTAGGGCCCAGCCCGCGCAGCGAAGGGACTGGGGAGCACACATCACTCCCACCTCCTTCAAAGACATCTCCTCCAACGAAGGTAAACACTTGATTCCTTTTCTCTTTACATACATGAATATTGACTTGTACTTTTCTACAGATGTCAATGCCGTGCGAGGCCCATCGTGCCGAGGCTCACGGAGGCCTCTAGCAGCAGCGGGAGCAGCATCAGCGACAGCAGCAGCAGCTCAGGGTCCAAGAGCACTTCGTCCGAAGAGGATGGGGGAGACGGTCGTGGCAAAGGAATCCTTCGAGATGAGGCCGAAGAGCACATCGAGGTGGTGGACCAGAGCCCGGCTCCACGGGAGTCCGCACCGGAGGAGGTCGTGATGGAGATGGTCCGACCTCTGCAGCCAAGGGGGCCCGTGACGGAGGCAGCTATCCACGCCTTCAATGAAGGCTGCACTGTCGTAGGGGAAGGAGGCTTATTGGCGCAGCTTAGTGGCTCGAGCCCCTTAGAGCTCTTCGCAAATGCCCACGAAGCCATCATCCAGGTGAGCAAAGCTTTACAGCATCTTTGAGTCACTTGTTTTTTACTCAATACTTAGGATTTTCTTGAACCTTTTCAGGCCTTCGTGCTGAATGCTGCAATAGTAGTCTCCGCGGACCATCGGATGGCTAACCTGGTGGAGGAGAGGGACACCCTTCGTCGCGAGGCCTCAGAGAAGGCCGAGAGGCGAAGGCGAGCCAATGCAGCAGCAGAGGCGGCGAGGTCTGAGGCCGAGAAGGCGAGGGAAGTCTTGGTCTCGGAAACCAACAAGCTTCGAGAGACACTTCGAGCTTCGGATGAGGCCAGGGCGAAGCTGGGAGCGGAGTGCTCTGAACTTCGCACAGCCAGCCACTGCCTGGAGAACTTCGTGGTCCGAGGGGTCGACGAGGCCACTTCGAGCTTGACTACAGTCCTTGAGCAATTGGGGACTGAGTGCCAGGCCCTGGACTTCAGCCCTCAAGACCCAATCGGGGAACGCCTCGAGTTCCTATGGACTGTAGCTGTGATGGCAGAGACATCAATGAAGGGCTTTGCTCTGATGGCTGGCTGATTGGCAGGCCAAGGAGTGTTGCAGATGCTTCATGACAGTGGGGTGCAACCACCTCGAGGCGGCAACCTCGGAGACTCCGGTGGCCTTTAGAGGCTAGCACTTGGTTGCGCCACCTTGAGACATCCACAGAGCGTGGCACCGTCTTCAGGAACCTTGGAAGGCCCAAGGCTGCGAAGCAGTCCTCAACCTCCAACGGATCCTCCACCTTCACTAAGCTAGGGCACAAGCCTCGCCAGCTCAGCCTTCGTCGTCGAAGCCTCCACCTCCGAAGGTGTAGACCTCCTTAGGCTCCTTGTAATTCTTAGCTCTAGGCTTGTAAACAACTCATCATCTTATTAATATAAATGCGGGGGTACTTTATACCTGCCCAGGCTAAGCCTTCGAATGTTGAACTCGAAGTACTTGAGGATTCTGAGGAGCTTCGCTAGATTTGGGTGGTGCTCGAAGTAGATAGGTCCGAAGGCCCCCTCGGTTCAAGCTTCCGAGGGATCCAAGGGGCGAAGCCATTTCCGAGGTAGCCTAGGAGCTGCTAGCTGCCATGAAGATGGAGCCTCTTCGGAGTTCTTCCTCCTCGCCAAACTTAAGCTATTTCGAAGTAGACTTAAGTGGCGAGGGGGCACAACCTTCGGGTACGGCCTTAACAGGCGACGAAGGCTTAGACTTTTCTGCCTTCGATACGACACTGCCTGCATCCTAGACTTGGACAAACCTGCAAGGCGAAAGGTGAGGTCTGCGGGCTTCAGAGCGTGGATGGTCCGGTCATGGGAGAACAGGCTTCGACGGCGCTTCATCCAGCCAAGGAGGCCCTGCCCGGAAGAAAAGAAAACGAGGTCCGAACATGTCGGGGCCTCGAGCTCACTTTTTCCAAGGCTTAGATACAAACTACTCATAATTTTGTTTTCGAAGTTTATTTGTAACATACTCCCCAATTATCATTCAATGAATGAGATTTATTGTATTTGCATACTTCGTCTGCATGCTTCGCATGATTTGATTGTTTCGAACATTTAGCTTGTCACGCTCGTACTGCGCATAACATTTGAACACTTCGCATACATACTTCGACCCCCCCTTGCATGTGAAAGCTAGGGACTTAGTCGTTGCTGGTGCGAGCAATTAGGAATGCGAAGGGGTGCGCTTTTTGGCGGGTTCGGATGCTTATATCGCGTCAAGCGAAGGCCTCTTTTGGGCTTCAAATGCATTAATTTGAAGCGAAGCAAGGCTTTAGCGTGCTCAAATTAAGCGAAGCATGCTTTGGCATGCTTCGATTTGGATAATATGTGCGAGAGAGGCTCTGAAGTGCACTTAGATTTTAAGCAAAGCATGACTTCGGTATGCTTTAATCTTAGATTAGATTATGTCATGTGAAGCAAGGCTTCGGTGCACATTCAGATAGCGAAACAAGGCTTCTTGAGCTTGATCCTGTAGTGAATGAAAAGGATATTTGGTGTGGATTCACCAAACCCGTGATGGGTTGAGCCACCTATGACTCTTAGCCACTGTTGGGGGAAATTACTCCATTTCCAGGGCTTAAAGATTAATCCTTCAAAGGCTGAAGCATACTCCGAAGCTAGTGAGCAGTGGTTCGAAGGGTGAGTCACCATGCCGAAGGGTTCAGCGATGCGAATGCCTTGGTGAACCCTCCGAATGGAAGATAGAGGCCCTGAAGCCAAATGACAAGATTGATGGGATGTCCAGCTTATCCATCTACCTTGTAGTATTTTACCTTTTCTAACCTTGTTTATGGTACCGAATGGTTTCCACTATGTCGGTTGTAATCTAGGGGTAAATAGGTCTTTTTCTTATGCCTTTTCACCTATAAATACCCCCCTTTATACCCTGTAAAAGGGAATCCAGAACAAGTTGTTCATTACACTCATTCGGACCACTCGAGTTATTATCCAATTCGGAGGCTCGAGGTAGTCCTAAAATGCAAACTCCTTGTTTGTCCATTCTTGATCTCAGAGAACCTGTTGGCGTAACATTTGCACCAACAGTTGGCGCCGTTCGTGGGGATCCAAGTTCTAAAAGCTTGTTTTCTGTTGCTGACTGCACAACGAAGAGCACTTACGGAGGGAGCCTCGGAGTCTCAAGATTCCGCGCACCCTTCAGTTAAGGGCTTCTTAGTACAGCCCGAAGGCCTTCACTCGACCTCTCGAGTCGTTCGAAGTCCTCCGTCTCCAAGACCTCTTCGTGCCTAGCTATGCCTCCGAAGCGAAGTTAGGCTTCGGGTCCTCTCGGAAGGTCCCCTAGGACCACAGGAGCCGGACCCTCGACTACTCCAGCGATTCCCGCCGAGGCTGCTGGGCGTCGAGCACCCCGGGGCCCTCGAGCTCCTCCTACGGTGCTTCAGACCAATTACGTCAGCTCCCGAGACCCGGAGGTGCCCTTCGACGAAGACGAAGACCTTCCTGAAACCGAGGCTACGCAACTAGCTAGACTTCAGGAGGAAGTAGCCAGGTGGAGGCAAGAGGCCGCCGATCGCCTCCGCACTCAAGCTTCCACCGAAACTCCAGAAGGGCCTCAAGACGGTGGTACCCACAATCTCCCAGAAGTTATCCAAGTCCCGGAGGAGGCCGAGAATGCATCCTTCGATGATGAGTCTCCATTGCATTCAGATTTACAAAGAGTGCCTTTCGACCCCAGGTTCAAGGCCTCAAAACTGCACAAGTACTCCGGGGGGTCGGATCCCGAAGAGTTCGCCCGCTCATATGCCCTGGCAATAGAAGCAAGCGGAGGGGTGCGAAGCACTATGGCAAAGTGTTTCCCCCTCGCCCTCGAAGGCGTGGCACTTCGCTGGTTCTGGTCCTTGAAGCTAGGATCGATCAGTTCCTGGGAGCAACTGAAGAAGAAATTTGTGAGTAACTTCCAAGGCACCTTCGTAGCCCCGATGTCCACAGGAAGTTTGTTCCAGGTGAAGCAGCGGGTAGGAGAAACACTCCGGGAGTACTTCACGCGCTTCGCCCACACCAAGTCACAGATCAAGGGCCTGTCTACCTCTTCGGTAGTCGACGCCGCCCGCGAAGGGGTGCTAAACCCCGACCTCCTTAGTAAGCTACATCGGAAGCCAGTGACCTCTGTGGCGCAGCTAATGGCATACTTCGAACAGTATGCCAAAGCGGAGGAAGGCTGTCTTCGGCGAGCTGAAGCACCATCACCCACCCTCCGAGAAGTAAAGATGGAGATCGAAACCTCCACTCCACTGCAGCCTCCTCAAGGCAACCGCTTCAACGAGCACAAGCGCGGAAAGAAGCATTTTCATTCGGAGGTGCTAAACATTGCACCTTCTGCTCCGAAGGCACCTGCTAATTTCCAGCAGGTGAAGAATTTCAAGGCTGGGCCGCCGAAGCCTCAAGAAAGGGTGCCTGGCAAGCGCCAGAGTTTTTTCTGTTGCATGCATGGCGACAATAGAAGCCATGACACGAAGGATTGCAAGGCAGTGTTGGCCTTTCGGGGCGACTACCTTGAACAAAGTACCGGGCAGGGTACTTCGGACCGAGCCCCACCATCGACACGGTCGGAGCCTGTACAAGCTGTGGCCCGAGCAGGTGCCCTTGAAGCCCCCATACGGCTACCGGTGGCCAACATTATGCCACCACCAAAGCAGGAAGACCCACAGGACCGCGGCAAGAGAGTGGTCCTGCCCATCTCCGGAGGGGGGACCCTCGGAAGCATGTCCAAAAGGCAGCGGCGCGAGTACATCCGCGAAGTCGGGCACATTGGGACCTCGAGTTCCACCGAAGGGATGCCAGAGTGGTCCCACGTACCCATCTCATTTACCGCCAGCGATGCTGCGGGGGTGAAGTTCCCCCATGCTGACCCATTGGTCATTTCTGCTGATATAGCAGGAGCAGAGGTCTGAAGGATCCTGGTAGATGGTGGGAGCTTGTAGGACCGAAAGTAGCGACCAGAGGGGGTGAATGGGCGCTTAAAATTTTCTTGCTAAACTATATTGAAATCCCAACACCCAACCAACACAACCAGACAAATGATATTAGTAAAATAAATTATTGGTACTATAGTTGTCTAGCCTAAAAAATGATCGGTCTCCTAATTAAAATGATGTTAGAGCTAAACTAAAAAGAATCACTGCAGTATATAAAATGAGTACTAGAAATATTTAATGACGTAATACAAAACACTAAATATCCTAATAAATTGTTCAGATTGCAGTCTAAAAATAAAATACTAATCAAATGAATAAAATACGGGTCATCCAGAAATTAATTCAGAAATAAACATAAAATATTTCTTGTAAATGTAGAATAGAAATATTTATGCGACTAGATAATTATATATATATATATATGAGCAGATGAAAAATACTTAATTAAAAATATGCGAACACTATTAATATTTTGACAGATAAAAATTAATCCCGAAATTTTCTAAACAGATCTGCAACTAACTAGTCAACAGATAAAAATTGGTTTAATTTAAACTGCTGAAAAGTAGTAGATCGGAAAAAACTAACCTGTATCGTGGAGGCGCCATGCGGCGGATGGAAGAAAAAAACTTCATCGCTGCAATCTTGGATGCACCTAGCCAGAGTAAAAGAAATTTTGTGCCTCAGATTTCCTTGCTGTTTGCTTCCTGACGCACGGCTAGGGAAAAGGCGTGGGGCCCGCACACGTGATGAACAGGGAACTTGCACCGGCTTGTGGTCACTGCAATGCAAAAAAAAAAATTCGTCGTGCTTTCGCTGATCGCCGTTGCACCTTGCGCCTGGAAATCTGTCCGCCTCGGTCGCCGCGCAGGCTTCTCTTCCAGCCGAAAGTCTGTACTGCTGTGCCGTGCCAACAGATCGCCGGTGGCGAAAATTTATCTAAAAACTATTCGGAGGAACTCCAAAATCGAACGGAAAAATTGGACTATAGATTAATCTCTAAAAAAACAGTCATCTATCCCCAAGGGGATAGGAGCCTATTTATAGACAAATCCTAAAACATGAAAAGACTAATTTACCCTCAGGTAAAATAAACTGACTCTAAAATAAATTCCGAAAATTACTAAATATTCTTTAAAAAATCACCTAACTCAAATAAAAATATTCTAAACTTAAAAACTAAATATTAATATCCTAAAATTGAATTAATGATAGATTGTCAGTTTTGCGCCGAAACTGACAAAGCGTCCACCGTCTTCGCACCGGGTACCCGGATTGGGCCGACCCGACCCCGCAGCTCCCTCAGTCCGGCAATCGCTCGCCGCCCGTGTACCTGAGTCAAACCCAGTTAACAGACCAGTGGATCATCTGTCGCTCCTAGCCATGTACCCGGATTGGGCCAGTCCGACTCTGCGGCTCCTCTGCCTGGCCATCGCTCACTGCCCGTGTACCTGAGTCACATGCGCCTCAGACTTGGCAGGTCTTCAACTCTCCCTTCCATTGACTTCCGTTGACAATCACTCATCACATCTGGAATATCAAAACCATATTCTTCAACATGGTTTCTCAGAGCTCCGCTGACATACTCTTTGTTCAGGCCTTCGATCAGATGTGCATACCTCGATAGCATCTACTTCCAGTGGCCCGGCCGCTTCAAGGGTTCTTAGGACCGCCTCTTGATGCCCTCGGCCAGATAGGCCTCGAGGTTGCCTTCGGAGAGGGGCCTCTAGCTAGGATAGAAGAGGTGATCTTCGACGTTGTCGACGCTCCATATGCTTACAATGCAATCTTCGGCCGAGGGATGTTGAACCAGTTCGGAGCTATAGCGCACCATAATTACCTTTGTCTCAAAATGCCCACGCAAGGTGGAGTGCTTACTATTTCAGGAGACCAAGCTGTAGCCCGGTGGACGGAGTATGGCCATGGGCAGCCGTTGGATCCCCGGCAAGTGCATAATGTGCCGGAAAGCATCGAAGAAGTGCCGGAGGCCTCGAACCCTTCGAAGGGATCCTCGCTCAAGCCAAGCCCAGAGGGTGATGTCGAAACAAGAATAATTTCAAAAGATGGCAAAGAGTATCCAGTGCAGTTCAGCAGAGGGCTATCCCGGAGATAGCTACTTTGTTAGAAGAAATCGTCAGGCAAAATCTGGACGTCTTTGCTTGGACCGACGAAGACATCACTGGGGTCGATCGAAGCATCATCGAGCATAGTCTGCTCGTCAACCCGAAGGCCAAGCCAGTGCGCCAGGGGCTCCGCAAGCTGTCAGCAGAAAGAGCAAGCCTCGCTAAAGCAGAAGTAGAGAAATTATTAAAAGCTGGCATTATCAGGGAAGTAGCCCATACCGAGTGGTTGGCTAACCCTGTTTTTGTAAGGAAGAAGGATTCGAACAAATGGCGCATGTGTATTGACTTCACTTCATTAAATAAAGCATGCCTGCGAGACCCCTATCCGATGCCCCGAATAGATCAGCTGGTAGATTCCACAGCCGGCTCCGAATTGCTAAGTTTCCTCGACGCTTATTCCGGATATCATCAAGTATGGCTGAAACGCGAAGACGAAGCCAAGACAAGCTTTATAACTCCTTCCAGAGTATTTTGTTATGTGAGAATGCCTTTTGGACTGCGGAATGCCGGAGCCACCTTTTCTCGTTTGATAGCTAAGGCCCTAGGTCATCAGATAGGCCGGAATGTCGAGGCCTATATGGATGATATTGTAATAAAAAGTGCTCAAAAGCACCAGCATAGCTTAGACCTAGCTGAAACATTTGAGAGCCTACGAGCATGTGGAGTATGCCTCAATCCGGAAAAATGTATATTCGGGGCACAAGCAGGAAAACTGCTAGGGTACTTAGTTTGGAGTAGGGGAATCGAAGCTAGCCCGACATAGATAAGCGCGCTACAAAGGATGGCTCCGCCATAGAATTTGAAACAAGTTCAGAAGCTAGCAGGAAGGCTCACAGCTCTTAGCAGGTTCTTGGCAGGTCAGCAGAGCAGAGCCTCCCAATTTTCAAAGCACTAAAGGGGTCCGAAAGCTTTTAGTGGACACCGGAGTGCCAGAAGAGCTTCGATGATATAAAGGCATACCTCGGAAGATTATCAATTCTGACTGTTCCACTTCTAGAAGAAACACTGCTCCTTTATCTTGCATCAACAAGTTCAGCGGTGAGCGCAGTATTGGTCCGGGATGTCGAGCTTAAGGAAAAGCTAGTCCAGAACCCAGTTTATTTTGTCTCGGAGGCATTATCCGGAGCTAAAGTCAGATACTCTAAGCTCGAGAAGTTTGCTTATGCCCTAGTAATGGCCTCGCGAAAGCTAAGGCATTATTTCTTGGCGCATAACCTGATCGTCCCTACATCATATCCTCTTGGAGATATGCTCCGAAACAAAGATTCTACGGGCAGGATTGGAAAATGGGCAGTCGAGCTAGCACCCTTCGGAATCTCCTTCACGGCAAGAACAGCTATTAAATCTCAAATTATAGTCGACTTTGTAGCAGAGTGGACTCCATCTGCTATTTGGGCCCCAGAAGAATCCTCCGAAGGTTTTTGGACAATATTTTCTAACGGAGCTTATCAAGCATCCGGTGCCAGAGCAGGGGCCGTCATCATATCACCATCGGGGCAGAAGGCCATGTATTCTGCGAGGCTCAACTTCAGAACCACTAATAACATTGCCGAGTATGAAGGAGTCTTGCTAGGCCTCCGAAAGGCTAAAGCGCTCGGAGCTGCAAGGATAGTGATTAAGACAGACTCCCAAGTCGTCGCAGGGCATGTTGATAAAAGTTTTCAGGCAAAGAATCCACATCTAGCACAATACCTTGAAGAAATCCGCAAGGCCGAAGCAGCATTCAGAGGATTTACAGTTCGAAGTATCCCTCGGGCAGAGAACCAACTTGCAGATATTCTTGCAAATGCTGCAGCAGGGGCGGTGGACCTCCCGGAGGGTGCTTTCTACGAAGAGCTAGCGCAACCAGCAGCTGTTCAAATACCCTCTTCGGAGGTACTGTGCATCCCAATGACAGATTGGCGGGCTCCGATAATGAACATGTTGCAAAGCAGCATAAACCCTCCCGAAGGTCCAGAAGCCCGAAGGTTGCAAGCAAGAGCTCGAAATTACAAGCTTATTGATGGAATGTTATACAAGGCTGGAGTGTGTTCACCTCTACTTCGATGCATCTCACAGCCCGAAGGTCAATACATACTTCGAGACATCCACGAAGGCTTGTGCGGAGGTCATTTAGCCCCTCGTGCACTAGCAGGCAAGACGCTTCGGCAAGGGTTTTATTGGCCAACTATAGTAAGAGATGCGGAGGAACTAGTTCGAACATGCCAAGGCTGCCAGTGGATGGGCAGACGAAGCCATCGCCCGCTAGCTCGGCTTCAAGTTATTGCCCCAGTGTGGCCAATGGCTAGATGTGGCATGGACCTCATAGGCCCTTTCCCAATGGCAAAAGGAGGCTTAAAATTTGCGGTAGTGGCAGTCGAGTATTTCTCAAAATGGGTAGAAGCGGAGCCATTAACAGCCATCACCTCGAGGAATGTGCAAAGATTTTTCTGGCAGAATATTATATGCAGGTTCGGAGTTCCAAGAGAGTTGACGGTGGATAATGGAACCCAGTTCGAAGATGACACCTTCCAAACATTTTGTGAAGAACTGGGCATTAATTTGTGCTTCGCGGCGGTGCGACATCCACAGTCCAATGGAGCTGTTGAGCGAGCCAATGGGAACATCCTCTCCGGGCTGAATCGCCGAATCGTTGGATTGGCCAAGGGGCTGTGGGTCGAAGAGCTCCCGAAATCTTGTGGTCCATTCGAACCACTCAAACCAGGTCAACAGGTTTCACACCATTCAGATTGCTCTTCGGAGATGAGGCCATGACTCCTACGGAGCTCAGAGGTGGATCACTTCGCGTCGTTCAACCTGGGGACGAAGATGACAGGAGCACTTCGCTGGATTTGTCAGAAGAAACAAGGCTTTGAGCTGTCGCCAACCTGACTAAATACCAGGACCACACCAAAACATGGTATGATCCGAAGGTAAAGCTAAATGAGTTAAAGCCTGGTCATCTAGTGTTGCGAAGTGTAATAGCTCCGGGGAAGCTAGGAAACAAATGGGAAGGACCATATGTTATCCTACGCTCAGGACGTCCCGGATCGTTTAAATTAGCTAATTTAGAAGGAGAAGAATTGAAGCATGCATGGCATGCAGAGCACCTTAAGCGTTATTTTGCTTAGGGGCCCCTTGTAATCACTTGTAAAATTTTCCTTTCTATGAATAAGAATAAGGGTCGAATTTTGTTTGCTCTTTGAATATCCCTTACTCCTGATGGACGCATCGGGAGGACGGAGATGCTTGTAGAGCCAAGCATTTTTCCCAAGACCCAGGCAGCTGCCCTCGAACCATTGGTTCAGAGGCTCCGTGGCCACCCTACGGATTCCAGGCTCCGGCTTGTTAGGATCCGTAGAAGAGTCTAAGGACTTTAAAGAAAAACAGACTTTCGGCCTCCGGGTACGAAGTATCTGTAAAAGAGCCGAAGGTGGCCACCCTACGGATTCCAGGCTCCGGCTTGTTAGGATGCGTAGAAGAGTCTAAGGACTTTAAAGAAAAACAGACTTTTGGCTTGCGGGTACGAAGCATCTGTAAAAGAGCCGAAGGTGGCCACCCTACGGATTCCAGGCTCCAGCTTGTTAGGATCCGTAGAAGAGTCTAAAGACTTTAAAGAAAAACAGACTTTCGGCCTACGGGTTCGAAATATCTGTAAAAAAGACGAAGGTGGCCAGCCTATGGATTCCAGGCTCCGGCTTGTTAGGATCCATACAAGAGTCTAAAGACTTTAAAAGCGAACAGATTTTTAGTCCTCATGCGCGAACTATCTGTACAAGAGCCGAAGGTGGCCAAAGTATGGATTCCATGATCCGGCTTTGTCAAGATCCGCGTAAAAAAAAATAAAAAAAAATATACATATTATTAATAAGAGGAGAGCCGCGAAGTGGTACTGCTAAAAGTACAAATGATAAGTTTTGGTCCAAGCCTAGGAAAAATCGAAGACCCTGTCGACATCTAGAGCTACTCCTCCGGCTACTCTGCCTTTCGGAGCTCGAAGCTGTCGGCTTGGCCCTCTTCGTTCGAACACTTCTCTTCTTCTTGGAGGCTCGTAGTTTCTTTTGCTCTTCTTGAAGCTCCGCCCATGTCAGGAGCCTTTCGGAGTCAGCCTTCACAGGGTCTTCGGCCCGGTACTCTGAGTCAGACCAGTCAATAGGTTCAGAAGACGAAGATCCCTCCGCCTTCTCTTCCTCTTTAATATAAGCTAAGACATCTTGGCAAACTTCGAGGGTGATTTCTCCTCCGTCTCCGCGAGGAACAGAAAAGCGGGAACGGCGGTAAGGCCTCAAGCCCTCGAGGATTGCCCACTCCTTTCGGAGCTCGTCGGTAATTTCCAAAAGTACGAAGTCAGGGCTCGAAGGGCATGAAAAAACCTAAAAAATAGCAGAACACCCAAGACAAGTTCTTGTTTATGGCTTTTTCATTAATAAAAAGAGGCTTTACAAGGATTCGTGTACATAATAACCCTAAGTGGCTAGACCTGCGGGTCGGTTGGCGGAGCAGGAACCGAAGGAGCTGGCAATGCAGGAAGTGGTGGCCTTGTATGCGCCTGCTTCTACCAACAGGCCTCGTCAATCCAAGCTTTAGTTGCGACCTTGTGGTCCATCTTCTAGGTTGACCGGAAGGCTTCCCAGGCCGAAGCCACTTCCGAAGATGGCCGCAGCAAGTCGTCGGATGCGAAGCCTCCAGGGGTCGAACCCCCGACTGAGCCGAGGGGGATCCGAAGAGACTCAAGGTTACGAAGAACCCCAATGCCGGCACACTGTCCGGAGATCTCTCCGTACCGAATGCCGGAGTTCATCATCAGCGACGAAGCCACTTGGATCCTCATCAGCTTTCGGTCAAGGGGCTCATGGGTCGCAGCAGAAGACGAAGGGCACAGAGTGCCGAAGTACTCCAAGGTACCCTAAAGAGCCTCCAAGGTACGGTCCGCAATGCTGGAGTTCTTCTTCTCCACTGTTTCCAGCCCTGCAGCAGTCGCAGACACTTCGGTAACCTGGAGCATTAAAGAGCTCTTGAGGGCCATCGCTTGGCTAAGAGCCCCGTGGAGCTCCACCAACTGCGCGCTCGAAGTAGCAGCCTCTTGGCGGAGTCTTTCAACTTCCGCCCGATGGACGACACGCTCGGCCTCGACCTCTTGGGCAGACGAGCGAAGGGCATCGCTGTCTTGTCGCGCCACCCGGAGGGCTTCGTCAGACGCCGCCCTAGCCCTCCGCTCCTCTAGGACCTCTTCCCCTAGCCTGAGGGATCTCTCGGTGGAGTCATTAAGGGCCGTCTGGAGGGTGGTGACCTTCCGGTTAAGTCGATTAACCTCGACCTCGTTGGAAGTCGCTGCCGCTCTAGCAAGGACAAATTGCTACAAAAAGAACAAGTAAGTACTAAAGTATTTATGGTCACTAATGCGAAGCAACTATGGTGTCTTTCCATACCTGAAGGGCAGCCTTTTCGAGGGCTGAGTTGAGTGACGAAGCCCTGGCCTCGCTGAAGATGGAGACCAAGTCCGAGTTGGCTATATCCTGGCTTCTCTCTGCTAGGGGCTCCATGAGGTTCTGGAGGCCACTCCAATGCTCCAAGAACGGAGCTAGAAGAGGAAGCCAAGACAAAGCATGGAGATCATCCGCTGCGGCCTCGTCCTCCGAATTGCCGGCGGAGGTCGCGGCCTGGCCAGGAAGAAGGCCGAGGCTAGATATGCTCTTGCCCATCCCCGGTACGAAAGAGGCTGAAGCAGGGACACTCTGATCGTCGGCAGCTACCCCTTCGACCAGAACCGCCGCTGCAGGGATGACCTCCGTCGCCAAGTTCGTCTCGGCAGGCGCATCATTCCGCTCCGACGGACGCGTTCTCCACCATCAAGCTCGGAGCGTCTGAAGGCACGGGAGGGTCCGCTCGAGCAGCAGCCTCCGAAGGTGCAGGAGTTTCGGATGTCACCGAAACATCGACACCCGTAGAGGTACCTACTTCAATAACAAAATTAATAAGCATATTTCCAGAGATAGTGTGGAGGTATTGATTAAAAAAAGGGGAGCTTCGGAAAGTACCTCCGGGAGCCTCGTGGGGTAGGATCGCTGGATCCTCCAGGACCTCGTACATCAGAAGGATGTCGGCGAAGTCATCCCCCGAGGTCCTACCCCCAACATTTCCTGTCGGGGCGGCGTTTTCCTCCGTAACCACCTCGGGTGTAGGCAAGTTGGGAGTATTGGAGCCCGACTCCACTTGCACGACGACGGGAGCAGGGGGGGACCGCCCCTAGGTCTTCGTCATCATTCAGGAGGTAGCTCTCGAAGGCCGCCGCCATTTGGGCGTCGGAGTCCTCTATCTCTTCGGAGGCCAAGCTCTGATCACCCGGAGACGAGGCAGACGAGGCAGGCATCAACTGCAAAGGGGGCTTTGCTATTTTCTTCTTCCTGGGCGGCTGCTTGCCGGTTTTCTTGGATGGTTCTGCAGTGGCTTTCCTTTTGCGAGCAGCCGCTCCGGTCGGGGTGAAGTCAGGAAGAGGGGGGGCTCCATCCCGAGAGCTCTCCACACTCTGTTGGATCGCTCCCAGCATCCCACCAGCCCTAGCCTTTTTTGCCTCTCGGTCACCGAAGGGGCTCCGAGAACTCGTTCGGTGGCCCAAACTATGTCCTCCGGAGCCAATGCCAGAGGCGCCGCTGAAAGAAAAAGGTATGAAATTATGAATATGATTGTTTCCTTCATCTAATATGATGCTGCAGGGAATAGTCTTACCTATGTTTCGAAGGTCCCCCTCCGAGGCCTGTGGAAACAAGATCGGCCAGTTAGCTCCGAGGGGAGGGATCCGAAGGACGATGAACTCTTCGGCCAGGTCGCGCATACTCATGCAGCGAGCCACCGAAGTAAGCAGACTAGCCTCGTCGAGAGCAGGCTAGGGTTCGGAGAGATGTCCGCCTCCTTCCGGAACCCAATCTCCTGGAGAGGACCAGCGAGGGGGGAGTCCTCTCCGACTTCGGCGTAAAACCACCGAAGTATCCAGTTTGTATACCACCTGTCATTTATGGCTTTTGCAGGGAAATGAAGGGCATGCTCCCTCCATAGCTGGAAATTGACGCTGCCGAAGGCTATGGTCACCTTGGAGTCCCCAGGCCCGTCTTGGGGCTTCGGCTGGCATATAGCTTCATGGGTCGCGGCGAAGATCTCGGAGCGTCCTTCGCACCCCTCTGCCCGGAGCGCCCATTCAAAGATGGCTAAGCGTGCGATGGCGTTGGGGGATAGCTGAGGCAGAGTTATGTGGAACAAGTCGAGTACCTCTGCCAAGAAGTCCACGGCTGGCAGCCCCAAGCCTGCTTCGAAGAACGCTTCGAAGACCACCACCTCCCCACTTCGTGGCCTCGGAGTTGATTCTGGTCCGGGGACTCGAGTCCTCAGTCCAGCGCCCAGCTTTCCGTCCACGGCTTCTTCAATAGATTCGGCGGTGCTCACGGATTGAGCGATGAGGAAGCTTTGGGCAATCTTCTTCTTGGAGGGTGGACGGAGCGCCCGAGGATTCTTGGGCCAAGCTCCGCTCGAGGTCCCCGCCATTGCCGCTGCTGCCGAGGCAGCCCACGCCTGCCTCTGCGCTAGGATGTTGGCTGCTGCCGGAGTGGTGTGGCTAGTTCTCGCCATCGCGCTTGGGTGCTCAAGTGGTTGGAAGATTGGGGGAAAGTGAATCACGAATGATGGATGCGGTAAAAATTCTCGGTTAATCCCTGTCTTCCCCTTTTATAACCGCACGTCCAGTGCTACTCTTCGATTGGTTTCACACTGCAGGTTCGGCTTCTGTCGCCGACAAGTGGGTCCGGTAATTGGAACGGCGAGCAACCGCCGTAAAAATCGACCGTTACCTTTTTTGCAGAGTGTAACGGCTACTTGCGCTGTAACGGCTACAATCTAACGGCACCCCACGACGTTTGCACTCCGAGAACATTCCCTTCCCAACGTGCGTTCCCATTGCATCAAGAACCCGAAGGGGGAGGTTCGAACGCGTTGGGCTCGAAGTCCTCGGCTAAGTCACAACATGCCCAAATCCTCTTTAAGCCTCAGAAAATAGAAATGTTCCTTCCGTATACTGCCTTCTTTCTAAACAGGTTAACCACAGAGAGGCGTATTCGAGGGGCTACTGTTGGGGGAAATTACTCCATTTCCAGGGCTTAAAGATTAATCCTTCAAAGGCTGAAGCATACTCCGAAGCTAGTGAGCAGTGGTTCGAAGGGTGAGTCACCATGCCGAAGGGTTCAGCGATGCGAAGCCTTGGTGAACCCTCTGAATGGAAGATAGAGGCCCCGAAGCCGAAGGACAAGATTGATGGGATGTCTAGCTTATCCATCTACCTTGTAGTATTTTACCTTTTATAACCTTGTTTATGGTACCGAATGGTTTCCACTATGTCGGTTGTAATCTAGGGGTAAATAGGTCTTTTCCTTACGCCTTTTCACCTATAAATACCCCCCTTTGTACCCTGTAAAAGGGGATCCAGAACAAGTTGTTCGTTACACTCATTCGGACCACTCGAGTTATTATCCCATTCGGAGGCTCGAGGTAGTCCTAAAACGCAAACTCCTTGTTTGTCCGTTCTTGATATCAGAGAACCTGTTGGCGTAACATTTGCACCAACAGCCACCTTCGACCCTGGGATGCATTAGGCTAGAGCCTGGAATCCTGAACTCTTCGAGCCGTTGCCCAGAAGTCCTGGACACCTCAAGTCGTCGCTCGAGGGAGTCCTAAAGCCTACTGTTACGGGGCGAAAGGCGCTGTGTAGCCTTCGGAGGGGTGCTCCGGATTTTGCAAAGCAAAGTGAGGCTTCGATTTTTAAATAAAGCGAAGCGAGGCTTCAGTTTTGAGATAAAGCGAAGCAAGGCTTCGGTTTTGAGATAAAGCGAAGCGAGGCTTCGGTTTTTAAATAAAGTGAAGCAAGGTTTCACTTTAAAGGCGAAGTAAGGCTTCGATGATTTACTGAAACAATTATAAATTTGTACAACAAAGTGGGGCTTTGAGCTATGTACATACCTTAGGAAACGAGTGAAGATCTTGCCTCGTAGCCCCTAGGGCTTCGGAGACCTTCGGCGAGCACCTGAAGCCCCTTGCCTAAGGGTGCACTCCGAGGCGCGAGGGATGGTGGAAGGCGAGAAAAGCCTTCAAGCCGCGCTGGAAGCCCCTTGCCAAAGGGTGCGCAGAGCCAAGGGACTCTGAAGCTCCACCCTCAAGCGCACTTCGAGACACAGGCATCGGTAGAGAACTTAGCTTTTAGTACTAAGTTCCCCACGGATGGCGCCAACTATTGTAGAAATTGCATTAGCTACAATAGGTTTCTAAATGTATAATGGATAGAATGAACCTCGAAGGGTTCTCTCAGAGAGAGAAAGGAATTATACTGGTTCAGGCCTCCCATAAGGGATAATAGCCCTACATCAAATCTAAAGTGGATTGGGCATAATTTCGTCTCCTCGAAGCCTGTCTATTACAAGGGCATGGCCCTACTTTTATAGGCACATAGGCCAAAGGAAAAGACCTAAATGCCCTCTACAGGTCATAGGTCTTATAGGGGCAAGAAGGGAAAAAATACTAGGCTACTGCACAAACAACTTTACAGCTTTACAGATGTGTCAGATAGACACCACCTCTAAACAGCTAAATGACATACCAGTGGCAGTGGGGACCCCGGTATTGCTTTGCACTATAGTAGAGTCGAGATATTTTCCTGGTTCGAAGTAGTGGCCAGAGCTCTTCGGGCGGAGACTACGTCAAAGGCTTCGAAGGGCACTTCGAGGTGGACTTCGAAGTACGCTCCGAACTGAACTCCGAATGGACTCCCAGAGGCTTAGGGTCGATAGGGACCAGAGGGGGTCTAGAGGCTGGCTCTGGAGAACCTTGAAGGAAGCTCGGAGGCTTGACTCCGGAGGCTCCGAAGGGAGCCTGGAGGCTAACTCCAAAGGAAGCCCAGAGGCTTGACTTTGGAGGGCTCCAAAGGGAGCCCAGAGGCTCTCAGGCAGGCTTCGAAAGGAGCTCGGAGATGGTCTAGCTGCTGCTTGGAAATAAATTCGGCAGGACAAATCTGCTTTGACTTCATGCTTTGGCGGTGTTAGGCTCCAGTCCCGAGGCCTACGGAGGCTGCCATCATTTGGCCCCTTTTTAAGGGAAAAATTGTTCCCCCAACACTTGGGATAAGGACATCTACTGGAGCAGTGTCCCTCCTTTTGACAATTGAAACAAACCACTGGTTTGCCATTCTTGTCCTTCAACACTTTAATTTTTTGAGCTGACACATGATTTTTTTGGGGAGCTAGACGAGGAACTCCAGCATTGGGCATGATAGCTGTTGGGGTTTGAACACCGAACGAGCTTGAAAATTCTAAGCTTGCGGTGTAGGCATAATACGGGGCATTTGACTATTCCCTTGTTGGTTCTGAAAATGAAAGGCTATCATCTTTCCCTTCTTATGCTCAATCTTGTTCTGTTCAGACTCCTAAAGTATAGCCTTGTTCACCAACTTTTGAAAATCGGCATAATCTACGGTGATGAGTTGGATGGACAATTCATCTTTAAGTCCCTTCAAGAACTTTTCTTGCTTTTCTGCATCGGTGCGAACATCCTTAGGCATGAAATGAGGAAGACAATTAAACTCGTGCAAATACTTAGTTATAGTTTTGCTTCCTTGTTGTAGCTCTCTGAACTCCTGCTTCTTCAAGGCTACAATACCAGTAAGCTCATGGGAGGCTCTAAAAGTGGCAGTAAACTCAACCCAAGTAACCACATGATTCACTGGTTGAGCTTCCTTGAAATTATCCCACCATTATGTGGCTGGTCCAAGCAGTTGATGAGCGGCGAATGCCTTATGTAAAGGTTATGCCCAAGAAAATTCAATGGATCAGACGTTCCGATAGTTAGTATTGGAAGTTCCGGTTAATTTCTAGTCTCAATACAGAGAGCAATTGTTGCTTCGGAAGTTCCGATATGGTATCGGAAGTTCTGACGAGCTAGAAGTTCTATTTTGGAATCGAAGGAATTTTGTAATGATCGGGAATTTCGACATGGTATCGGAAGTTCCGAGGTGGGCAATAATAGATTAGATCTGATGCGTGTCGTATTGTATCAGGAGACCTAAAATACCCTATCGGAAGTTCGGATATAGGATCAAAAGTTCCGACGTGGAAAAACAGATTGGATCTGTTATGATTTTTAGGGTTTTAGGATAAGAACAACATAGGGGCCCTCATCCCTCTATAAGGAGAGGAGGAGAACGTCTTGTGTACAACAATAAGCCTAGATTATACCTAGCCACCCAAGAGTTCTCTCCTACCCTTCTTGATCTCAAACGTTGAGGTCAAGGAAGCCCGTCTCTCACGTGAGGTGCTAGCACGCTGCCATGGGAGGTACTCCATCCCTGTACGTGTGGACTCCGTGGAGGCGTTGCTCCAATAGCAACGCTCGTGAACGTCTACATGTGAACGACTATGTCATCTTCATCGATTAGATCGGCGAAGGATGGCAAGGGCGAAGTGAGGAGAGGCTAAACGCGCTGCTCCAACATCTTCTTCCGCTGCAGCTAGCACGTCTCGTGCTAGAAGGTACCGATCTATTATCTCACACGCGCATGAGCCTAGGGCCATAAGGAGGAAATTTTGAATTTGCCAGCTAGCGTAGCTCCCCTATTCCCCAATAGTGGTATCATAGCCTACGTGTGTAGTGTTCGATCTAGATCCCTCATGTATGGAGGTACATGGTGGAAAAAAATATTAGATCTGTTTCTATCCCTAGCAGATCGAAAGTTTCGATGTTATTAGAAGTTCTGATGGCGGATCAGAAGTTTCGATACTGATCGGATGTTCTGATGTCGAATAATGATTTGATGCAGAAGGCAATTGTTGCAATGCAGGATTCCGATATTGATCAGAAGTTCTGATGCCAGATCAGAAGTTCCGACCCGTGCGATTTTGAAAAAATCGAGCTTGTTGACTCGGGTTTTTCAGATATAGAATCCAGTCATTTGTAGATTGCTCGCCTAACCTTGTTTTGAAGAGAATGTCGTGACTAGCACGGTGTAGGACCAAAAGTAGCGACTAGAGGGGGTGAATGGGCGCCTAAAAAAATTCTTCCAAATCAATGACCTAATCCCAACACCAAATGCAGCTCGACAGACAAACAACAGTACCAAAGCAGATCACATAAACTAAAGTTGTCTAGCCTAAAAATGATCGGTGTCCTAATTAAAACAATATTTAAAACTAAACTAAACTAAATAAAAATACTTACAGTAAATAAAAATGTGTTCTAAAAATATTTAATGGCATAGGGAAAAATACCTAAAAATATCAATAAATATTTAGATTGCAGTCTAAAAATAAAATACTAATTAAATGAATAAAACATGAATCATTCAGAAATTAATTCAAAGATAAAACTAATATATTGCACGTGAATAAAAAATTTACTGCGACAATTTTTTTTTCTTTTTATACGAGCAGACTAAAAATTCTTAAAAGAAAATTATGCAAGCACTAATAAGATTTTAGCAGATAAAAAAATTTAACTACGAAATAACTAACAGATTTGCATGCTAATTAAAAATAGATAATTATTGACTCACTTAAGCTAACAGAAAAATAGGAGATCAAAACAGCTTACCTGCGTTCGCTCGTCGCCGTTCGCTGCATGCATCTGCGCGAAAAGAAAACCTTGTCGCCGAACACTTGCCGTGGATCCCCTGCGCACGCTGGCAAAGAACAAGCCACGCTAGGCGTCTCTGGCTTCCTGCTGCACGTGTCGCTGCTAGTGGGAAAGCCTGCGCCCGCGGTTTCTCTACCACCAGCTTTCAAGGCCTTAGCTACCATAGCTTTTCTGCATGCAAGGCACACAATAGCTAGAGCCTAGCCACAGCACAACTGCTTTGATTATGTCTCGAATATCGTGCATGGGATTGTGTACTGTAGCTGAACTGCATGCGCTGCACCGTTCTGTGTGTGGAGCCACGCGCTTGCTGCCGCTGGCCGCCGTAGGCACTAGCTAGCCTACGCGTAGGCACTGCAGACGCTGCTGCCACTATGCCACGCCGAGCCATAGGCGCTGCTGCCGCTAGTCACGCCAAGCCACAAGCTCCTTGCTGTTGATTTCGATGGAGATAAAAACACGACGGCGACAGAAAGAAAAGCGAACACTGTAAAAAACTTGCGATGGACTATAGATTGATCTCGAAAAAATAACAGTCAACTCTAACCCTAGGGGGTTGGGGCCTATTTATAGGCAGCCTACTAATAAAGGTAAAAGGCTAATTTACCCCTAGGGTAAATTACACTGACTCTAAAATAAAATTGGAAATTACAAAAATACCCTTAGAATATTCAACTTGACTCGAATAACAAATACTGTGGACTTAAATACTGAATATTAATATCCTAAATAAAGATAATCATTGGTTGTCAGTTTTGCGCCGAAACTAACAAAGCGTCCACCGTCTTCGCACCGGGTACCCGGATTGGGCCGACCCGATTCCACAGCTTCCTCAGCCCGGCAATCGCTCGCCTCCCGTGTACCTGAGTCAAACCCGGTCAACAGACCAGTGGATGCTCTACCGCTCCTAGCCCATGTACTCGGATTGGGCCAGCCCGACTCCGCGGCTCCTCTGCCGGCTATCGCTCGCTGCCCATGTACCTGAGTCACACGTGCCCCAGACACGACAGGTCTTCACATTTCCTCTTTGACTTCCGTTGACAATCACTCATCACATCTGGAGCCATAAGACCCATGCTCTTCAACATGGTTCCTCACACGGCCTTGGTTAAAATGTGATGTATGAGATGTAAGAAATGAATGTAAATTAAATATGGCCTGTGTGTAATGGTTATTTACAGCCCAAGGCTGATGTAAAATTTATCACGTCTTGCATGTCGTTTCCGCGGTGCTTCGGCCCATGTAATTAGTATAGCCTATGCGAGATGTACTAGTACTCTTCATGGAGGTCGGGAGCACGCACTCGATGACGGGAGCCATGGAGATGGAGATTGCCATGTGAAGAAGGCCATGCTATGTCACAATTAATATGATTGCCTGTGATGCTTTCTTATGTTCCTGTTATTCTATTCTTGCATGTTTTGTGTATGATAGGGACGTTACGATGCTTGAGTTTCACTCAGAAAATTAAATATTGATGCTCTTCCCAATAGCTGCACCCACCACATTTCATGATTATCGATAGTGGGTCTGCCAAAGCAGGGTGCTATCTTTTATCTCGACCAGTTGGGGTGGAAGTCGGACTTCTGCACGCATATTTTTGGTTCACTTGACGAGTCTATCAAAACAGTTTTGGGCCTTGGAGCATAGGAGTTGGGGTCGAGCATTTGATGCTTCTCCAATGACAAGAGTCACATACGATGTGATTAGCAAGGAGTTGCTTACCTATGTCAACTAGCTTCTAGCAGTGATGCCAAAGCTCACTAGGAGATAGCGTGACCATGGATCTTGCGCCACTTTTAGTCATGAGAGGGAAAGTGACTGGTTTAGATAGTGGAATATCGGATAGAAGATAAACATTGCAAAGTGCTAAACCTCACATTTAATCTTTTGTAGATCATGGCACCTACTACGTCTACTGTTAGAGCACTTTAGTTTTTCTATTCTTGAATGAGATAAATTGTTTGGAGCGAACTTTAAGGATTGGTATTGAAACTTAAGAATTGTTCTAAAGCAAGAGAAAAAGGATTATGTTCTAGAGGAACCCCACCTTGATGAACCAAGAGAGGATGCTTCTGCAGCAGATAAGCGTGCTTATGAGAAGCATGCTAGTGATTCCATGGATGTCAACTCCCTGATGCTTGCCTGCATGTCCTCTCAGTTTCAGAAACAATATGTGGAACGTGATGCCTATGATATGATCATAGGGCTTAAGGGCATGTTTCAGGACCAAGCAAGGGCAGAAAGACACAATGTGTCTAAATGCTTGTTTGGTAGTAGGCTGGCTGAAGGGAGCCCAGTGAGCCCTCACGTGATCAAGATGATTGGTTGCGTAGAGACTCTAGAGAGACTAGACACTCCACTGGATCCATACCTCACTATTGATATTATTCTCCAATCGCTCCCACTAAGCTTTGAGCCGTTCATCATGAACTACAACATGGTTGGACTGGAGAACACACTAGATGAGTTGCACGGGATGCTTAAATCTGCTGAGGAGAGTATTAGGAAGGCTCCAAACCATGTGATGGTTGATCAAAATGAGGGTAAAAAGAGGAGGAGGTAGAAGGCTAAGACTACAGATGCGACCTCTAGTGCGAAGTCTAAACCAACTAGAAAGTCCAGGTCTGGTCCTACCAACTCTGATGTGTGCCAGCATTGCCACAAGCCTGGGCAATGGAAGCACAACTACAAGGTGTACCTAGAAGAGCAGAAAAATAAGAAGGGAAGTGGGACTTTCGCTTTAGGTATTAATATTATTGAAATTAATCTTGCTACTCGTCCAAATGATTCATGGGTATTTGATACTGGATCGATGATTCATACTTGCAAATTGTTGTAGGGGCTGAGTAGAGTAAGAAAGTGCGCAAGTGGCGAGCTTTATATCCGCACCGGGAATGTTGCAAAGGTTGTAGTGTTGATCGTCGGCGTCTATTCACTGTCGCTACCATCAGGAATAGTTTTGGAGTTAAATAATTGTTATTTCATTCTTACCTTAGGTGGAAACATTATCTCTTCTTCATGTTTAGAGGAAGATGGTTTTGAATTCATAATAAAGAACAAGAGTTGTTCAATATGTTTTATGGTGTTTGTCCATTAGTGAATGGATTGTATATTCAAAGTCTTGATGATGCACGCGTTTATAACATTAGTACTAAGAAACAATGACTCAATGATTTGAATCCCACCTACATATGGCATTGTCGTTTGGGTCATATAAATGAGAAGCGTGTACAGAAGCTCCATAGTGATGTACTTTTGGAGTCATTTGATTTTGAATCATATGACACATGTGAGTCTTGTTTACTTGGCAAAATGACAAAGACGCCTCTCACTGGACAAAGTGAGAGGGCGAGTGAGCTTTTGGCAATAGTACATACTGATGTGTGTGGTCCAATGAGTCACACGGCTAGGAAAGGATTTCAGTACTTTATTACTTTTACCGACAACTTTAGTAGATATGGCTATGTCTACTTGATGAGGCATAAGTGGGAATCCTTCGAAAAGTTCAAGGAGTTCTAGAATGAGGTACAAAATCATACAGGCAAGACAATTATATTTCTACAATCGGATGGTGGGGGTGAATATTTGAGACATGAGTTTAGTGATCATCTAAAGCAGTGTGGAATTGTTCCACATCTGACTTCACCCAGCACACCTCAATGGAATGGGGTGTCCGAGTGGAGAAACCACACTTTGCTGGACATTGTCGGTCCATGATGAGTCACACTGATCTTCCATTATCCTTTTGGGGTGACGCTCTAGAAACCGCAACTTTCACGATTAGTAGAGTTCCATCTAAGTTAGTAGAGAAGACGCTATATGAGATGTGGTCTGGGAGGCATCCCAGTTTGTCTTTTCTAAAAATTTGGTGATGTGAGGCGTATGTCAAATGTATGACGTCTAACAAGATCAGTCCTAAGTCTGACAAGTGCTTCTTTGTGGAGTATCCTAGGAAAACCAAAGGATACTATTTCTATATTAGAGAGGAGGGCAAAGTGTTTGTGGGAGGACTGTGCATATCGAAGAGGTTCGAGAGCCACTGGAAAGTGCTCTAGATCCCACTGAACCAAAACAGGAGGCACAAGATGTTGTTGACCTTATTATGGATGTGCCAGCCCCACAGAGCTCTAGGAGAGTAGTCCATGCACTAGAGAGGTACATGTTCTTGACCATTGGGCATTGCGACGTGTTGTTGTTGGACAACGACGAGCCCAAGACCTATGCGAAAGCGGTGATGAGACCAGACTCTGAGAAATTGCTTGGAGCCATTTGATCCGAGTTGGAGTCCATGCGAGTCAACCAAGTTTGGAACTTGGTTTATCCACCCGATGGTGTAAAAACTATTGAGTGTAAATGGATCTTCAAGAAAAAGATAGACGTTGATGAAAATGTTCACATCTATATTGCACGATTGGAGGTGAAAGGTTTCATATAGATTCAAGGTGTTGATTATGATGAAACATTTTTGCCCGTTGCTATGGTCAAGTCTATTCGGATCATCCAAGATATTGATGCATTTATGATTATGAGATATGGCAAATGGATGTCAAGACGGCATTCCTAAATGGAAACCTAAGTGAGGATGTGTACATGACATAACCTGAAGGTCTTGATGGTCCGAGGAATGCTTAGAAAGTTTGTAAGTTGCTAAAGTCCATTTATGGATTGAAGCAAGCTTCTCCGAGATGGAATCTTCATTTTGACGAGGTAGTCAAAGGGTTTGGCTTCATCAAGAATGAAGAAGAGCCTTGTGTTTACAAAAGGCTAGTGGGATCTCACTTGTGTTTTTGGTCCTATATGTGGATGAAATATTGTTTATCGGAAATGACATTCCTTTATTGAATGCTGTCAAGAATTCACTGAAAAATAGTTTTTCGATGAAAGATCTTGGAGAGGCAGCATACATTTTAGTCATAAATATCTATAGAGATAGATCAAAACGGTTGTTGGGGAAAAATATTTCATCCTCCGAAGATTAAGGAAGCCTCAACATCAACACAATCAGAAGAAATGAAGTTAGAAGCTTTGGTCTCCGAATGTCCTAAAAGCATCAAGGTTTTGCTATATTCGGATCCTTCTACAATGAAAGCCTCCGTCAAGGCTTCGGCGTGACGAAGAATCCCGGGGCCTCTTTACCCAAAGGGTACTGCCAGTGAGGATAGAAGGATTATTTTCTCACTTATTAGATTAGTCTTTTACCCTTTTAACCCTACGAAGAATATTAAACGATATCTTCTAAGTCGGTTGTAATTAGAGGGTAAAGGAGTCTTTTCCTAATGTATTCCATCTATAAATACCACTCTTCACTTTGTAAGGGGTATGGGATACTTAGATATTCAATACACACTTCGAACTATCTCAAGCTATTATCCAATTCAGAGGCTTGGAATAGTCCTCATAAGCAAACACTTCGTTTGTTAGTCTTTCAAGTTCTCTAAACCTATTAGCGTAATTTTTTATGCCAACAGTTGGCACCGTCTGTGGGGAACCTAGTACAAAAACTTTGTTCTATATCAATCCTTTCCTAGAGCCATGCCTCCTAAACGGAACCTAGGCACTAGTCCCCTCCAGAAGTCTTCTCGGACCTCTGGGTTGGGATCTTCGAACACCACCGAGGTCGGAGGACCCTCTGTGGTCCCCCCACCTCAATCTCCTAAAGTAAATACTCATCCTCGAGAATACGGGGCCCCTTCCGCGGCTCCATCTGTGCTCCAAACTGACGGAGCCCCTCATGCGGCTCCATCTATGCTCCGAATTGACTTCCTTAGTTCTCAAGACCCGGAGGGCCCCTCCGGAGGAAATGAAGGCCATTCAAATGACATGGCAGCCCAGATGGCTGAGCTTCAGGGCGAGGTTGAAAGATGGAGGCAGGAAGCTGCTGATTGGCTTCGCCCTCAGGCTAGCCCTGTCATCCCAGAGGTGCCTCAAGATGATGACCCCGTTTAACATCCTGAAGCCTCTAAAGTACACAGAAGCACCGAGAATGCTTCTTTCGATGATGAATCTCCGCTACACCTAGACTTGCAAAAGGTGCGCTTCGACCCCAAATTCAGGACTTCGAAGCTGCGCAAGTACTCCGGAGAAGAAGACCCCGATGAATTCTCCCGCTCTTATGCTCTAGCAATTGAAGCCAACGAAGGGGTTCGAGACATGATGGCCAAGTGTTTCCCCCTTGCACTCGAAGGGGTTGCTCTGCGTTGGTTCTGGTCCTTAAAACTAGGATCAATTAAGTCTTGGGAGTAGTTAAGGAAAAACTTTGTGAGCAATTTTCAAGGGACCTTTGTGGCCCCTATGTCTACAGGAAGTCTATTTCAGGTGAAGTAGTAACCTGGACAAAATTCTGCGACAATTATTCAAATGCTTCATTCATACGAAGTCACAGATAAAGGGGTTGTCTGCATCATCCATTGTTGATGCAGCACGTGAAGGTTTCACAAACGTGGGCCTCCTCGACAAGCTTCACCGGTAGCATATTTCATCAGTAGCGCAGTTAATGGACTACTTTGAGGAATATGCTAAGTCGAGAGAAGGATGGCTCCGAAGGATTGCTTCGTCTTCATCAACCGTCCTCCAAGAAGTCAAGATTGAACTGAAGACCTTAAGTCCACCACAAGTGTTCTCCTTCGACAATAATCAACATGATGGACGAAGAGTACGAAAGCATCCTCACTCCGAGGTTCTAAATATTGCCCCTTCTGCTTTGAATTTGCCTCCTAAGTATCCGTAGGTTCAGGGAAACAAGGCCAGTGGCTGAAGGCCACCAAGGAAGCCGGTTGGCCGATGCCAGGCCTTCTTCTGCTGTGTGCATGGCGAAAACCGAAGCCATGCTACCGACGCATGCAAGTCCATATTAGCTCTGCGGAGCGAGTATCCTGAGAGGAGCTCTGGTCGAGGCACTACTGACCGCACCCCTCTCGCTGCACGTCCGGAGCCGGTTTAGGTTTTCGGATGTGTGGACAGCTTTGAACCCCCAAGACAACCTTCGGTGGCTAGTGTTATGCCACCTCTGAAGCAAGAGGACAGTCAAGACCGTGGCAAACGGGTAGTCCTCCCCATCTCTGGAGGAGGGATCTTTTGTGGCATGTCGAAGCGTCAGTGGAGAGAATATGTCTGTGAAGTAGGGCATATTGGGACCTCTTCCTCGGCTGCTGAAATGCCCGAGTGGTCTCATGTGCCCGTATCCTTCTGCACAGCTGATGCAGCTAGAATTAAATTCCATCATGTGAACCCTCTTGTTATTACAACTGACATTGTAGGGACAGAGGTCCGGCGAGTGTTGGTTGATGGCAGAAGCTCCGGGACATTATCTTCATCCAGGCCTTCGATCAATTGTGCATCTCACAGAAGTATTTACTTCTAATAGCTTGTTCGCTTCAAGGCTTCACAAGCACTCCTCTCGATGCCCTCGGCCAAATAGGCCTCGAGGTCGCATTCAGAGAGGGGCTCCTGGCTATATCGGAGGAGGTGATTTTTGACGTCGTGGATGCCCCTTACACTTATAATGTTTTTTTGGAAGGGGAATGCTAAACCAATTCGGAGTTGTGGCACATCACAATTATTTATGCCTGAAAATGCCTACGCAAGGAGGAGTACTTGCAGTCCTCGGTGACCTAGCTGTGGCGCAGAGGGCGGAGTACGGCCATGGCCCACCTCTTGATTCTAGGAAGGTGCATAATGTGAAGGATCATTCGGAGGATAATTCCGCGTCAAGTGACCCCTCGAAGATCTCCTCCCTCAAACCAAGCCCCGAAGGTGAAATTGTAACGAAGATCATTGTCAAGGACGGCAAAGACTGTCCCATCCAGTTTGGCAAGGAACTACCTCCGGAAATTGCCACTTCCCTGGAAGAAGTAGTTAAAGAAAATCTAGATGTCTTTGCCTGGTCTGATGAAGATATTTCTAGAGTTGATCGAATCATTATCGAGCATAGCCTACTCGTCAACCCAAGGGTTCAACCTGTTCGCTAGGGGCTCCGCAAGTTGTCGACAGAAAGGGTGGATCTTACCAAAGCGGAGGTTCGAAAGTTATTAAAGGCCAGGATCATTAGGGAGGTGGCCCACATGGAGTAGTTAGCTAACCCCGTCTTTGTCAAGAAAAAGGCCTCCGACAAGTGGCGCATGTGCATTGACTTCACATCCCTAAATAAGGCATGCCCACGTGACCCATACCCCATGCCCCGCATTGATCAACTCATCCACTCTACAACCGGTTTTGAGCTTTTAAGCTTCCTTGACGCGTACCCCAGATATCATCAAATATGGTTAAAACACGAAGACGAAGCCAAGACAACCTTCATAACTCCTTCGGGAGTCTTTTGTTATGTCATAATGCCCTTCGGCTTATGAAATGTCGGGGTAACTTTTTCAAGATTAATTGCTAAGGCTCTAGGTCACCAGATAGGTTGCAATGTTGAGTCCTATATGGATGACATTGTAATAAAGAGTGCTTTGAAGCACCAACATAGTCTAGATTTAGCAGACACTTTTGAGAACCTCCGAGAATGTGGAGTTTGCCTCAACGCCGAGAAATGTATTTTTGGGCTAAAGCTGGAAAATTGTTTGGGTACTTAGTTTCAAGCAGAGGGATCGAAGCAAGCCCAACGCAAATAAGTGCATTGCAAAGGATCGCTCACTGGAAAATTTGAAGCAAGTCCAAAAGCTCGTTGGATGCCTTGCGGCCCTTAGCAGATTTTTGGCAAGGTCCACAGAGAGGATCATCTCGATATTCAAAGCTTTGAAGGGGTCCAAAGATTATGCTTGGACAACGGAGTGCCAAAAGTGCTTTGATGAAATCAAGGACTATTTTGGCAATCTTGCAATACTCAGTGTGCACCTCGCAGATGAAACTCTTCTTCTCTATCTTGCAGCCACATGCTCCGCTGTCAGTGAAGTCCTTGTTCGAGAAGTGGATTTCAATGGGAAGTTGGTACATAATACGATATACTTCGTATCGAAATCATTATCCGGAGCCAAAACTCGTTACTCCGAGCTAGAGAAATTGACATATGTCGTGTGTTGGGGGGAAATAATTCATTCCCAGGATCTTCAAGATTACAAGACAAAGATAAATTATAATTTTCAAGTCTAAGGCTTGCCTCTGAGCTAGGAAGGTTAAAGCCGGAGGGTTTGTCCAGGCTCCGGTTCGAAGATACCCTCCGAAGGTTTCCCCTCCGTAGTGGAAAACAACCAGAATGATGGGACGTCTACTATGTCTATCTCTTTCGAATATACTTTACCATATTAGTCCTATTCGGGGTACTGAAATAGTTTCCACTATGTCGGTTGTAATTGAGGGGTAAAAAGGTCTTTTCCTTAGAGTTTTTACCTATAAATACCCCTCTTCTCATCCTATAATAGGCATCGAATATTCAGATATTCAATACACAACTTTGAACTACTTCGAGCTATTATCCAATTCGTAGGCTTGAGATAGTCCGCTTTCACAAACACTTCGTTTGTTAGTTCTTAACTTTAGAGAACCTGTTAGCATAATCCATTGCACCAACAGTTGGCACCGTTGTGGGGAATCTAGTTCTAAAAGCTAGTTCTCTACCACTACCTATATTTCGAAGAGCGCTTGCGGAGGGAGTTTCGGAGTCTCAAGATTTCGCGCACCCTTTGGCAAGGGGCTTCAAAGTACAGTTCGAAGGCCTTTCCTCGCCTTCCTCAATTGTTCGAAGCCTTTGGTCTTCAGACCTTAGCTTCGTAAGTCATGCCTCCCAAGCGAAGTCTAGCCACCGATCCTCCCCGAAGGTCCCCTCAGACCCACGGTGCAGGACCTTCCATCATTCCCCAAACTCCCGAAGTGGTCATTAGACCTCGAGCAGCCAGAGTTGCTTGGGCAGCTCTGTCTATACTTTGAACTGATTATGTCGGTTCTCAAGACCCAGAGGACCCCTCCGGAGGAAGCGAATACCTTCTTGAGGATGTGGCTGCCCAAGTAGCGCAGCTTCAGGAGGAAGTAGCAAGATGGAGGCAGGAGGCTGCGGATAGGCTTCGCTCTTAAGCCATCCCTCCCGCTTTGGAAGTGCATCAAGATGGCGATCCTGATGATTATCCTGAAGCTCCTCAAGTCCGAGAAGATCCCAAGAATGCATCCTTCGACAATGAATCTCTGCTGCATCCGGACTTGCAGAAGGTTCCCTTCGACCCTAGGTTCAAAGCCTCAAAGTTGCACAAGTACTCCGGAGGGTCTGATCTCAGAGAATTCTCTCGTTCTTATGCCCTTGCAATAGAAGCCAGTGCAGGGGTGTGGAATACAATGGCAAAATGTTTCCCCCTCACGTTGGAAGGTGTCACCCTCCGGTTGTTCTGGTCTCTAAAGCCAGGATCAATCAGGTCATGGGAGCAATTGAAAAGGAAATTTGTGAGTAATTTCCAGGGGACGTTCGTAGCCCCGATGTCTACTGGAAGCCTTTTCCAAGTGAAGCAGCAAGCAGGAGAAACCCTTCGGGAATAATTCACACGGTTCGCCCACACAAAGTCCCAGATAAAATGTTTATCTACATCTTCAGTGGTGGATGCGGCGCGCGAAGGTGTGGGATCGAAATGGCGACTAGAGGGGGGGTGAATAGGCACCTCGACACTTTCTTTCGAAGTGATGGCCTAATCAAATCACCCAGCGCACCTCTAAAAACACAAATTCAAGTTTCAAATCAATCAGTACAAAAGTTGAGCTCAACATATTCAAATGCCCAAAAACAGCTTTGATTCAAGCTTCTCAAACAGCCACTATCAAAATACTTACTCTAGAGAACAAATTCAATTGTAAAAAGTAAATCGGACATATAAACTCAATCACAATTGAGATACACACATTTCTGAAATTTTCCGGACGGTGAATAGGAAATTTAATTTCAACAAAGTGTATTTGTCAATTTTAGTTTCAGATTGCAAGTTTCCTTCTCAATTTTGTATCAACAAATCATACAAAGATTCACAAGATGTCAAGAATGCTATAACCTGAAAATTCACAAAGCTGCACAAGCCAACTCAGATTTCTTGAAGTGTATTCAACAAAATCACTACTGTAGCAGAACAACCAGATTTTCACAATTTCAAGTTCATTGACACTAACTCAGCTCTAGTGAAGATCTTCTGAATATGAGAACAAAAGACAGCACAAGAATCCTGAAACAATTCATGCGTTGAAAACTTTTCCTGTCGCTTGATGATAAACAGTGTTCCTGATAAGCTTGTAGTAGGTCCGACAAAAATGCTAGGTGCTATTTACAGGAATGTGTTCTTCCGAGAGAAAAATTTCTGGTTTCAAGCTATGAATCGCTGAGAGAAAGATGTATTGCGTTTCATCTCAATATGTAAAACAGTACTCAGCATGCTCTAAAATAGGATTATATCAATTCTGAACACTATTCACGGTAAAGCAGTTTTCAGAGCTACAAAACTTCAGAATCTGCAAATTAGTATTGTCTGATGAAATTTTGAAACAACCTGATGAACATCAACAAGATCACAAGTAAACCCACAGCAAGACTATCTCAGCCAAACAGACCTTAACTATGCTTCAGACTTCTAGTGTAAAACAGTTCAGAACAGCTAAAACATACTGCTGAAATCAGAAACAAAATTTGATAATCTGTCAATAAAACATTTACTGTACCCTGTATAACCAAAACATATTCAAATCTGACAATATACCAGGGCAAATAAATTCAGAACCTATTCAATCCTTCTCAACAAACCTCTACAAGAAAAGGACTAACAAACTCTGTTCAAATCAGAAAACTGTAGTGAATTGGTTCACAAAAACATTATCAAAGAAAATTTTAATTCTCTGAATCAAACTCTTTAACAGTTAAATCAGATCACTCAAAACAAATACTACTTTGTAAACAGTTGCATGAACAGCAAGTAGTAGATGAAAACTAGAAGTGCTTGAATTCAGAAACTGGAGTACAAACTGAATCAGCAACAAATCGGTAATTCAATTCATAAGATTTCATTCCCTTCTCAGATACACAATTCAAAAAGCAGAAACCATATTCAAATTATCCACATATCACATACACATAAACAGCTTCAAGTCAAACCAAAATGCTATTGATCACAAGATGAAGAATAAAGCTATTTCAGCAAGAGCATTTGTATTTGAAAAAGGTTAGGCAACCACTGATTAAAATACAACCAGATGCATGATTGAATCAACATGAAAACACCTAGGATTATTCAAGTTTTATCCATCCAAACCTTGCCATTCAGATTAACTATCAGCAGAACAACACAACAGTGAATATTACAAACTGAACTCACATGAAACTAAAATCTAGATCAGGAAATTTATGAAGTTTGATCAGATTCTAAGAACAATCCTATTCAGGTGAAATCTCAATCATAACCAGGATAGAATACACAAAACTCCAACTCAGATCATCAGGTCACTCACAGAAAATTTGAAGTTGAAATACCTGAATCAATCGCTGAAGAATTCTGATTTCTGGATGGTGTACATCCTTGCCGGCAGGGCTGTAGCAATCCGGCACAAACTTCTTGGCGCTGTTCACGATGAGGACAAATTCAGCAGGATGAAAAGCTCTCGGTTGATCAACTTTGCAAGAGGAAGAAGTGAATTTGATTTCTACAGCTCGAATGTTCTGGATGGTCACCACAGTTCGGCCAAGACAAGGATATTTATCCCACCAACTCCACATTCTTGAAGGGATTTTTACAATCAGCCCCCTAGAAAGACCCAAAATACAAAATTGAAAATAACAACTAGAAATACCCTATTTTACTCTAGAAAATTACAAATGACCCCTCTTTAGAATATTTTCAGAATATATACTCCAAAAATACTCTAAAAAGTACACACTAAGGTACTAAAAAATTAAACTAAAACTTGACACTATTTTATTGAAATGGTAAAAACGATAAACGATTCGACGATTTTCAGCAAAAACCGACAAAGCCTTTTCAGCCTTCGCGAATCCGAGCGCCAGCAAGTCACTTCCGCTCTCGATCCCCTCGAGTCATTGCGAACATGGTCGACACGTCGTCGCAGTCAGCCGTTTATCCGAGTCTCGCTCCCTCTCTTTGTGCACTCTTGATATCTTCCCCAACTTCGCCCGTCCTCCCTGATCCTCGGCATCAAGCTCCCCGCTCAACCCTCGATCACCCACCATCGACAGTCGGTCAGCATCTCCACCCTACATAAACAAGACAAGCCAAAACAAGAATGAAACACACTGCCGAAACCCTCGGCAGCCACACCTTCACTCCACATCGAAACCCTCGATGAACTCCAGATACTCTCGACCACTCAACCGCTCAGACGCTCATCCTTGTCAATCAATCATCATCCAGACCGAAACCACCCTTGGTTTCTCAGAAGGTGTTTTAAACCCAGACCTCATCAGCAAACTTCGCCGGAAGCCGGTGTCTTCCGTAGCGCAGCTAATAGCATACTTCGAACAGTATGCCAAGGCAGAAGAAGGCTGCCTCCGAGGAACTGTGGTGCCTGCACCAGCCCTCCTTCGAGAAGTGAAGCTAGAGCCAGAAGTATGGATTCCTCCGCAAGCCCCTTTCGATACTCGCCCTAACGATCATTGAAGGGGAAAGAAACACTTCCGCTCTGAGGTATTGAAAATTGCCCCCTCCGCTCCGAAGATGCCTTTCAACTATCAACATGCTCA
Organism: Zizania palustris; assembly: GCA_019279435.1. Classification (NCBI taxonomy): domain Eukaryota; kingdom Viridiplantae; phylum Streptophyta; class Magnoliopsida; order Poales; family Poaceae; genus Zizania; species Zizania palustris. The sequence continues at coordinate 38,846,933 of JAAALK010000288.1, forward strand.
AGTTAACAAGGCTAGTACCTCGAAGCCAGAAGAAAAACCGGCTGGCCGGCACCCGGCTCTCTTTTATTGCGTACATGGTGAAAACAGAAGCCATGCCACAAAAGACTGAAATCTATACTTCCCTTCGAGGCGAGTATTTAGGGAGAAATTCAGGGCAAGGTACTACTGATCGATCTCCTCCAACAATACGAGCGGAGCCTATACAAGCTGTGGGGCAGGCTGGCAATCCTGAAGCACCAATGCAGCTCCCGGTGGCCAACATTATGCCACCACCGAAGCAAGAGGACCCTCAAGATCGGGGCAAGCATGTGGTCTTACCCATCTCCAGAGGGGGGACCCTTGGAAATATGTCGAAGCGTCAGAGGAGGGATTATGTTCACGAAGTAGGGCATAAAGGGACTTCGAACATGGCTGCAGAAATGCTCGAGTGGTCCCATGTACCTATTTCATTTTCCGCTCATGATGCTATAGGGGTGAAATTCCCCCATGCTGACCCTCTTGTCGTTTCAGCTAACATAGCAGGAGTTGAAGTCTGAAGGATATTAGTGGACTGTAGAATCTCCGCTGATATACTCTTCATCTAAGCCTTCGACCAGATGTGTATCCCCCGAAGGCACTTGCTTCCGGCAGCCCGCCAGCTCCAAGGCTTCGTAGGTCCTCCTCTCGATGCCCTCGGTCAGATAGGCCTTGAGGTTGCCTTCGGAGAGGGGCCCCTGGCTAGAGTTGAGGAAGTAATCTTCGACGTCGTCGACGCCCCGTATGCCTACAACGCAATTTTTGGGAGGGGAATGCTGAACCAATTCGGAGTTGTGGCACATCACAACTATCTATGTCTCAATATGCCCACGTAAGGTGGAGTTCTTACTATTTCAGGAGACAAAGCTGCAGCTCGAAGAGAAGAGTATGGCCACGGCCCACCTGTTGATCCTCGGCAAGTGAATAGTGTGCTAGAGCACTCGGAGGAAACTTCGGGGTCCTAAAACCCTTCGAAGTGCCCTTCCCTCAAGCCAAGCCCAGAAGGTGATGTAATCACAAAGATGATTCTTAAAGAAGGCAAAGAATATCCAATTCAGTTTGGCAAGGGGCTACCTTCGGAAATATCTACTTTGCTGGAAGAAGTAGTTCGAGAGAATTTAGATATCTTCGCTTGGTCCGACGAAGATATTACCGGAGTTGACCAAAGTATTATTGAGCATAGTTTACTCATCAACCCTAAGGCTCAACCAATTCACCAGGGGCTCCGGAAATTGTCAACCGAAAGAGCAGACCTCGCTAAAGTGGAGGTAGAAAAATTGCTGAGAGCTGGAATCATCAGGGAAGTAGCCCACACGGAGTGGTTGGCTAACCCCAACTTTGTCAAGCAGAAAGGCTCCGACAAGTGGCGCATGTGCATCAATTTCACTTCTTTAAATAAAGCATGCCCCCAAGACCCCTATCCTATGCCCCGTATCGATCAACTTGTGGATTCTACGGTGGGCTCCGAACTTTTAAGCTTCCTGGATGCATACTCCAATTATCATCAAATTTGGCTAAAGCGCGAAGACGAAGACAAGAAAAGTTTCATAACTCCTTCCGAACTATTTTGTTATGTCCTGAGGAACATAGTGAGGCGTGTCACTAGTGTCCAAGGTAATGATGAGTGATTGACAGGGTGAATTCATGAGTTGAGTCTGGATGTTATGGATATGGTGTGTGTGTCTGTGTTTGTCTCATGTGTGCAGGCTTGAGTCACTCGTCAACTATCGATGGCACGAGATTAGGGTTAGACGAGGTGTCAGTCGAAGTCAAGAGTGGACTCTGATGTACGCATGGAGGTCGAACGGGACGTTGAGTTGAAGATTGATCGAGACGAAGTGTCGATCGAGTCAGTGAAAGCGAAGCCAGTTCAAGTGACAAGGCAGCTCGAGGGATCGAGAGTGGGAGAGACTTGCTGGCGGTCGGGTTTGCGGACTAACGACGAGCGTCGACAATCAGGAGTGGCTTTGTCGGTTTTTGCTGAAAACCGTCGAAACTTTAAATGTTTTTACTAATTGTGTCATGTATAAGTTTAATTTTGTAGTTTCTTAGTGTGGTCTTTTTAGTGTATTTTTGGAATGTCTCTATTCTGAAAATATACTAAAAAGGGGTCTCTTGTAATTTTTCTTTTTAGTTCTAATAGGGTATTTTTAGAATTGTATTTTCAGTTTTCTCTAGGGGGCAAAGTGCAAAACTGGGCCTTCTAGAAACATGGGCAGGTGGGATATTTATCCCCAACCTGCTGGCCAGACAGATTTAAGGTGAATACAATCAAAATTTTGCTCAGCTTTTGAACAAAACACCAAAGAAAATTCCTGCGAGATGAATTTCCTGATCCGATACAGTGCTTGACTAATTTGCTGAGAGCTACAACGATTTCGATAATACTGTTCAGCGTAAGGAAGTGATCTGATTTCAGCAAAAATCAGTAAGTTCTCCTTCTATTTTCGTGGAAACATTTGATGATCTGTTTTGATTACTTGTGTGATTTTGTTTAGATGTGTTTGTGCTGTCCACTAAATATGTTAGATCAATGAATATGTTTAATTTTCATATAAACACTTTTATTTAGGTTCTATTTCTGGATGTTCATTGTTCATCAGTAGTGAGTTTTAGTATTGCGTCAGATTTATGTCTGTAATGGTTATGTGTGATTAAGTTGATAGTTCATGTTGTGAAGTTTTCTTTTCTTCCGATCAACTCTGGTTACTGTGATCTCTGGTATCCTTTATGAGTTGTGTTGAATCATATGATTCAAATAGTTTTGAGGAAATATTCTGATCTACTTGAATTCTTGTGGTTGAATCTGATTTTTGCAAACATTTCAGATTAGTTATGGACCTTAGTAGTGAGTGATTCTGAATATGAATTTGAACTCTAGTTCAGTTTGGTGTGTTTTATTTTAGACCAAATTTGTCAAGCTTGAATATGAGACTGAGTTTTGAGAATTATCCTGTTTCAAGTCTGAAAACAGAATAGTGTTGGTGCTTGTGACTTGCTGTCCTGAAGTTGTTTGAAGTAATATTGATTTCTGTGTAGATTATGTTCTAGTCAAGTCTGAATTAGTGTCATACTCCTTTCGATGAATGTATCACTGTGTTAACTCTTTCCAAATCAATTTTGAACCAAACATACACTGTTTTCAGTTTCTATAGATTTCAGTCACTGAGTTTTGCAGCAGAAGTTCTGTCAGTATTGTTTATTCAGGTTCTTGTAGTTTGCTTCATCATCTGAATTCTGTAGTGACTACTAGTTTATGAATCAGATTCTTGTGTAGCTTATGATCACTTGGTATGAAGTCTTGATCTGAAAACAACATTTGATCTGTATGCTTTTCATTCTAAACCAGAAATTACTCCTACTGTTGAAATTGTGACGTTGAACAATACTCTGTGAATTTTGTCGGTCCTGATACAGTGCTTCAGTTTGTGCAAAGTTTTTTCAATACTGTTATGGATTCTATGTTGCTGATAATCTGAAAAGATGCAAGGTAGATGAATTGTATTAATCTGAGATTACTTGAAGTTCACTTCCTTGATTGACATTTGCTGTAAACTGAGAGAGGTGAAAAATCATTGTGTACCCTTGACGATGAATAGTAAATACTGATTTGTTTCAGTTTTGATACATAATAGTGTCAGCTTCACTACTCTTTGGTATTTGTCTATTGATTTTCAACAATTGTGATTCAAGTAAATCTATCTAGTACATATTCTGATTCTGCATGCTGAAATCAAACTTGTCCTGAAATTGAAGTATACAATTTGGTTCAAAACCTGAATGCTGAAATTTATTGAAACCTGTTGTCACTATTCAATGTCAAGAATGTTTCAGAGGTATTGAGTTTTCATTCGACACTCTATTGAAACAAATCTGATTTGGGTTTTTGAATCTTGTGGAGCTCAAATTTGTACTGATTGGTTTAAAACTTGAAATTGAGTGTTTAGTGGTGTGTTGGGTCATTTGACTAGGCCATCACATTCGAAAGAAAGTGTCGAGGCACCTATTCACCCACCCTCTAGTCGCCATTTCGATCCCACAATTGGTATCAGAGCCGGTTAGATCACCAGTTGACCTTAATCGGTTTGTGATCCTTGTGGTGACATGGATAAGAACACCAAGATTCCGATGTTTGATGGTCGAGATTATGCCTATTGGAAGGTGCGCATGGAGGCTTATTTGCTTAGCCAAGGAAGTGCAATATGGGACATTGTTGCATCCCAGTATGTGATTCCTAAAACTCGTACCTCAGAGACTGAGAAGGCTCAATATAAATGTAATAGCAAGGCTAGAAACATTCTTTTTATTAGTTTGAGTCGTAACGAGTTCAATAGGGTCTAGCACCTTCGGACTGCACGAGAAATATGGTCGACCTTGAGTACTTTTCATGAGGGCACATCGCAGATTAAGGCTAGGAGGCAGAGCACGTATAATCAAGAATACCAAATGTTCGTGCAAGGCCCTAGCGAATCTGTAGATTCTTTGTTTGCTCGCTTTGACGGAATTGTTAGTAACTTGCGCTCCACTGGGACGCTAGCTTACTCTGATCATGACCGAGAGATCAAACTTCTCTATGCTCTGGATCGTAGCATATGAGAAGTAAAGATCTCAAGCATTGAAGAGTCAGCGAGTTTTTATACTTTGACATGCGATGAACTCTTCAGTAAGCTTAAGTCCACCGAGATCGCCAAGGCATCTCGTTCTGGGATTGAGAACTCTTTGCCACAATCCATGGCACTAGTTTCCGGTTCCAGTAGTGGCACCTCATCTGGAAGTAGCGTGTCTGGTGTTTGTGCTTTGTCTGGGGGTTTTGCCTTGTCTTCTTTGGTCTCTATCACAAAGAGGCAAGTGGACACATTGGACGATGAAGAGCTTGCTCTCATAGTCAAAAAGTTCACTAGATTCTATAATGATAGAAGAGATCAGAGGAGAGGGGTCTCTCGAGGGTGTTTTGAGTGCGGTGACCTAAATCACATTAAAGCCAATTGGCCAAAACTGAAAGCCAAAAATGAACATGAACAAAAATATCAGAAAAGAGATAAAAAAACCGTTTTACAAAGGCAAATAGGAAAAGTGGCAAAAAGGATGGCTAGAGCTTTCGTGGCAGCACTCAGCGACATCGACAACACCTCGAGTGAAGAACCAAGTTCTGATGAAGATGAACCAAACAAGAATGAAGAGAAGAAGGCAAAGATGAAGGACTTCAACGGCCTCTGCTTCATGGCCAACGACAAGCAAAGCAGCGATGAGCCTGACTCATATGAGGTTAGTCTATCTCTTGATCAATTACTTGTGCAAAACGATGAATTACATGATGCAATTATTTCACAAGATAGAATTCTTAAACTTGCTTCTAAAGAATGAAAAGAACAAAAGCTTAAAATTGAATCACTTTCTACTGAACTTGCTTTGTTGAAGTCTAAATATGAAACTGCTGATTGTGAGTCATGTCTTGTCGTGATGGATGAACTTGCTCAGTTGAATCTGATTCATGCTCAAAACATTGAAAAACTTGAAAATGTTCAGAAGCAACTCCTTGTGGTGGAGTCTAGTCCTGATGCCATCGATGAATGCTTAAACTGCACCCTTCTGATTGAAAGCATTAGTCTGAGAGATAAGCATATCGATGAGCTTAAGGCTAGATTGGAGAGTGCTGAGTGTTCTAAGGATGTGAAGCCGGTGTGTCCCACCTGCATCACCCTTAAGGACCAACTCAGCTTTGCCAGAGAGCAAGTAAAAAAGGTGAAGTGTGAGAATGATTATCTTCTTTCCATGGTAGACAAATGCACTAAGGGGAAAGGGAAAATGGATTTGCTTTTGGATAAAACTAAAATGTGCACTGACAAGGCAGGGTTAGCTGTTGGGTTAGGATATGAGAGGACTTCATCTAGTACCCAAAGCCAAACTGTATTCACTCTACCTACCACCCTTGAGAAAGAGAGAGCCCAGTTATACACACCTCAAAAAGCCAAAAATCCTACCCAACCGAAAAAGATAATCAATTCTTCACTCAAGACAGACTCCAAGCAAAAACCTTGGAAAATTGTGAGGTTCATGCCAAAAACCTATAAACCTACACCCAAGAAAGTTTTCCATTGCACTTATTGTCATCGTGTTGGTCATTTGATTGGTTTTTGCTACAGACGCATGAAAGATGAACGTCGTGCTCATGCTTTACATTTTCATGATTATCCTTCATTTGATATGCATGACTATGATTATAATACTTATACTGATTATGAGGCTCCTTTCAGTTATATGAGTGGCTATGCCCATCGTGGTATATATCGTACCTCGTATGATGATAGACCACTTAGGCGTTTTGGTCCTAATTATTTTAGGAGACCTCAGCGAGTTGCAAGGAGATCTCATGTGCAATATGATTCTCATCACACATAGTCTCCTGCTTTATCTACTTCTCAGGTAGTTCAGCGCTGGATACCTAAGCATCTTATCTCTAAACCCAACGCTGAGTACTCGAGATTTGTCTTCTCTACTTAGGGAGTCATGGGAGGCTGGAGGACAAGTGGATCATTGATTTCGGGTGTTCACGACACATGACCGAGAAGTCTTCATGGTCCTCTAGCTTCACCTCAGCCAAGCTTCGTGAAAGCATCACATTTGGAAACAATCGCAAAAGTAGAGTGAAGAGCAAAGGTATGATCAAAATTAATAAAAATTTAACTCTCACTAATGTTTCTTTGGTTGAGGACTTAGGGTACAATTTGCTTTCTGTTTCACAATTGCTTGATGAGGGTTTTGAGGTTCATTTTAGTCGTGATGCCTCTTATGAGCGTGATTCTTCTGATGTTTTTATTTGCAAAATCTCAAGAGTAGGGAGAATTTTTGGAGCTGATTTCACTAAGTCTTTTGGATCTTCCCATTGTCTTTTAGCTAAACCGTCTTCTAAGCTTTGGATGTGGCATAGGAGATTAGGGCACATGAGTTTTGATTTGCTTGTGAGATTGAGTGCCCTAGGACACATCCGAGGATTGCCCGAGCTAAAATTTGAGAAGAACCCCATTTGTGCTCCATGTTATCTTGGAAAAATGGTTGCTGCCTTGCATTACCCCATAAACATGGTGATGACTGAGCGACCCGGTGAGCTTCTTCATATGGATACAATTGGTCCATCACGTGTTAGCTCTTTAGGTGGCAAATGGTCCGTGCTTGTTGTGGTTGGCGACTATTCTCATTACTCTTGGGTTTTCTTTCTCATAAGCAAGGATGAAGTGTTCATACACTTTCGGAGCTTAGCGCTGAGGCTATTCAATGAACTCCTTGGTGCAATGAAGGCTCTTCGAAGCGATAACGACACTGAGTTCAAAAATATCTCTTTTGCAGAATTTTGTCTTGAACATGGGATTGAACATCAGTTTTCTGCATCGAGAGTCCCTCAACAAAATGGTGTGGCTGAGCAGAAGAATGTTACACTTGTGGAGATGGCTAGGATGATGCTAAATGAGCACAGGACTCCTAGAAAATTTTGGGCTGAAGCCATGAGTACAGCTTGTTACATCTCCAACAGAATCTTTTTGCGCTCTTTGCTGAACGTGACTTCTTATGAACTTCGCTTTAGGAGAAAGCCCAAGGTCACTCACTTCAGAGTGTTTGGATGTCGTTGCTTCATCCTAAAGTGAGGTAATTTGATAAATTTGAATTGCGCGCATCTGATGGAATCTTTTTGGGCTTCTTCACATGGACACTCTTATCGTGTTTTCAATCTTGAAACTAACACATTGGTTGAATCTTGTGATGTAACTTTTGATGAAACTTCTCCATGTGTTAGCCCTAACTTTGAATTTGCAAGTGAGCACGATATGAGTGAAATGCTTTTTGAGGAATAAGATCCATCGGACGATGAAGATCCTGAGGTTGTACCACTACCTCCCTCTACGGTGACTCTAGAAGTTTCGACTATGTCGAGAAGAGGACCTGAAGATTCTACTTCAGAGAGTGTGGAGCAAACTTCGGCAAGAGTTGAGGGGGAGATTCTATCACAGAGCGAAGCACCGCTTGTATACAAAGAATGCATCCCCCAAAGCAGATCATCGGCGAGCTAAATTAACGAGTAACCCGATCTCACACTCATTTTGTTGATTCTGCTTTTGTTGCTAATTTTGAACCATTAGATGTTAGTCATGCTTTGTCTGATGCGTGTTGGGTCAATGCTATGCATGAGGAACTTGAAAACTTGATAGAAATCAGGTTTGGATTATCGTTGATCCACCCCCTAACATTCATTTAATTGGTACAAAATGGATTTTCAAAAACAAACAGGAGGAGGATGGGGCGATAGTAAGAAACATGCCTAGGCTAGTGGCTCAAGGGTATACTCAAGTCGAGGGGGTTGATTTTGGAGAAACTTTTGCACCGGTAGCTCGACTTGAGGCCATTAGGATCTTGCTTGCTTTTGCCTCTTCGCGCGGCTTTAAACTTTTTCAAATGGATGTGAAAAGCGCATTTCTGAGTGGTTTCATAGGAGAGGATGTTTATGTCAAGCAGTCTCCTGGCTTTGAGGATCCCAAGTACCCCCATAGAGTTTTTAAAATTCACAAAGCACTATATGGGCTCAAACAAGCACCGAGGGCCTGGTACGACCTCCTGAGGACGTTCTTGATCGAGCACGGGTACAAGATGGGGTCCGTTGACAAAACATTGTTCACTCTCATGCATGGAAAAGACTTCATACTTGTTCAGATATATGTCGATGATTTAATATTTGGTGGTTCATCTCATACACTTGTTGTCGAGTTTGCAGAATCGATGAGCAGGGAATTCAAGATGTCAATGATGGGCGAGCTGACCTTCTTCCTGGGTTTGCAGATCAAACAAAGCAAACAATGAACTTTTGTCCATAAAACAAAATACATTAGAGATTTGCTTAAATGATTTGACATGTCTGACGCTAAACCTCTTGCTACCCCAATGGGTACTTCTATTTCTCTTGATCCAGATGAAGACGGAGAAGAAGTGGACCAGAAGGAGTATCGCAGCATGATCGACTCCCTTCTGTACTTGACAGCTATGAGGCCGGACATACACTTTGTTCTGTGTCTGTGCGCTGGTTTTCAGGGTTCTCCTAGGGCATCACATCGTCAAGCTGTCAAACGCATCTTAAGGTACCTCAAGCATACTCTTGAATTCAGTATTTGGTATTCTGCATCATCTTCATTATGCTTGAGAGGTTTTTCTCACGCTGACTTTGCTGGTTGCTGGATTGATCGTAAGAGTACTTCTGGGACGTGTCATTTTCTTGGGTGTTCTCTTGTGTGTTGGTCTTCACGCAAGTAGTCTACCATTGCACAGTCTACAGCCGAGGCTGAATATGTAGCTACCGCTAGCTATTGCGCACAGATTTTGTGGATGGTTTCTACTTTGCGGGACTTTGGGTTGGAGTTTTCTCATGTTCCACTCTATTGCGATAACACAAGTGCATTCAGTTTAGCAAACAACCCAATACAGCATTCTAGGACCAAACACATTGACGTGCATTATCACTTTTTGAGAGATCACAATGAAAAAGGCGATATTGAATTGCGTTTTGTCGATACTCAAAATCAGCTTGCAGATATTTTCACCAAGCCTCTCGATGCTTCTCGCTTTGCATTTTTGAGGTGAGAGCTTGGCATTTGTCATCCTTATGGCATCATGTGAGGGGGAATTGAGTACATTTGCATATGCTTCTAAAATATGAATAATTTCTAAAATATGAGTACATTTCACAATGAAAAGGGCACACATAAGTCATGTACATGTAAAGAAATTATTCATATCTATATGATTTGAGCATGGCTTTTCATTGTGAAAATTTAAAAAGGATCACTACCAAGTCTGGTTTCTAGCATGAATAGGCTAGGGTGCTTTTGCTATTCATTTCATACTTGATAGCTTTGTCCTTGTCACTTGGATGCTCAGATGCAACTTGCTCATGTTTGCTCAAAAATAAAAATAAAAAAAATCAAAAATCAAAAAAATGAAAAATGAACATGATAAAAATGAATCAAAAATGCTAAAGTTGCGATAAAATTGAAAAGATCCAGGTGGGTTTGCATAGTCGCACTACTTTGTTCTGGACTGCATACCGTTGCACTTTTGTTTGAACTAGGACATTGAGTGTATACCAAGATCAACACCTTAAGCTTTCGATGGTTTATCCTAGGCTTGGCTTGATCGGTTAGCATAAGGTTGACTTGCAAATAACCCTTGGCATTAAAAAAAATAGAATAAATAGTTTACTTTTCTCGCATATCAAGTTTGCTGCAGCTCCTTGTAGTGGGATGTGCTTTTTAGGTTTGTTTCTGACTAGCTTTTGTACTTCTTACCTTGCCATGTCTAGTTCACTAGTCTGGGTAGTGATGCTTTTATTTGCTTAAAATTCAAACTACTTGCTCATACGAATATTTAGATTATGTTTATTCAAAGCTTGCCATGTAGTTTAGTCAAGACAAATTGTGAGGCACAAGAAGTACTTTTACTGTAATTGGACTTAATCATATTCTGGAAGCATTGCATGGTCACTTTACTCTCTCGACTCATGGGGCTATCTTGATGTCTGCATTGCCAAAGGGAGAGTACTTAGAGTTCTTGGAGCTTTTTGATGAGTTTGTGATCTTTTGAGTTTTTGAGATAATTTTTGCATTGCCTTATCATTTGGCAAGTGACATGTTTTCTCATTTTTCTCTTCTTTAGAGATTTCATTGTCACTTGTGTTCTGAACCTTTGTTTTACTCCTTTTTGGATCTTGTGTTGTCAATGCACTCATCAAGGGGGAGATTGAAGAACATAGTGAGGCGTGTCACTACTGTTGAAGGTAATGATGAGTGATTGACTGGGTGAATTCATGAGTTGAGTCTAGATGTTCTGGATATGGTGTGTGTGTCTGTGTTTGTCTCATGTGTGCAGGCTTGAGTCACTCATCAACTGTCGATGGCACGGGATCAGGGTTAGACGGGGAGTCTAATGCCAGATGGTTGAGGGTGTCAGTCGAAGTCGAGAGTGGACTCTGATGTACGCATGGAGGTCGAACGGGTCGTTGAGTTGAAGATTGATCGAGACGAAGCGTCGATCGAGTCAGCGAAAGGGAAGCCAGTTCAAGTGACAAGGCAGCTCGAGGGATCGAGAGCGGGAGAGACTTGCTAGTGGTCAGGTTCGTGGACTAACGACGAGCGTCGACGATGAGGAGAGGCTTTGTCGGTTTTTGCTGAAAACCGTCAAAACTTTAAATGTTTTTACTAATTCAATAAAATTGTGTCATGTATTAGTTTAATTTTGTAGTTTCTTAGTGTGGTCTTTTTAGTGTATTTTTGGAATGTCTCTATTGTGAAAATATACTAAAAAAGGGGTCTTTTGTAATTTTTCTTTTTAGTCTAATAGGGTATTTTCAGAATTGTATTTTTAGTTTTCTCTAGGGGGCAAAGTGCAAAACTGGGCCAACATGGGCAGGTGGGATATTTATCCCCAACCTGCTGGCCGAACAGATTTAAGGTGATTTCAATCAAAATTTTGCTCAGCTTTTGAACAAAACACCAAAGAAAATTCCTGCGAGATGAATTTCCTGATCCGATATAGTGCTTGACTGATTTGCCGGGAGAGCTACAACGATTTTGATAATACTGTTCAGCGTAGGGAAGTGATTTGATTTCAGCAAAAATCAGTAAGTTCTTCTATTTTTGTGGAAACCTTTGATGATCTGTTTTGATTACTTGTGTGATTTCGTTTAGATGTGTTTGTGCTGTCCAGTAAATATGTTAGATCAATGAATCTGTTTAATTTTCATATAAACACTTTGATTTAGGTTCTGTTTCTGGATGTTCATTGTTCATCAGTAGTGAGTTTTAGTATTGCGTCAGATTTATGTCTGTAATGGTTATGTGTGATTAAGATGATAGTTCTTGTTGTGAAGTTTTCTTTTCTTCAGATCAACTTTGGTTACTTTGATCTCTGGTATCCTTTATGAGTTGTGTTGAATCATCTAATTCAAATAGTTTTGAGGAAATATTCTGATCTGCTTGAATTCTTGTGATTGAATCTGATTTTTGCAAACATTTCAGATTAGTTCTGGCCCTTAGTAGTGAGTGATTCTGAATATGAATTTGAACTCTGGTTCAGTTTGGTGTGTTTGATTTTAGACCAAATTTGTCAAGCTTGAATATGAGACTGAGTTTTGAGAATTACCCTATTTCAAGTCTGAAAACAGAATAGTGTTGGTGCTTGTGACTTATTGTCCTGAAGTTGTTTGAAGTAATACTGATTTCTATGTAGATTATGTTCTAGTTAAGTCTGAATTAGTGTCATACTCCTTTGGATGAATGTATCACTGTGTTAACTCTTTCCAAATCAATTTTGAACCAAACATACACTATTTTCAGTTTCTATAGTTTTCAGTCACTGAGTTTTGCAGCAGAAGTTCTGTTAGTGTTGTTTATTCAGGTTCTTATAGTTTGCTTCATCATCTGAATTCTGTAGTGACTACTGGTTTATGAATTAGATTTTTGTGTAGCTTATGAGCACTTGGTATGAAGTCTTGATCTGAAAACAACATTTGATCAGCATGCTTTTCATTCTAAACCAGAAATTACTCCTGCTGTTGAAATTGTGACGTTGAACAGTACTCTGTGAATTTTGTCAGTCCTAATACAATGATTTAGTTTGTGCAAAGTTTTTCAATACTGTTATGGATTCTATGTTGCTGATAATCTGAAAAGATGCTAGGTAGATGAATTGTATTAATCTGAGATTACTTGAAGTTCACTTCCTTGATTAACATTTGCTTTAAACTGAGAGAGGTGAAAAATCATTGTGTACCCTTGACGATGAATAGTAAATACTGATTTGTTTCAGTTTTGATTCATAATAGTGTCATCTTCACTACTCTTTGGTATTTGTCTACTGATTTTCAGCAATTGTGATTCAAGTAAATCTATCTAGTACATATTCTGAATTCTGCATGCTGAAATCAAACTTGTTCTGAAATTGCAGTATACAATTTGGTTCAAAACCTGAATGCTGAAATTTATTGAAACCTACTGTCACTATTCAATGTCAAGAATGTTTCAGAGGTATTGAGTTTTCATTCGACACTCTATTGAAACAAAGCTGATTTGGGTTTTTGAATCTTGTGGAGCTCAAATTTGTACTGATTGGTTTAAAACTTGAAATTGAGTGTTTCGAAAGAAAGTGTCGAGGCGCCTATTCACCCCCTTCTAGTCGCCATTCCGATCCCACATGTCCGAATGCCTTTTGGCCTGCGGAATGCCTGGGCTACTTTCTCACGTCTTATTGCTAAGGCTCTAGGTCACCAGATAGGTCGAAATCTCGAAGCCTATATGGATGACATTGTAATAAATAGTGTTGTAAAGCACCATCATAGTCTAGACATAGCTAAAACTTTTAAGAGCCTCTAAACATGTGGAGTTCGCCTCAACTCTGAAAAATGTATATTCGGGGCGCAAGGAGGAAAATTGCTAGGGTCATTTGATGACGGTGTCGTTGTCAAAGAAGGGAGAGAACCAAGACCAGCCTTGCCCTTACCTCTCCCAGGTACAAAACTTGGAGCTGCTACTTTGGTTGGAGTAGATCCTCTTTTGAGAGTTGCACCTTCAGGTGGAGTCACCTCGCCCGGAGCAACCCCAGTTATCGGAGCCATAACCTCTACCGGAGTCTCATCTCTGAGAGGAGCCAAAGATCCATCATTGGTTAGAGCCATGCTGCTCCTAGACGCATCTGCAAAATACAAGGTATTTATTAACTATTCATTGAAATATTATTGATGTAGTAAAGTCATTTCAAGAATTTCAAAGAAAAGTTCGGAGCCATACCTCCGTCCAGACTTTGAGGAAGGATTTCGGGGTCCCCCAGAAACTCATACATCTGAAGGTATTCATCGAGGTCACCCCCGAAGTCTGTACCGGAGTAGCAGACGTCGAAGCTCAGACCTCCATCGCTACTACTCCGATTACTAGCGAGCTAGGATTTTCTAGCTCTAGCTCTGGATCGGCTCTGGCAGGCTCGGAGTGGGTTGCCACCGCCGCTTCCGCAGTCTACCGAGGGGGGTCTTCGGCCATGGCTTGAGACTCACCCTCTTTGCCATGCAGCAGGTACTCTTCCAATTCTTTTCCCATACGTGCATCTGAGTCTCTTTCTTCTAACTCCTCCGAAGAGGAGCTCTGAATGCCGAGTGATTCCGGAGATGATGGAGGCGTAGGGTGTTTGGCTGTCTTTTTTCCCTTCTTCACGGGAGTCTTCGTGGCCTTCTTGGAGGTCCCGGCGGTGGCTTTTCTCTTCTGGGAGACAGCTCCCATTGAGTCGAAGTCTGGCAGAGGTGGAGCCTCCATTCCAAGAGCGCTCCACAATCGGTTGAAGCGCTCTCAACTCCCAACCAGCTCCACTCTCTTTTGTTTCTACACTACAGTAGGGGCTCCGAGCACCCTTTCTGTAACCCAGGCTATCTACTCCGGAGCTAATGCCAATGGAGCCGTTGAAAAAAGGTAACAATCTATTGAGCATATTATTTGTTCTCTAATCAGTGTTAATGCAGAAGATGCGAAGACTTACCCAGGCTTCGAAGTTCTCCCTCCGAAGCATTCTGAAATGCAATCGACCACTCGGCTCCGAAGAAAGTAACCGAAGCCACGTTGAAAGCAGGCTAGGGTCAGGAGTCACTTCGGCTTCCCTCCGGTACCATATCTCTTGCAGGGGCCCCGCAAGGCTAGAGTGTTCACCAACTTCGGCATAGAACCACTAGAGTATCCAATCAAAGTACCACCGGTCATTGATTGCCTTTGCTAGAAAGTTCTTCAAGTGCTCCTTTCGGAGCTGTAAGTTGCCGCTTCCGAAGGACACCAACACCTTGGAGTCTCCGGGCTCGTCCTAAGGCTTCGGTTGGGACGAGGCTTCATGGGTAGCGACGAAGATCTCTAACCTCCCTTCACACCCTTTAACTCGAAGATGGCTAACCTCGTAGTCACGTTCGGAGACAGTTGTGGCAAAGTGACATGGAACATCGCTAGTACTTTGGCCAGGAATCTTATGGCAGGAAGGCCCATCCCCGCTTCGAAGAAGGCCTCGAAGACCACCACTTCTCCGCTCCACAACACTTGGGTCGCTTTTGTTCCGGGGACCCTAGTCCTCATTCCTGGGCCCAGCTTCCCATTCACCGCCTCCTCGATGGATTCCGCTAAGCTCGTCGATTGCCTGAGTAGGAAGCTTTGCTTCAGTGGCTTCTTGGACGATGGGCGGAGCTCTCGCGAATTTTTGGGCCAAGAACCTCCTAGGGCTCCCGACATTGCCGCTGCTGCCGATGCAGCCCATGCCTGCCTCTGCGCATGGGTTCCCATCACCGTCGGCACCATTGAGCTGGTCCTCGCCATCAATTTTTTGCTCAAGGGCATTAGAGAAGGTTTGTGGGTGAAAATGTGGAGGCTTAGAACCGAACCTTTGTAAAATTTTCCACCGTGGTTCGAGTCTTCCTTTTATAGCCCCTCTATTTTTGACTGATATGGTTCGAATATGCATTCGCACTATCGATTCAACTCTTGCAGCTGATAGGTGGGACCATGAGGTAAAAAGGTGTGAACCCGTATGAGAAACCAAGGGTTGGTTTCGGTGTTTGTGATGAGTGATTGACAGGCATTTAACCTCTGGTTCGAAGGGGTACCTCCGAAGGGGGTTCAGAGGTGGTTTCACCGAAGGGTTCGGTGGTTTGGTTGCTGTAGCTTTTGCAGCGGAGTGTGCCTGTCATAGGGGTCCGACAGTACACGATGACTGGGTTGTACCGATGGTCTCGGTACTTTGGGCGGTACACCAGAGTGTGTGCCGAAGGTTGCTAACCCGGAGAGGTCTCCGGAGTACTGGATACACTTGTCTGTTTGTCTGTGGTGCGCAGGGGACTGCGGAGGCGACGGACGGTTCGTCGCAGGTGAACCTGGGTCAAGCGGGAGGCTTGATGCTAGGGGAGGGGGAGCTCCGTCACGGTGGCTGCGAAGGGGTCTGGGTCGGACCTCGGGTCGAGGTGCACCAGGTGAAGGCAGTAAGTGTGGAGCTTGGCTCCAGGTGAAGGTACTCCGAGACAAAGTCCTCGGAGGCGAGGCACTTCGAAGGTACTCCGGATGGAGTGACTTCGGAGTATGGTGGTTCAAGTCCTCTGCGAAGGCAAGACGTTTGAAGTGTGCTCCGGAGGGAGACCTTCGAAGATACCCGACGAAGGTCTCAGAAGTCGAGGCGCATCGAAGGCATGGTCCGGGTGAGGCTCGTCGAGGAGTGTGCTCGGGGAGAGACACTGCGACGAAGGGCTCATGGAATGCTTCATGCGGGGGCCTTGGACGAAGGAGGGACTTCGAAGGGTGGTACTCCGAAGGAGGGCTTCGGAGTGAAGGCAGGCTTTGGAGCAAGGCTGGCTCTGGAGTGAGGATGACTTGTGGTACTTCGGCCATGCATGGCTTCGGTACATGGACTGACAGAGTTCGAGCTGGGAGTAGCTACGAAGCTGTGGTGGTCCACTCCGGAGGTGGTGGTGCGAAGGCCCAAGGGCTTTGACGGCTTCGGCTCAAAACCGTCACTATATCGATGACTGACTTCGGTGAAGCGAAGGCCGTCAGGGTCAAGGCTTCTCACCGAATCTACCGCACCCCTCGCGTGCGAAGGGAGGCTCCGAAAAGGTCAAAGACTGCAAAGGCTGACATTGTCTGCTCTACAAAAAGCTGACGCTGTCCCCTCTGCAAAGCTGACAGAGAAGCCTCCAGAATAAAGTTGACTACCTTTTGTACCCCTCTGTTCTGTAGAGACAAAACTGGTGTAAACCCTAGGGGTAAAGTAGTCATTTCACTTGGGTGAACTGTGGGCTATAAATATGAGGGCTGGGTAGGTAACATTCAACACTTTTTGAGCATTTACTGTTGAGCTCCTGTACTAGCCTCCACACACTGTGTATTCATCCAGTGAGTTCATTTTAGTTTTCCTTGTTCAAGCGGCGAAGCCCTGCTTCTGTGTGCTTTTTGCTTGAGCTTGTTTGCATACCTCGCTAGTTGTAGTGCACCGAAGCATGTCTAGGCGAAGGGTGTTTTGTGCGAAGTGTGCGTTTCAGTGTGCGTTCGCTCTGTGTAACAGGAGGCTAGACCTCGCTGCTTACTAGCGAAGCCCTGATCGAAGCCCGTTTTGCTTCTCGTGTCGAAGCCCTTAGCGGTGTCCGTATAGTGTGCGTTTAGACCTTCGCAGAACGAAGCCCAGCACCAGTTGCTGCTGCTAAGTTTTAGGTCGAAGTCCTCAGAGGGTAGTCCACTCTTGCGAAGGGTGAAGTGCGAAGCCTGCTCGAAGCACCCTGTGTGCGGAGCCTGCACTGACTTAGCAGAGTTGTTTTCGGGGTTGTGGCTAGAGCGAAGTCTACTTGGCTTTGGACTTTTCCTCCTTGCGAAGCTTGTGTTCGGAGCTGTCAAGTACCTCCGAACCAGACCGTCAAAGGTTGGTGTTCGAAGCCTGTTCCGCAGTAGACAGAATTAAAACCGCAGGCTGTTTTTAGCCCAAGTTTTTAAAATCTCCCATTCACCCCCCCTCTGGTCGCCGTTTCGGTCCAACAATTGGTATCAGAGCGGGTTGAGATCACCAGTTTACCTTAACCGATTTTGTGATCTGTTGGCGACATGGACAGAGGCAGTAAAATTCCTCTGTTCGATGGGACTGATTTTGCATACTGGAAGGTGCGCATGGAGGCTTACTTGCTAAGCCAAGGAAATGCAATTTGGGAGATTGTGGACTCACAATACTCCATCCCTGAGACTCGCACCTCTCAAACAGAAAAAAGATCAGTATAATGCCAACTCCAAGGCAAGAAACATATTGTTCATTGGTTTGAGCCGGAGTGAGTTTGATAGGGTGCAGCACCTTAGGGCTGCTAGGGAGATTTGGACAACACTCACTATTTTTCATGAGGGCTCTACACAGATCAAGGCCAGGCGCCAAAGCACATACAATCAACAGTATCAGCTGTTTGTGCAGGCACCTGGTGAATCTATAGATGTCATGTTTTCGCGCTTTGATGCTATAGTGAGTAACTTGCGGTCCAACGGGACGCTTGCTTACAATGATCACGATAGGGCTATCAAGCTTCTCTATGCTCTTGACCGTAGCATATGGGAGGTAAAGATATCCAGCATTGAGGAGTCCACAGGTTATGACACATTGACCTGTGATGAGCTCTTTAGCAAGCTAAAGTCCACAGAGATTGCCAAGGCATCTCTTGCAGTGCACAGAAGCTCTTTGCCACAGCCATTTGCATTGGTTTCTAGCACTAGACGTGGCACCGCTGCAGAACCAAGCACATCTGGTACTTGTGTTCTTGCAGATGGTTTTGCCTTGTCCTCCCTGGTCTCCATCACAAAGGAGCAGGTGGACACTCTGGATGATGATGAGCTTGCTCTCATTGCCAGAAGGTTCACCCGTTTTCATCATGAGAGACGGGATCAGAGGAGAAGTAGTTTTAGTGGTTGCTTTGAATGTGGCGACACTTCTCATATTAAGGCCAATTGCCCTAAGCTCAAAAAGAGAGATGAGAATGAGCGCCCCAAATACCACAAGAAGGAGAAGAAACCCTTTGTGAAGGGCAAGCGCGGCAAGATGACTAAGAAAGTAGCCAAAGCCACTTCTAGAGCATTTGTTGCTGCTCTCAGCGACATCGACACTTCCTCAACTGAGGAGTCGAGCTCTGAGGAGGAGGAGTCCCCGAGGAAGGAGGACAAGAAGGACAAGAAGGGACGAGACTTCACCGGCCTTTGCTTCATGGCCGACAGCGATCACAGCGGCGATGAGCTTGACTCATCTGAGGTACCTCTATCCTATGACCAGCTTTCAATAAAATTGGATGAGCTGAATGAAGTAGTTCTTGGTCAGGATAGATTACTTGTGCAAGCCGCTAGAGAAAGAAAAGACCTTAGACTTAGGCTAGAATCTGTTTCTACTGAATATGCCATGCTTAAGTCTAAAGTAAATGATGCTGAATGTGAATCTTGTACTGTAGTCATGGGTGAGCTTGCTCAGTTGCGTTCTGTACATGCTCAAACTCTTTCTGAGCTTGAGACTGCACAGAAGCAGCTTTTGGTGGTGGATTCTAGACCTCATGATAATATTGAATGCATGAACTGTTCTTTATTGCGCGAGAGCATTAATTTACGTGATAAACATGTTCATGATTTAGAGGCTAGATTGGAGAGGGCTGGTAGTTCTAAGGATGTGCAGCCTATTTGTGACACGTGCATTACCCTTAAGAACTAGCTAGGCACTGCTAGAGAGCGAGCTGAGAACCTCATGTCAGAAAATGAATACCTTCTTTCCGTGGTTAATAAATGCACTGAGGGAAAGGGTAGGATGGATTTGCTCTTGACCAAAACCAAGATGTGTGCTGACAGAGCAAGGTTAGCTCTAGGTTTGGGTTTTGAGAGGACTCCTTCAGATAGTGAAAACAAAACTGTTTTTACCTCTCCCACTACCCTAGAGAAAGAGAGAGCTCTGTTAGACACCCCATCAGCCAAAAAGCCTACCCGACCACCAAAGAAAACCACTACTCCTGCCAAGAAAATCCCTCCCAAGAAAACCACTCAGCAGAAGCCCAAGGAGCCTATGAGAGTTGCTCCTAAGACCCATGAGAGTGCCCCTAGGAGAATTTTTCATTGTTCCTACTGTCAGCGGGCGGGTCATTTGGTTGGGTTCTGTTTTCGTCGCATCAAGGATGAGCGACGCTCTCAGGCGATGAGTTACCAGGACATGCATTACCCATCTTTAGGTATGCATGAGTCTGAGTTGTACTATCGTCCTGTCTTTGAGGCTCCTTGTGCTTCTCGGAGAGGTTTTGCTCCTCGAGGTGTTCACCATGTTCCATATGGTGGTAGACCCCGGGTGAGTAGCTTTGTACCTCGTCAGAGTAGGAGACCTCGTCATGGTGTTCGATCACAGCATGTAGGTAGACCTCGCACTTTGCATCATTCCGATTATCATGTGCGTAGACAGTCTACTTTTTCTGTGCCTACTACTCGTGTCACTCAGTGTTGGATGCCTCGTCATTTTTTCACTCACCCCAGCACTGAGCGATCGAGATATTCTTATCATGTGTAGACGACAGATCGAGGCTTGGAGGGCACGTGGATCATGGACTCCGGTTGTTCGCGCCACATGACCGGAGATGCAGCATGGTTCTCCAGCCTCACCACAACCAAGCAAAGGGAACATATCACCTTCGGAAACAATCGAAGGAGTAGAGTGAAAGGTAAAGGTGTGGTAAGAATTAATTCGAATTTCACTCTCAAAGATGTTGCTTTGGTTGAAAACCTGGGATACAATTTGCTGTCTGTATCTCAGTTGCTTGATGAGGGCTTCGAAGTGCGATTCCATCGCGATACTTCGCAAGTGCTCAATTCTGATGGCGTTGTGGTGTGTAAGATCTTTAGAGTTGGGAGAGTTTTTGGAGCTGATTTTTCAGGGTCATCTGGTTCTTCTCATTGTCTTGTTGCACACTCGACTTCTAAGCTCTGGAAGTGGCATAGGAGACTAGGGCATATGAGCTTTGAGTTGCTCGCTCGTCTGAGCGCCCTAGGTCTGATCCGAGGATTGTCCAAGCTCAAGTTTGAGAAGAATTTAGTTTGCACTCCTTGTCGACATGGTAAAATGATTGCCGCTTCACAGTCGCCAGTCACCACAGTGATGACTGAACAACCCGGAGAACTTCTCTATATGGACACTGTAGGTCCTTCTCGGGTTAGTTCTTTAGGCGGCAAATGGTATGTATTAGTTATTGTCGACGATTTCTCTCGCTACTCTTGGGTCTTCTTTCTTGCCAGCAAGGATGAAGTGTTTTCACACTTTCGGAGCTTGGCTTTGAGACTTTTCACTGAACTCCCTGGTGCATTAAAATTCATTCGAAGTGATAATGGCACTGAGTTCAAGAACAGTCTCTTTGTTGACTTTTGCATGGAGCATGGCATAGAACATCAATTCTCTGCTCCGCGGGTTCCTCAATAGAACGGTGTCGTTGAGAGGAAGAACCGCACTTTGGTTGAGATGGCTAGGACGATGCTTGATGAGCATAGGACTCCTAGAAAATTCTGGGCTGAGGCCATGAATACTGTATGTTACATCTCAAACCAAATCTTCTTGCGCTCAATTTTAAACTTGACATCTTATGAGCTACGTTTTGGGAGACAGCCCAAGGTTACTCATCTTCGAGTTTTTGGCTGTCGTTGCTTTATCCTAAAACGTGGTAATTTGGATAAATTTGAGTTGCGTTCTTCTGACGGGATCTTTTTGGGTTACACTACACATGGTCATTCTTATCGTGTTTATAATTTGGAGACTAACACTGTCATCGAGTCATGTGATGTGACTTTTGATGAATCAACCCCCTCTGTTAGTTCTGCTTTTGAACAGGCAAATGAACACGACATGGAACAGACCATCTTCGAAGACGAAGATCCCGGAGAGTTCGAGGATGAACCCCTACTACCCTCGACATCAACCCCCGAAGCTGACCCCGCTTCAACTACTTCGGCACGAGGTCCCGAAGCGACTACCTCGACATCGGTCATCTTGGACCACTTCAACGTACAAGTTGAGGGGGAGACTGCATCCCGCCGTGAGGCTCCACATCATGTTCAAAGGATGCACCCTCCCGAGCAGATCATTGGTGAGCTTGATCAAAGGGTAACACGTTCTCATGCTCATTTCACTAATTCTGCTTTTGTTGCCTCTTTCGAGCCCTTAGATGTTAGTCATGCACTTTCTGATTCTAGTTGGATCAATGCCATGCATGAGGAACTTGAAAATTTTGAGAGAAACCAAGTCTAGTCATTAGTTGATCCTCCACCAAATGTTCATTTCATTGGAACAAAATGGATTTTCAAAAACAAACAAGGGGAGGATGGGACAATAGTTAGAAACAAGGCTAGACTTGTAGCTCAGAGTTATTCTCAACTAGAAGGGATTGATTTTACTGAAACTTTTGCACCTGTTGCTCGCCTTGAGGCCATTAGGATTTTGCTTGCCTTTGCGACATCCCGGGGATTCAAACTCTATCAAATGGATGTCAAAAGTGCTTTTCTTAATGGCTTCATAGGTGAAGATGTTTATGTAAAACAACCCCCTGGTTTTGAAAACCCCAAGTACCCACATAAAGTCCTGAAACTTCATAAGGTTCTTTATGGACTCAAGCAGGCCCCTCGGGCTTGGTATGACAGACTTAAGTCTTTTCTGCTTGAACGGGGGTATTTGATGGGCTCTATTGACAAAACCCTGTTTACTCTCAAGCATGGCAAAGATTTCCTCCTGGTTCAGATTTATGTGGATGATATCATCTTTGGTGGCTCTTCTCATGCTTTGTTGTCGAGTTTGCAGATACCATGAGCAGGGAATTTGAAATGTCCATGATGGGTGAACTCACCTTTTTCCTTGGTTTGCAAATCAAGCAAAGCAAACAAGGTACTTTCGTCCACCAGATGAAGTACACCAAGGACCTGCTCAAGAAGTTTGACATGGCAGATGCGAAGCCCCTCGCCACTCCAATGGCCACATCTGTAGCATTGGATCCTGACGAAGATGGAGAAGCCGTAGATCAGAAGGAGTTCCGAAGCATGATCGGCTCCCTCCTCTACTTGACTGCTACGACGCCGGACATACACTTCGCAGTGTGTCTGTGCGCTCGTTTTCAGGCTTCACCACGAGCTTCGCACCGCCAAGCGGTAAAGCGCATCCTAAGGTATCTCAAACATACCCTCGAATTTGGCATATGGTATTCAGCATCTTCATCTTTATGTCTTCGAGGTTATTCCGATGCGGATTTTGCTGGGTGTAGGATTGATAGGAAGAGTACCTCTGGTACTTGTCATTTTCTGGGTACATCTCTGGTTTGCTGGTCTTCCCGCAAATAGTCTAGTGTTGCACAATCAACGGCTGAGGTCGAATATGTTGCTGCAGCTAGCTGTTGCTCTCAGATTTTGTGGATGGTTTCCACTTTGCGGGATTTCAGGTTAGATTATAAGAGTGTTCCACTTTTCTGTGATAACACTAGTGCTATTTGTATTGCAAACAACCCGGTTCAGCACTCCAGAACCAAACACATTGATGTGCGATATCATTTTCTCAGAGATCACAATGAGAAGGGTGATATTGAACTCAATATGTTGATACCCAACACCAGCTAGCCGATATTTTCACGAAACCCCTCGATGCTTCTCGATTTGCCTATTTGCGTGGGGAACTTGGTGTTTGTCACCCTTACGGCATTTTGTGAGGGGGAGCAGTTTTAGACTGGTGTGCATTTGCTAATTGTGTGTTAAAATTGCATTTACATCTGTTGCACTTATATGCCTGATTATAATTCATGAAATCGTGTCTGCTCAGCTCTATTTAATATATCTGAAACATTCATGTTCATGATGTTTTCTTTTCAAAATCAAATAGTGCTCACTGCTTAGTATTGAATCTAGCATGTTTAGGCAGGACTACTTTAGCTATCTTTTATCTGCTTGATAGCAAGACATTTTTCTTTGGATGCCAAAAATTGCAACTTGAAAAACTTGTTCTACATACTCATGGATATTCATCAAGTGCTAAACATATTGGTTCACTTAATTAAAATCAAAAACTCCATGATTTGCATGCTTTAAGTGAAAAAGATCCAGGTGGGTTTGTTTGTCGCACTACTCTATTCTAGACTGCTTTCCATTGCACATTGGTCTGAACTGGAATAGTGTAGTGTATGCCAAAATCATTGCCTTAAGCTTCTTATGGTTTTCATGCTTAGGCTTGGCCTGATTGGAAAGTATAAGGTGGACAAACAAATAACCCCTGGCATTAATAAAAGAATAACAAAATTCATTGATCATCATGTTTGCTTTCATTGCTCCATTTGAACTGGACTTGTCTGTCTAGAGTAGAAATTGACTAGCTTTGCGCAGTCCTTGCCATTACTTGTCTAGTTACCTTGATTGAGTGGTGATGTTTTTATTTCAAAATGATAAAATCACATGCTATCATCATGTTTTTAGAGAATGTTAACTTGAGCTGAGCACATGATACTTGGTATTAAAGGTTGACATATTTTTGCTTTATATGTCTTTGCAATTCTGCTCATATCGAAGCTATGCATCTTTTGAATGCTCCTTGATGCTTGCATTGCCAAAGGGGGAGAAATTTTTGAGTTTCCTGTTGCAAGGGGGCACAATTAAATAACTCAGGGGGAGTTTTTATCTTGCCGAAGGGGCTTTTACTCTTTTGAAAAAGGGGGAGGAAAATTCTTTTGTCAAGTGACATGTTGTGGCTCGTTTCTGAGTTTTTATGGTCACTTGTGTGCTGAAACTTTTTCAAATTTTCTTGAACTTGAATTTGGTTGTCAATGCACTCATCAAGGGGGAGATTGAGAAACCAAGGGTTGGTTTCGGTCTTTGTGATGAGTGATTGACAGGCTTTTAACCTCTGGTTCGAAGGGGTACCTCCGAAGGGGGTTCGGAGGTGGTTTCACCGAAGGGTTCGGTGGTTTGGTTGCTGCAGCTGTTGCAGCGGAGTGTGCCTGTCGGAGGGGTCCGACATTACACGATGACTGGGTTGTACCGAAGGTCTCGGTACTTTGGGTGGTACACCGGAGTGTGTGCCGAAGGTTGCTAACCCGGAGAGGTCTCCGGAGTACTGGATACACTTGTCTGTTTGTCTGTGGTGCGCAGGGGACTGCGGAGGCGACGGATGGTTCGTAGCAGGTGAACCTGGGTCAAGCGGGAGGCTTGATGCCAGGGGAGCGGGGAGCTCCGTCACGGTGGCTGCGAAGGGGTCTAGGTCGGACCTCGGGTCGAGGTGCACCAGGTGAAGGCAGTAAGTGCTGAGCTTGGCTCCAGGTGAAGGTACTCCGAGACAAAGTCCTCGGAGGCGAGGCACTTCGAAGGTACTCCGGATGGAGTGACTTCGGAGTATGGTGGTTCAAGTCCTCTACGGAGGCAAGACGTGCGAAGTGTGCTCCGGAGGGAGACATTCGAAGATACCCGACGAAGGTCTCAGAAGTCGAGGCGCATCGAAGGCATGGTCCGGGTGAGGCTCATCGAGGAGTGTGCTTGGGGAGAGACACTGCGACGAAGGGCTCATGGAATGCTTCATGCGGAGGCCTTGGACGAAGGAGGGACTTCGAAGGGTGGTACTCCGAAGGAGGGCTTCGGAGTGAAGGCAGGCTTCGGAGCAAGGCTGGCTGCGGAGTGAGGATGACTTGTGGTACTTTGGCCATGCATGGCTTCAGTACACGGACTGACGGAGTTCGAGCTGGGAGTAGCTGCGAAGCCGTGGTGGTCCACTCCGGAGGTGGTGGTGCGAAGGCCCAAGGGCTTTGACAGCTTCGGCTCAAAACCGTCACTGTATCGGAGACTGACTTCGGTGAAGCGAAGGGTCGTCAGGGTCAAGGCTTCTCACCGAAGCTACCGCACCCCTCGCGTGCGAAGGGAGGCTTCGGAAAGGTCAAAGACTGCAAAGGCTGACATTGTCTGCTCTGCAAAAAGCTGACGTTGTCCCCTCTGCAAAGCTGACAGAGAAGCCTCCAGAATAAAGTTGACTACCTTTTGTACCCCTCTGTTCTGTAGAGACAAAACTGGTGCAAACCCTAGGGGTAAAGTAGTCATTTCACTTGGGTGAACTGTGGGCTATAAATATGGGGGCTGGGTAGGTAACATTCAACACTTTTTGAGCATTTACTGTTGAGCTCCTGTACTAGCCTCCACACACTGTGTATTCATCCAGTGAGTTCATTTTAGTGTTCCTTGTTCAAGCGGCGAAGCCCTGCTTCTGTATGCTTTTTGCTTCAGCTTGTTTGCATACCTCGCTAGTTGTAGTGCACTGAAGCCTGTCTAGGCGAAGGGTGTTTTGTGCGAAGTGTGCGTTCGCTCTGTGTAACAGGAGGCTAGACCTTGCTGCTTACTAGCGAAGCCCTAATCGAAGCCCGTTTTGCTTCTCGTGTTGAAGCCCTTAGCGGTGTCCGTATAGTGTGCGTTTAGACCTTCGCAGAATGAAGCCAGCACCAGTTGCTGCTGCTAAGTTTTAGGTCGAAGTCCTCAGAGGGTAGTCCACTCTTGCGAAGGGTGAAGTGCGAAGCCTGCTCGAAGCACCCTGTGTGCGGAGCCTGTACTGACTTAGCAGAGTTGTTTTCGGGGTTGTGGCTTGAGCGAAGTCTACTTGGCTTCGGACTTTTCCTCCTTGCGAAGCCTGTGTTCGGAGCTATCAAGTACCTCCGAACCAGACCTTCGAAGGTTGGTGTTCGAAGCCTGTTCCGCAGTAGACAGAATTAAAACCAAAGGCTGTTTTTAGCCCAAGTTTTTAAAAGCTCCCATTCACCCCCCCTCTGGTCGTCGTTTCGGTCCAACACCGTAGTTAAATTTTTGTCCGTTACATTCTCAAAAGAGCCTAACGGCTACTTGAGGGGTAATGGCTCAAATGTAATGGCTTCTTGCAACGCTTCACATTCATAACGGTCCGTCTCCTTGCGAAGTTTTCACATGGGGATTCAAGTTCGAAGCTTCAGTCAAATATACCTTCGATGTTGAAGACACATGGGGATTCGTAACGGTTATAATACCTTGAATTTTTTCTATGTCCTTGAGCATGAAAATATTTCTTGCGTATACTGCTCTCCTTGCTATACAGGTTATTCGAAGAAGCGTATTCGAGGGGCTTCGGTTGGGGGGAAATACTTCATCCCCAGGATCTTCAAGAGTACAAGACAAAGATAAATCATCATGTTCAAATATAAGGCTTGCCTCCGAGCTAGGAAGGTTAAAGTCGGAGGGTTCGTCCAGGCTCTGGTCCGAAGATACCTTCCGAAGGTTTACCCTCCACAGTGGAAAACAGTCAGAAGGATGGGACGTCTACTATGTCTATCTCCTTCAAATATACTTTACCATATTAGCCCTATTCGGAGTACCGAAATAGTTTCCACTATGTCGGTTGTAATTGAGGGGTAAAAAGGTCTTTTTATTAGAGTTTTTACCTATAAATACCCCTCTTCTCATCCTGTAATAGGCATCGAATATTCAGATATTCAATACACAACTTCGAACTACTTCGAGCTATTATCCAATTCGGAGGCTTGAGATAGTCCGCTTTCACAAACACTTCGTTT
This sequence comes from Zizania palustris, assembly GCA_019279435.1. NCBI lineage: Eukaryota > Viridiplantae > Streptophyta > Magnoliopsida > Poales > Poaceae > Zizania > Zizania palustris. The sequence goes on from JAAALK010000288.1 coordinate 38,874,072, forward strand.
GTTAGTTCTTAACTTTAGTGAACCTATTAGTGTAATCCATTGCGCCAACACTGTGGTAATGGCTTCGAGGAAATTATGACATTATTTTTGGCGCATAATGTAATTGTACCAACTTCTTACCCTCTTGGATATATGCTCCAAAGCAAAGATTCTACGGGGAGAATTGGAAAATGGGCTGTCGAGCTAGCCCCCTTTGGTATTTCCTTCATAGCAAGAACAGTCATCATGTCACAAGTAGTGGCTGATTTTGTAGCAGAGTGGAATCCGTCTGCAGTATGGGCTCCAGAAGAATCAAATGAAGCTGTATGGACCATATACTCTGTTGGAGCTTTTCAAGCATATGGAGCAGGCACCGAAGCAGTAATAATTTCGCCTTCAGGGCAAAAAGAAATGTACTCCGCAAGGCTCAACTTTAAGTCCACCAATAATATTGCGGAGTACGAAGGGATCCTTCTTTGGCTTTGCAAAGCGCGCGCACTTGGTGCCGCAAGAGTTGTTATAAAAACATACTATCAGATTGTAGCAGGGCACGTTGATAAAAGTTTTCAAGTTTGGTATCCACAACTTGCTAAATATTTGGAAGAAATCCGTAAGACTGAAGCAGCATTTAAAGGGATTTCTATCTGGAGCATCCCACGAGCCGATAAGTTGCAAGTAGACATCTTGGCAAAAGCTGCAGCCGGAGCCCTAGACATCCCAAAAGGGGCTTTTTATGAAGAGCTTGCCTCCCCTTCGGTGCCACAACTCCCTCCTGCTGAGGTATTTTGCATACCAAGCAGTGATTAGCGGAACCCAACTATGGATTTATTGCAAGACGGAGCTAATTTGCCCGAAGGCCCAAAGCTATCAAGATTACAGTTAAGGGTCCGAAACTATCATATTATCAATGGTATTTTATACAAAGCCAGAGTATGTTCTCCCCTGATCTGATGTATCTCCCAAGCCGAAGGCCAAGACATACTCTGAGAAATTCATGAAGGCCTATATGGTATCCATCTTGCCCCTCGGGCTTTAGCAAGCAAAACACTTCGTCATGTGATCTATTGACCTACTATAGTAGCTGATGCGGAGGCATTAGTCCGCACTTGTCAGGGTTGTCCATGGATGGGAAGACGGAGTCATCGTCCACCAACACCTCTTCAAGTTATCACTCTGGTATGGCCAATGGCCCGGTGGGGAATGGATCTCATTGGCCCCTTCCCAATGGCAGAAGGTAGCCTGAAATTTGAAGTGACAGCGATTGAGTATTTTTCTAAGTGGGTCAAAGCTGAACCCTTGACTGCTATCACTTCCAAGAATGTGCAAACAATTTTCTGGCAAAATATTATTTGTAGATTCGGAGTGCCTAGGCAGCTGACAATTGACAATGGACTCAGTTCGATGCCGAACCTTTCAGAGAATTCTGCGAAGGTCTTGGTATCCAAATGTGATTTGCAGCTGTCCGTCATCCACTACAACAATCCATACAACTTCCGTCAGCCAAAGCCAACGGAAGATAGCCCTTTCCCGACGAAAGAAGCTAACTTCCGTCGGCATATAGCTGATGGAAGCCGTTCAACGGAAGTTAGCTAACTTACGTCGGTCGCCGAGGGAAGTTAGCTAACTTCCGTCGTCTTCACGTGGCAGACGAAAGATAGCGTGACATTCTGCCACGTCAGCTGAGGCCAGCTAACTTCCGTTAGCCAGTCTGGCCAACGAAAGTTAGGTGGCCTCGGCTGACGTGGCAAACTACCCTAACTTCCATCGGCTTTTACCCTAGCTGATGGAAGTTACCTGTTTCTGCCGACGTGGCCGAAAATAGCTAACCTCCATCGGCTATGGTAAAGGCCGACGAAAGTTAGCTGGTTTTTTGTTTTTCCTGGTTCCCCTATTCACACTCACATTCAATCACAATTTATATCCAAATTCACATATCACAACAAAATTCACATATCACATCCAAAATCACATTCAAACTTCACATATAACATCCAAAATCACATCTCACATCCAAATTCACATATCCATCCAAATTCATATCCAAACATCGCACATCACATCTGAAATCACATAACATATCCGAATTCACATATCCCATCCAAATTCACATAACACATCCAGATTCACATATTACATCCAAATTCATATTCAAAATGCATATATCACATCCAGATTCAATTCAAACTTCACATATTACATTCATACTCACTAATCGCCCACATTTGGGTCGTGGGCGCCACTGCTGCCTCCCACTTCATCCACATTTGCCCTGGAGGCTCCATCCTTACCGGGCGTACGGAAACTCCGAAGAAATAGACAAAATTAGAGAACGAACTCAAATAACATTCTAAACACTAACTTAAGTATCTTATCTAACTAAAGTAACTCAAATAATGATATGTCAGGAGGTACCTCAACTGCAGGAGGAGGAACAAATGTAAGTGGTGGTGGCAGGGCAGGTAGCGGTTGGAACAAGGACATGTCAAATCCATGAAGCTGCTGGGTCATTTGCTACACATGTTGTAATGCAATCAGTTAGTTCTAAACCTATTGCTAAATACTTTATAACTGCAACACAGTAAACTAAACATACTTGCATCATCACCTGCTGTTGTGCTAAGCAAGTGGTATAATACTATTGTTGTTGCCTTATGTGCTTATCGCGCTGCCTCATTTCCTCCCTCAGCCGAACCACTTTCGGGTTTGCTTCTGAGCGACGATTGAGCTGACTTCTGGGCTCTCACCGCCCTCGAGTCAATAACTCCATTGAACATGGAGTACCTGCATCATTGAATGAGTTAGTTACCATTACAATACCATACACAAAACTTTGAGAAAAACATCGTCTCACCGTCCATTGCTTTTTCTGCCTCCGCTGGAGTACACGCCCATTGGGTAGACAGGTTCTCTCCACCAATCATAGTCCTCTCCATTGAGTTGAACCATGTGTTGACCATATTACGCCTGCAAAAAAACAACATGTCCGATTAGACAGAGAAAAATGATGCAAACTCTTAACATTGCTAACATCTCACCAAATGATTCGTGGCTGACTGGCTACATAAGACACCTGACTATGTATGATCTCTTCCTTTGTGACCAGAAGCATAGACCTCGATGTCACTTGGCACATTGCCAGATTTAGCTTCCTGTACAATAGATATGAGTTAGTCGCATTACAATGTATATATAGATAAAGTGACAAGTGTTGGTCTTACCATGCGTTTAGCATGGCAGATATGTCCATTGACACCATATCCGTGCTTTGGATCTGTTCCACGGCATTGTCTTTTCTGCTCAGAAGTCTTCTTGAATTCAGCTGAAGACCAAATCTTGTAGAATTCAAAGTAGGCATCCTCGTAGTTTGCAAACCACGGAATCCTCACATGAATAGAGATGTTAAGCTTCCGCATTATATGAAAATAAATCTTAAAAATCGAAGATTAAAAGAATTAGAATTGATTATGGAATGGTATTGCTCTTCAGTTAAGTATATTGCTGAAGCACATATCCCCTTTCTCATTTGTTTCCCTAGCTTCTCCTTGTAGTACGCATTGTTCGCTTGAATGCGGGCATACGAAATTGCATCCTTCACCACCTTATGTGCAATGTTGTTGAAGACTTGAAGGGCATGATTATGGTAATTGCACGATTATGGCAAGCAAAAATATAACTGCAAAAGTCATGATTAGTAACGTGATGTAACTCCAAAAGCTTTGAGTTAAAACTAATAAATGAATGAAAAAAAACACATACCTAGAATTCATGAGACACCGCTCCCTGGGCAGTTCCGTGGATCCCATTAGGAGAAAACCGGTATTGGTCCCATGTCTGGCATAGTACCCGCTCACCAGTCGGTATTGTCAGCACCCTTGGGTAGTGCAGACGACACATATTACACAATACCTAGTTAACCTTCCTGACCCTTGAAGTGCCATCAAACCGAGAGTCAATCCAAGATCTAGAAATATATAATAAATAAAGTCAGTTTACTGAAAGAAATGTTTTGAAAAAAAGCAAAACACCAGAGTATGAGACTTAACCGTCACCTACAGGCGTAATATCGATCTTGGCTCCACTCAAAGGGACTATTAGTGGGGCGACCAGATGGCTCGTCTTGAAAGATTGTGAGGATGACCCTGAAGCCTCGGCCCCTCCTCTTGACCTGCACCCTCTGGTTCAGCCCCCTACCCCACACCCTCCGGGTCATCCCCTTGCCCCTCTCCCTCCGGGTCATCTCCCTCCTGCCCCCCACCCTCAGGGTCATCCACATGACCCGCACCCTCCGGATGTTCTTGCTCCTACAAAATAGTATTAAAACAATTAGTAATAGTTTATAACTAGCATAAAAATCAATTTGAAGGTTACCTCATCATCCCTTTGAAATGCAATAGGCCGACCAATTAATGTCGGATCTATGCATCTCAAGAGCTTCTCTTGATGACGTCTATTTGAAGAAGAGGAGCTACCATGGAATAGGGTGTCCTCCAGAGGCGTCGATACTCACCGGAGTACTCTCCGGTGTACTCGCCAAGCGGAAAAGCTTCCTCGTGACAGTCTTCACCTTTTTCGACATCATATTCAAAATAAACACAAATGAGCATTTATTAGTACAAAAGGTTTGAACATATGAAAAAACATGTAATATGAAGTATATTATATATGCATGTATGAAAACAATTACTTGTCAATTATCATCAAAATCAGGATCAATTTGTCCCTTTCTCCCCAAAGAATGCCATGTTACTTTTTTCTTCTAATGTTGGTGTTTCCTTTTCTCGAGAACTGCTACATCATTAGAATCGCCAAGAAAAGAATCTGCTGGTGAGTCTGGCTCTACATTAAATGAAGTCGGCAATTCATCATCTTGGTAAACCTCATCAACCTCTTCAACCTCTAATTGATAAGCGCCATCACTAGGGGTGTGTAGACGTTCCCGAGGATTCACTTTGTAGACTACCCACCAAGAACTTAGTTTTTCACATGGGTACGATATATAATACACCTACTCAACTTGGTGAGCAAGGACAAAATTATCGCAACCACATAATCTTTTCGCGTGTTTGACTTCAACCATCCCAAATTGGTTTTCTCGAGTACCATGTTTGGGGTCAAACCAATCACAATCGAAGAAGACTACTTTAATCTCCTTATTCCCAGCAAAGTTGTACTCTATTATATTTTTGATGATTTCATAATACATAGTTTCATGTCCTTGTCAATCAACGACCCTTGTAGCAACTCCAGTATTAGTTGTTGCCACTAGAGGTCGATACGCTTCAAAAATAGTTGAACGGAATAAAAAACCATTAACATCATATCGAACGTAACTTTTGGCACTAATACTTTCGTTAGAGAGCTGACGCAAATCTATATGTACATTGTCGGCAAGTTTATAAGATAAGTAACATAATAGAGTAAAATAATACATGTCACAAAAGGTAAGGATTTACATGTTCTCTGAACCAAGTGAGGAAACTAGGCCCGCCATTTACTCCTTCTCGACGCAATTTATCTAATTCCTTCTCTGTTGGTTGATGACCAGACGTCAAGTATTTCGAATCAAACATACTATCATTGTAACGAATAGGTAAACAAATAGGTATAAAACATTGTTGGTAAAATATAAAACTAAAAAGCATTTAATTATGGGAAATATTGTTTCATCTCTTCCATATTTGAGTACATGTAGAGCAAAGCATATGTCCGTTTTTCCTAAGTTACATAATATGTCGTGGTGACACCAACAGTTATACCCTTCCACCCAAAAATTTGGAGGTCACTACAAAGATTGACTTCATCCACATGGCACCATGTAGTAGGTGTGTTGACATTGTAATGCTCAGCGAAGTATACACTAGTGAAGTATTCTATCTCTTTCAATTTAAATTCTTCCGCGATACAACCTTCAACTCTGGCCTTATTGCCAACCATTGCTCTAAGCTTCTTAAGGGGCCTTTTAATGTGATACATCCACCTATATTACACAGGGCCACCTACCTTAACTTCATATGGAAGATGAACCATTAAATGTTGCATTGGAGTGAAGAATCCTAGATGGAATAGTTTTTCCAATTTACATAAAAGCATCGGTATCTCTTTCTCCAGCATCTCCATCATACCTCTCTTAATTTCTTTAGCACAAAGTTGTCTATAAAAATGGCTCAGCTCAGCTAATGCCTTCCACACATCATCATTCAAGTACACGCGAAACATTACAGGAAGGAGTCTTTCCATTATTATGTGGTAATCGTGACTTTTCAATCCATTTAACTTCACTGTCTTCAAATTCACATCTCTTCTAAATCCTGCGACGTAACCATCTGGGAATTTCAAAATTTTCAACCACCTCATTACTTGTTTCTTTTCTTTAGGTTTTAAACAAAATGGGGCATGTGGCTTGCCACCACTATTCGTCAACTCAAGGGTTGGTCGATTACAAATCTCAGCTAAATCTCTTCTCGCCTTAACATTATCTTTTGTCTTGTCCACAAAGTCCATACATGTACTTATAATGTTTTCACCAACATTACGTTCCTGATGCATAACACCAATGTTGTGCAACAGAATCAGTGATTTGACATACGACAATTCCCATAAGCCACATATGTGGGTCAAGTTATGTTTGGTTCCGAATCCTACAAATCCATCCTCATTTTCATTAAGGACCAACTCATTCAGCATATCAGCGATTTCTGTACCACTTAAACGCCTTGGTGGTCCCTTTACAATAACATTGTCCTTCTTGAACTATTCTTCTATAACCTAAATGGGTGATTTATGGGCAAACAATATCTATGACAATCAAAGTAACAAATCTTTCCGCTGAAGTTAAGACAGAAACATTCTATGTCCTTCACACATATCAGACATGTCGGCCTTCCATGACAAGTCCAACTAGAAAAAATATCGTATGCCGAAAAATTGTGGACTGACAACAGATACACAACTCGAAGATTGAATTTTTGCTTTCGGTCATAGTCATATGCTTCAACTCCTTTCCACAATTGTTTCAAATCTTGAATTAAGAGCTTCATCATCATGTTTAGGCGTGTTCTAGGATGCTCTGGACCGGGTATAATGAGACACAGGAATATAAATTCATATTTCATACAAAACGAAGGTGGAAGGTTGTATGGAATAGCAAACACTTTTGAACCTCTAGTGTTGGAGGATCCTCAGGGTTTGTTTCAAACTCCAGACGTATAGCATCAAGCATCTCATCCATCCTATCATCAGCCAACCTATCATCTTCTTCTTCCACTACTAATATCGTTTTCTCACGGTCTGTCTCGCCGTGAAAAGTCCAAACTTCATAACCTGGCACAAAACCATATTTGCAAATGTGGAATGACAACATTCTCTTGTCTTGCCAACGAGAATTTCTGCACGTCATGCATGGGCACCTCGCGCCAGTGTTTGTTGTCAAAGCGAATGCACGGTCAAAAAATTTCTCAGCGTTGATTACCCACCCCCTCGTGTGAGCTCCACTTTTCATCCAACCACTATACATCCACTGTCGATCATCCTCAGCCATTCTATAGGCAAAACATTAATTCAATTGAGAATGCATCATAAGTACTAGACGTTTTCTACATACCATGTCCCTATGCCTATACAAAAAGATAGGTCCTAAACCCACCCAAGAGTGACCGATAGAACGTGGTATTTATGATGAACCATTAGTCCGAACGAAATTTCAGCAGCATAACCCCGCTGTTCTCCAATTGCACGCCTGATAGTGGTGCAATAGAGAACAAAAAAGTTATGTCACTGAAATCTCATTCAGACTCATGACGAATCATAAATACTACGCTTCGTCGCCCACTATGAGGCTATCCAAAAAGGGACAATTCCGGACCTACAGATCTCACATGCATCACACGTGTGAGACATGTTGGTCCGAAACGGGTGACGCATAGGTTTCGTTATACTATTTATGTTTGTGTCAAATAAAAAATTACATACGTGCATGAAATCATCAACAAACAATAAATTAATACTATAATATAATTAATAACATATATAATAACACATCTCATACGAAGAACTTGTAAAAGCATACAATTAATATAGGAACATTTCTAATAGCATAATAGTCAACGTAATGAAATCATCACATAATACCGGATTAAGAAATGGCTGAATCACATGAAAGAGTAGTGCAACAAAAGTTATAAATTATCAAGTGTAATAATTGATGATGATTGGTCTGAATCACTGAATGTGAATAGTAAGAAATGGCTTGGTCTGAATCACATGAGGTAGTCGGATACACATTCTTGATTTCCCAAAACTGATGAAACTTTGTGGCAAGTTCATTAAATAATAAAGTTTTAGGACGGGGAACTAAGCTACAATCTCCTGATATTTTATGTCATGTTTCATCACTAAAACTTATATATTGTGGTGAAATATATCTTCTAATAACACATTAACACATGAACACTTTATGTGACACTAAAACTTGACAATTCACAAATAACACATTAACACTACATTAACACTTTATTGTGGTGACATATGATTGGTCTTGATTTCTTCTAGTGACATATATCTTCTAATAACACATTAACAAATTAACATTTTATGTGAAACTGAAACATGACAATTCACAAATAAAAAGCGAAAAAAAATTAAAGCCGGAAAAAATTACTTGATCATCAGACGGCGACGGGCAACGATGGCATGCGGAGGAAAAAAACTAATTTAGAAGGTGAGGAATTGAAACATGCATGTCATGCGGAGCACCTTAAACGTTACTTCGCTTAGGGGCTCCTTGTAACAGATTGTAAACACCTTTCTAAATGAATAAAGCTTATGGTTCGAATAATACATGCTTCTCAAGATTATTCCTACCCTTAGTGGACGCACTAGGTGAACGAAACTGATTGCGGAGGTAAGTATTATTCATTCAAACCCAATCAACGGACTTCGAGCCATCGACTCGAAGCATCCGTCAAGGTGGGAAAGTACCATGAAAAACAAATTCTGAGCCATCGACTTGAAAGCATCTGGAAAAGAGTCGGAGGTGACCATGAAAAACGGATTCCGAGCCATCGGATTGAAAAACATCCGTAAAAAGAGTCGAAGACGACCAAAATACATGGATTCCGAGTCATTGGCTTGAAAGCATCCGTAAAAGAGTCTGAAGGGACCAGAATAATCGGATTCCAATGCATCCGAAAAAGAGTACTAAGCTACAATTTACAGACTCCGGACCTATAGGTTCGAAGAGCCCTAAGAGGTCCATAATGACCATTACTCGGATTTAGAACCACTAGTTCCAAATTCTTATTCAATACAATAAGGGGCTCCGAGCCTCCAAAATCAAAAAACCTTATTGAAATTGTACTCTTAGCAGGCATGACAATCATTGTGCGCGACCGTCTTCGCTTGATAATGGAAGGCGCTCACCCTCAAAAAGGGGCTAGGAGGTAAAGACACAATTTGGAAACATTTCAGTTTATATTACTCAATCACTTATATTACATTATGAAAAATCAATGTCTAAGCCAAGACGAAAATGAAGACCCCTTCGGTCCCCAAGACTAGATTCGGAGTTAGCCCGACTTCGAGGGCGACTTGTTCCTGAGCCTAGAGTATTCAGAACTTTACATTTAATCTGCTTCCCTTTCTTCGAAGCCCGGAAGTCCTTTTGTTCTTGCTGAAGCTCGGCCTAGGTTTGAAGTCGTTCGGGGCTGGTCTTCACTTGATCTTCGCCAGACCACTCCTCTTCGGACCAGTCGACATCCTCCGAAGATGAAGATGCTAAATTTACAACATCTTTTTCCCCCTTTTCCTCCTTAATATAAGCTAATAATTCTTTACAAATCTTAGGTATAACCTCTCCATGGCTCCCTCGAGGAATTAAAAATTGAGGATGCCTGTGAGGCCTTAAGGTTTCGAAGGTAGCCCACTATTGACGGAGCCCTTCGTTAACTTCTAATACTTCGATTTCATCATCCAAAAAATGTGGAAAATCATAAAAACATTTCTAAATAAATCTTTTTCATTCAAAAGAAAGACATAAACACAAGTTTTTTACATAATGGAACCCTAACGAGAGCTAGACCTTCGGGTCCGGAGGGGCATGCTAGTCGAAGGCAGCGTCTGCGCTTGCTTTTGACGGTGGCCTTCATCGATCCACGTCTTCACCACCGTCCCGCCATCAGCTTTTGAAAAACCTCCCAAACTGCGATCATGTCGGGTGAAGGGATCAATAGCCAGTCATCGCCAAAACTGGTGGGAGCTACTCCGGGGTCCGGCGAAACAGAAATCCCAATGTCCTCGAAGTGGCGATGTACTCCGATAGCGGCTACTTGTCCGAAGATCTCTCCGTACCGAGTATGTGGGATCGGAATGGTCACTAGAAGGGGGTGAAATGGCACCTCAACAATTTCTCGTGAATAAGATGGCCTGTTCAGAACACACCAATGCTCCTCTAAAAATTACAGAAACCAAATTAAGATTAACAGTATAAATTCAGAACAGAAATCAGCCCGAAATAAAATTTCTGTCTAAATCAGATATTGGTGTGCCGAACTAGCTATCGGAGTTTGAATCTCCGAAATAGTAGGTCTTGTTCGGAAAATGGATTAACGACTGATGGCTATCGGAGAATGGATCGTCGACAGGATTCAGAATCAGCAAAACAGAAAGAAACTGAACTTTTGCAACTTGACTCTGTTCAGATCAGGATTAAGTACTTTGATTTGATGTTCGGATGATAAACAAAATTCTAGCTGAACTTTCAAAAACCTTGATGGCTCACAACTTTTATCAAGCAAAATATTCAGAACAGTAAATGAATTTCAGAAAAAAAACAAAATCAGAACAGCAACACAGATTGAACAAGTCGTTGCTCTTGGAGAAGACTCTTTTAGAGTTGCTAAAAAATCAAATCAGTTTGAACAAAGCATTGGTCCAATATTGCATCATATACTCAGAAAATATTAGGACTGAACAAAATACTTCAAGCAACCTCAATTCAAATTCAAATCAGAGACTAGAATGATTTACCCATAAAAATTGGTCTGAAGATTATGGCAATGGTGTTCTTCAAAAATTGTTGACATTCAGTCTGTAGAGGGTCAAACTTTTGTGCAGCCAATTTTTGTGAACATCATGAACACATGAACCATCAAAAGAAATAAACCAAAGTTCATCACATAAAAGAATCAAGTGAATTTCCAACAACTGGAACCATAGTAGAACAAGTACTTCACAAAAACAACCTGGATTGCTTCAGTAGATTCAAATCAATTACTAATCTTACATGCTCAGGTTACAGTGCAATCAATGATATGTAATAATTTGATTCAGCCAAAGGCATTAGCAGAATTGATTAGAGAAATACCAATTAGTAGTGAAGCAACACACAAAAGGTTTGAGATAAGCTTCTGAACTGAAATACTGTTTTGGATCTAAATCTTTACCTAGGCATGCTTTTGTATCTCATCAAGGAGAAAACTCTTGGCAAGAAGATGATGAACAATATTGCTAAGAAGAACTCACAGAAATAGATTTGAAGAACAATATCAGATGATCAAGAACTAATCAACCAATTTGAAATCAGTTGCATCAGGGAACTCTTGCTCAAATCACTTGTGCAAATGAACATTCTCTTGACAAATCTATGACAGGTTCATAGCACTGGATGACGAACAAGAAGAGTATTCAAGCATAACAAAAACAAACTGAAGAATTACTTCCTATGGCAGAAAGAACTCACTGCTCTAGTGAAGAAAGTAATTCTAAGTACTTCAGTCCATACACATGAAGGAAGAACAAACTAAAATCAGTTTCAGACTATGGCTTTCATAATCTGCTTCAGATTTGGTTATGAGCTGGGACTGCACAACATCAGAACAAATACAAGCCACCAAAACTCAGCAAGGTATTTAATCTCAAGGAGCACAATTACAAAGCTTCACCAGTACAGGATTAAAGTAATATTTGGAAGAACACTACAGATTTGTTGGTAAGACTGAATTATGAACACCAGGACCATAGATTCAGCACATAAGTACAATTGTTCAGATATCTATTTTGGCCTTGAAACAATCAGAGCAAAATCTGATGAAGAACAGTAATTACCTTAAGCAGTAAACAAAAATTCAGTAAAAGAAACCAAGAACAGAAAACTGTAAATATTCTGTATGTTCTTGCAGCTGTGAATTAAGTCCTTCAATCAAAGCAAACTGAGTAAATTTTGACTGATTCTGAAAGAACAACTTCAAAGAACAATAACCAAATGTTCCATTTTCAACAAAAACCAGAGCACACAACTAGGAAATCAAATTTCAACTGAGTACCTGAATCAGAAGCACTTCCTGCGCTAAAAATAGAGAGGAACAACCATCGCTGCACTGTTCCAGAACCGAAAACTAAACAGTGTGCCAGATCAGGAATAGTAACGCCAAAAATTGAAATGAATTCTCAGCAAAATAAAAATCTGGAGTTTGTGGTTGGTAGCCCCCAAAATGACAGCCAAAAAGTCTCACTAACCCTAGGGCATGGAGTCCTTTATATAGGCAAGCCCATTAAGGAAATCTCCAAAATGCCATTAGGGTTAAAGTTGTAGATATTAACCTAAATGCCATAATGTATTTTCAGAATTATGAATTCTGGAAAATACATTAATGTATACTTCTAATTTATTACAACATTGACCCTATTCTCTTAATATTTTTCAGAATTTGAAAATTCCAAAAAACACTAAAACATTACACTTAATCTAGACTACTAAAAAGAAAAATAAACTCCTAATTATTGGAATTAAAAACATTTTCTGATGTGACGGTTTTCAGCAAAAACTGACAAAGCCCCCTCGATCGCCAACATGTGACGCCAATGCGCGAACTCGACCACCAACAAGTTTCTCCCGCTCTCTATCCCCTCGAGCCGCCTGATCACTTGCACTGGCCTCCCTTTCGCTGACTTGACCGTAATGATGTCTCGACCATCCGTCCATCCATGTCTTGCTCTATCTCCTCGTGCACTCCTGAGATCATCTCTGACTTCACCTAGCATCCTTGATCCTCTGGAATCGAGCTCCCCGCTTGACCCTTGATCACCCGCCATTGACAGTTGGTTAGCATCTCCACCCTGCACACATGAGGCAAGCCAAAACACGGAACACGACACACACTGATCCCTTTGGCATCCACTCTCCATATCCACACATTGATCCCATCGATGAAATCAAACCATCACTCACTCATCACTCCATCTCATCACTCAACATTGTCAATCACTCATCACAAAGACAAAAAACCACAGTGTGACCTCACTTGGTTTCATAGAGTACCCAAAGTCTTCATCGTCTTCGTCGCTGCTTGCATCATCTTCCGAGAAACCAAGTTGAAATGTGCCTTGGTTTCAAGTCTATGATGAGTGATTGACAAGTTCTCTTCTGGGCGAAGGGGTCCCTCTAAAGGGGTTCGGAGGTGTTTACAGAAGGGTTCGGTGTTTACTAGCTACAGTTGTGCAGAGTGTGTCTGTCGTAGGGGTCCGATAGAGCACGATGACACGGTAGTACCAAAGGGCTCGGTACATTGAACGGTACAGTGGAGTGTGTACCGAAGGTTGCTTACTGGAGAGGTCTTTGGGGTACTGGAAAATCTTGTCTGCTTGTCGGTGGTGCGCAAGTGGATTCGGAGGCGACGAATGGTTCGCAACGAGTGAACCTGGGTCAAGCGGGAGGCTTGGTGTCAGGTAAGTGGGGAGTTCGGTCACGAAGGTTGCATGGGGTCGAGGTCGGTCCTCGGGTCAAGGTGCACCAAGCGGAGGCAGAAAGTGTGGAGGGTGGCTCTGGCTAAAGGTACCCCAAGGCGAAATCCTCAGAGGCGAGGCATTTCAAAGGGTGCTCCAGAAGGAGTAACTTCGGAGTATGGTGGTCAAAGTCCTCAACATTGAGGCAAAGCGTTCGAAGTGAGCTCCGAATAGAGGCACTCAAAGGGACACCTGACGAAGGTCTTGGAAGTCAAGGTGCATCAAAGGCATGGTCTAGATAAGGGTCTTCGTAGAGTGTTCTCGGGGCTGAGACACTGCGAAGGGGTGCTTATGGATATGCTTCATGTGGAGGCCTTGGACGGAGGGACTTCGGAAGGTGGCGAAGGTACTCCGAAGGTGGGGCTTCGGAGTGTGGCTGACTTGAGGTACTTCGGTCATGCATGGCTTCGGTACACGGACTGACGGAGTTCAAGCTGGGAGTAGCTATGAAGCCGTGATGGTCCACTTCGGAGGTGATGGTGTGAAATCTCAAGAGCTTTGATGGCTTCGGCTCAAAACCATCACTGTATCGAAGACTTTCTTCGGTGAAGTGAAGGCCTACGGGTTCAAAGCTTGTCACCGAAGCTACCGCACACTTTGTGTGTGAAGGGGGCTTCAGAAGATTCTAACTGTGCAAAGGCTAATCGTGTGTGCTCTACAAAAGCTGATGTTCTCTCCTCTGTGAAGCTGACAAAAGAAGCCTCCAAATAATGTAGACTACCATCTGTACCCCTGTGTCTATCTTAGAAAAAACGTTGTAAACCCTAGGGGCATTGTAGTCTATTCACAAGTCAGAGTAGGCCTATAAAAGGAGAGGCAGGCTATGGGCTAGGGTAACACTGTGCACTCATGTAGAACATTTTGTTTTCCTGTAAGCTTCAGCCAGCCACCATAAAGGGTTCTTTTTACTTGTGAGTTTTGTGTTCCCTATTCATGCAATGAAATCTTCATTCTATTCTTCATCTGTTGCTTGAACTTGAATCTGCATTTTGCACTACACCTGAGCAGTTTTCTGCTTTGCATTTCATTCTGAGCCAATCAGAGTTTTTACTCTATTTCAACAAAGTGTATCCTGTGTATGTGTTTGCTGTGAGTTTTTCAGTGTGTGTTCGCTCTGTGTAAAATGGAGGCAAGTCCTCTTTGATTACTAGCGAAGCACTGAGTGAAGCTAGGCTCGAAGCCTGTTTTCTTTTCTCTGTCGAGGTCCATAGAAAAGTTAGTTCTGTCTGCTTTCATGCCTTTGGTATAAGAAGCCTAATACTAGTTGCTAGTGCAGAGTATCTGTCTGAAGCCCTCAGAGGGAAACATACTCCTGCGAAGAGTGTAGTGTGAAGCCTGCTCGAAGGCACCTTTTGTGCGGAGCCAGCACTTTCCTTGTAGAGTTGTGTTTTTGGGTTTGTGGCTATGAGCGAAGTCTTCTTGACTTTGGACTTTTGCTCTTTGCGAAGCCTGAGTTTGGAGCCCTAAAATACCTTTGAACCAGACATCCGAAGGGTGTATTCGAAGCTTGTTCCGCAAGAGACTGTGGTAAAACAAAAGGCTAGTTCTAGCCTGAAATTTTAAAAGCTCCCATTCACCCCCCTCTGGTCACCCTTTTCAGTCCAACAATTAGTATTAGAGCAGGTTAAGATCACCAATTGACCTTTACCGATTTTGTGATCTTTTGGCGACATGGAAAGAGTTAGTAAGATACCTCTGTTCGATGAGACTGATTTTGCGTACTAGAAGGTGTGCATGGAGGCTTACTTGCTAAGCCAAGGAAATGCAATTTGGGAGATTGTGGACTCACAATACTCCATCCCTGAAACCTGCACCTCTCAAACAGAAAAAGATTAGTATAATTCTAACTCCAAAGCTAGAAATATATTATTGATTTGTTTGATTCGGAGTGAGTTTGATAGGGTTCAGCACCTAAGGACAGCTAGGGAGATTTGGACTACACTCACTGTTTTTCATGAGGGCTCTACACAGATCAAGGCCAGGTACCAAAGCACATACAATCAACAGTATCAGCTGTTTGTGCAAGCGCCTGGTGAATCTATAGATGCCATGTTTTCTCGCTTTGATGCAATAGTGAGTAACTTGCGATTCAATGGGACACTTGCTTACACTTGCCATCTTTAGGTATGAATGAGTCTGAGTTTTACTCACGTCCCGTTTACAAGGATCCCCGATCTTCTCGGAGAGGCTTTGCCTCTCGAGGTGTTCACCATGTTCCATATTGTGCTAGACCTAGTGGCCTTGTACCTCGACAGGTTGGGAGACCTCGTCATGCGACCGGATTACATCATGTAGGTAGACCTCGCACTTTGCAACACTCTATTTTACATGTGCGTAGACAATCTACTTTTACTATGCCTACTGCTTGTATCTTTAGTGCTAGATGCCCCGTCATGTTTTCACTCACCCCAGCACTGAGCGATCGAGGTTCTCTCATTTTGTGTAGGCATTGGATCGAGGCTTAGTTGGGCACATGGATCATGGACTCCGGTTGTTCGCGTCATATGACCGGAAATGTAGCACGGTTCTCTAGCCTCACCACAACTAAGCAAATGGAGCAAATCACCTTTGGCAACAATCGAAGAAGTAGAGTGAAAGGTAAAGGTGTGGTAAGAATCAACTCGAATTTCACTATTGCTTTGGTTGAAAATTTGGGATATAATTTGTTATTTGTATCCCAGTTGCTTGATGAGGGCTTTGAAGTGCGATTCCATCGCGATACTTCACAAGTGCTCAATTCTGATGGTGTTTTAGTCTGTAAGATCTTTAGAGTTGGGAGTGTTTTTGGAGTTGATTTTTCTGAGTCATCCAATTCTTCTCACTGCCTAGTTGCACATTTGACTTCTGAGCTTTGGAAGTGGCATAGGACACTAGGGTATATGAGCTTTGAGTTGCTTGCTTGTTTGAGTGCCCTAGGTCTGATCCGAGGATTGCCCAAGCTCAAATTTGAGAAGAATTTAGTTTGCGCTCCTTGTTGACATGGCAAAATGATTGCCGCTTCACACTCACCAGTCGCTATGGTGATGACTGAACAACCCGGAGAACTTATCCATATGGACACTATAGGCCCTTCTCGGGTTAGTTCTTTAGGCGGCAAATGGTATGTTCTTGTCATTGTCGACGACTTCTCTCGTTATTTTTCGGTCTTCTTTCTAGCCAGCAAGGATGAAGTGTTTTCACACTTTCAGAGCTTGGCTATGAGACTTTTTACTGAACTCCCTGGTGCATTGAAATTCATTCGAAGTGATAATGGCACTGAGTTCAAGAACAGTCTCTTTGTTGACTTTTGCATGGAGCATGGCATAGAACATCAATTCTCTGCTCTGAGGGTTCCTCAATAGAACGGTTTTGTTGAGAGAAAGAACCGCACTTTGGTTGAGATGGCTAGGACGATGCTCGATGAGCATAGGACTCCTAAAAAGTTTTGGGCTGAGGCCATGAACACTGCTTGCTACATCTCAAACTAAAATTTCTTCCTCACAATTTTAAATTTGACTTCTTATGAGGTGCGTTTTGGGAGACAGCCTAAAGTCATCTTCGAGTATTTGGTTGTCGATGCTTTATCCTAAAACATGGAAATTTTGACAAATTTGATTTGTGTTCTTCTGACGGGTTCTTTTTGGGCTACACTACTCATGGTCACTCGTATCGTGTTTTTAATTTGGAAACTAACACTGTCATCGAGTCATGTGATGTGACTTTTGATGAATCAACCCCTGTGTTAGATCCTCTTTTGAACAGGCAAATGAACATGATATGGAGCAGACCATCTTCGAAGACGAAGATCCTGGAGATTTTAAGGATGAACCCCTACTACTCTCGACATCAACTCCTGAAGATGACCCCGCTTCGACCACTTCGACAAAATGTCCCGAAGCTACAACCTGGACATCGGTCATCTTTGACCATTCACCGGCACAAGTTGAGGGGGAGACTGCATCCCGTTGTGAGGCTCCTCATCACATTCAAAGAATGCATCCTCCCAAGCAGATCATTGGTGAGCTTGATCAAAGGGTAACACGTTCTCATGCTTATTTCATTGATTCTGCTTTTGTTGCTTCTTTCGAGCCATTAGATGTGAGTCATGCACTTTCTGATTCTAGTTAGATCAATGCCATGCACGAAGAACTTGAAAATTTTGAGAGAAACTAAGTCTGGACTTTAGTTGATCCTCCACCTAATGTTCATTTTATTAGAACTAAATAGATTTTCAAAAACAAACAAGGAGAGGATGGGGATGTAGTTAGAAATAAAGCTAGACTTGTGGCTCAGGGTTATTCTTAGTTTCAAGGGATTGATTTTACAGAAACTTTTGCACCTGTTGCTCATCTTGAGGCCATTATAATTTTACTTGCATTTGCGGCATCCCAAGGTTTCAAACTTTATCAAATGGATGTAAAAAGTGCCTTTCTCAATGGCTTCATAGGCGAAGATGTTTATGTCAAACAACCCCTGGTTTTGAAAACCCCAAATATCCACATAAAGTCCTTAAACTTCATAAGGGTCTTTATGGACTCAAGTAGGCCCCTCAGGCTTGGTATGATAGACTTAAGTCTTTTCTGCTTGAGCGAGGGTATTTGATGGGATCAGTAGATAAAACCCTTTTCACTCTCAAGCATGGCAAAGATTTCCTCCTAGTCTAGATTTATGTTGACGATATCATCTTTGGTGGCTCTTATCATGCTTTGGTTGCCGAGTTTGCAGATACCATGAGCAGGGAGTTCGAGATGTCCATGATGGGCGAACTCACGTTTTTCCTTGGTTTGCAACTCAAGCAAAGCAAACAAGGTACCTTCGTCCACCTGACGAAGTACACCAAGGACCTGCTCAAGAAATTTGACATGACTGATGCGAAGTCCCTCGCCACTCCAATGGTTGCATCTGTAGCATTGGACCTTGATGAGGATGGAGAAGCCGTAGATCAGGAGTTCCGGAGCATGATCGACTCCCTGCTCTACTTGACTGCTATGAGGCCGGACATACACTTCGCCATGTGTCTATGCGCTCGTTTTCAGGCTTCGCCACGTGCTTCGCACCGCCAAGCATTAAAGCGCTTTCTCAGGTATCTCAAGCATACCCTTGAATTTGGTATTTGGTATTATGCATCTTCCTCTTTGTGTCTTCGTGGTTATTAAGATGCGGATTTTGCTGGGTGTAGAATTGATAGGAAGAGTACCTCCGGTACTTGTCATTTTCTAGGTACTTCTCTTGTTTACTGGTCTTCTCACAAACAGTCCAGCGTTGCACAATCTACGGCTGAGGCCGAATATGTTGCTGCAGCTAGCTGTTGCTCACAGATTTTGTGGATGATTTCCACTTTGCAAGATTTCGGGTTAGACTATAAGAGTGTTCCCCTGTTTTGTGATAACACTAGTGATATTTTCATTGCAAACAACCTGATTCAGCATTCGAGAACCAAACACATTGATATAAGATATCATTTTCTCAGAGATCACAATGAGAAGGGTGATATTGAACTTCAATATGTTGATAGCCAGCACCAGCTTGCCGACATTTTTACCAAACCACTTGACGCATCCCGATTTGCTTATTTGCATGGGGAACTTGGTATTTGTCATCCTTATGGCATTTTGTGAGGGGGGCATGATTTAATTATTTTGCATTGGCTTCCTTATGATGATTTGTTGATACTCTTAGTTGCTTTTATATGCCTTAGCATGATTTTCATGTTCATGATGCCTTTAGCTCTAGTTAATATATCTAACTTCATAATGGACATGATTTTAATTTACAAAACTCTAAATTTGATCACTGCTTAGTCTTGTGTCCAGCATGTGTTATACATAACTGCTTTAGCTATCTTTTATCTATCTGGTAGCTAGAATCCTTTTCTATGGATGCTAAATTGCAACTTGAAAATTATACTCCTATTCATGGAATCATACAATAAATGTTACACAACAAAAATCAATATCCATGATTTATATGCTAAAAATGAAAAGATCCAAGCGGGTTTTCTTATCGCACTACTTTATTCTAGACTGCTTATCATAGCACCTTGGTATGAACTGGGATAACTTAGTGTCTGCCAAAATCATTGTCTTAAGCTTCTGATGGTCTTCCTTGATCTAGTCTTGGCATGGTTGGAAAGCTTAAGGTGGATGAGAAAATAACCCCTGGCAAATTAAAATGCATTACAAAATTTGAATCCTTTGCTTATCAAGTTTGCTAAAAGCTCTATGAAATTGGACTTGCTTTCCTGGGTAGAAATTGATTAGTCTTTGTAGTTCCTATTTTCACTTGTCTAGATAACTATTCTAAGTGGTGATGCTTTCAACAATTTACAAAACTCATGCATCAAATTTTGAACTTGAATATATTAATTTGAGCTGCGCATCTGTGCATGACACTATGATTTGGCATATTCTTGCATCTTTTGTGTTCACCCTTTTTCATCATCTCGAAGCATTGCCTCTTTTCTTTCTCCTTGATTCTTGCATTGCCAAAGGGGGAGAAAGTGTCTGAGTTACCTAACTAACGGAGAGAACAAGTGAAGAAGCTCAAAGGGGGAGAAAATTTTATTGCCAAAGGGGAGAAAAATAGAAATTCATTTATCAAGTGACATGTTTTGGCTCTTTTCTGAGTTTTTATGGTCACTTGTGTGCTGAAACTTTTCAAAATTTCTCGAACTTGAATTTGGTTGTCAATGCACTCATCAAGGGGGAGATTGAGAAACCAAGTTGAAATGTGCCTTGGTTTCAAGTCTATGATGAGCGATTGACAAGTTCTATTCTGGGTGAAGGGGCCCCTCCAAAGGGATTTGGAGGTGTTTACCGAAGGGTTCGGTGTTTACTAGATGCAGTTGTGCAGCGGAGTGTGTCTGTTAGAGGGGTCTGACAAAGCACGATGACATGGTGGTACCGAAGGACTTAGTACTTTGAGCGGTACACCGGAGTGTGTACCGAAGGTTGCTTACTAGAGAGGTTTCCAGGGTACTGGAAAATCTTGTCTGCTTGTCGGTGGTGTGCAGGTGGCTTTAGAGGTGATGGACGGTTCGCATCGAGTGAACCTAAGTCAAGTGGGAGGCTTGGTGCCAGGCACGTGGGGAGCTCGGTCATGAAGGCGGTGTGG
This sequence comes from Zizania palustris, assembly GCA_019279435.1. NCBI lineage: Eukaryota > Viridiplantae > Streptophyta > Magnoliopsida > Poales > Poaceae > Zizania > Zizania palustris. Next base: position 38,894,919 of record JAAALK010000288.1, read on the forward strand.
GGTCGAGGTCGGTCCTCGGGTCAAGGTGCACCAAGTGGAGGCAAAAAGTACGGAGGGTGGCTCCGGCTGAAGGTACCCCGAGGTGAAATCCTCGGAGGCAAGGCACTTTGAAGGTTGCTCCGGAAGGAATAACATCGGAGTATGGTGGTAAAAGTCCTCAGCGTTGAGGCAAAGCGTTCGAAGTGTGCTCCAAATGGAGGCACTCGAAGGGACACCTGACGAGGGTCTTGAAAGTCAAGGTGCATCGAAGGCATGGTCTGGATAAGGGTCTTCATAGAGTGTGCTCGGGGCTAAGACACTACAAAGGGGTGCTTATGGATATGCTTTATACGGAGGCCTTGGATGGAGGGACTTCGGAAGATGGCGAAGGTACTCCGAAGGTGGGGCTTTAGAGTGTGGTTGACTTGAGGTACTTCGGTCATGCATTGCTTCGGTACACATACTTACGGAGTTCAAGCTGGGAGTACCTACGAAGCAGTGGTGGTCCACTCCGGAGGTGATGGTGCAACGACTCAATAGCTTTGATGGCTTCGTCTCAAAACTGTCACTGTATCGATGACTGTCTTCGGTGAAGCGAAGGCCTACAGGTTCAAAGCTTGTCAACAAAGCAACCGCACACTTCGTGTGTGAAGGGGGCTTCAAAAGATTCCAATTGTGCAAAGGTTGGTCGTGTCTGCTCTACAAAAGTTGATGTTGTCTTCTCTACGAAGCTGACAAAAGAAGCCTCCAAATAAAGTAGACTACCATCTGTACCCCTGTGTCTAGCTAAGACAAAAACATTGTAAACCCTAGGGGCATTGTAGTCTATTCACAAGTCAGAGTAGGCCTATAAAAGGAGAGGCAGGCTAGGGTCTAGGGTAACACTGTGCACTCCTGTAGAACCTTTTGTTTTCCTGTAAGCTTCAGCCAGCCACCATGAAGGGTTCTCTATACTTGTGAGTTTTGTATTCCCTGTTCATGCAATGAAATCTTCATTCTATTCTTCATCTGTTGCTTGAACTTGAATCTGCATTTTGCACTGCACCTGAGCAGTTTTCTGCTTTGCAGTTTGTTCTGAGCCAATTAGAATTTTTACTGTATTTCAACGAAGTGTGTCCTGTGTATGGGTTTGCTGTGAGTTTTTCAGTGTGTGTTCGCTATGTGTAAACTGGAGGAAAGTCCTCTCTGATTACTAGCAAAGCACTTAGTGAAGCTGGGCTCAAAGCCCATTTTCTTTTCTCTGTTGAGGTCCACAGCAAAGTCAGTTCTATTTGCTTCCATGCCTTCTGTATACGAAGCCTAGTACTAGTTGGTAGTGTGGAGTATCTGTCCAAAGCCCTCAGAGGGAAACTTACTTTTGCGAAGAGTGTAGTGCGAAGCCTGCTCGAAGGCACCTTGTGTGCAGAGCCAGTACTTTCCTTGCAGAGTTGTGTTTTTGGGTTTGTGGCTATGAGCGGAGTCTTCTTGACTTCAGACTTTTTCTCTTTGTGAAGCCTGAGTTTGGAGCCGTAAAATACCTCCGAACCAGGCATCCAAAGGGTGTGTTCGAAGCTTGTTCCGTGGGAAACTGTGTTAAAACAGAAGGCTAGTTTTAGCCTGAAATTCTAAAAGCTTCCATTCACCTCCCTCTAGTCACCCTTTTCGGTCCAACATCTTCAATTTCCGAATCAAGGTTTTGTTGGCCGACGATGAAGAGGCACAAGAAGTCCCGAAATATTCCAAAACACCCCGAAAGACGTCCATGGTCTTGGAGGCCACGTTGTCGCACTTTGTCTTCTCCGCGATCAAGGCCTCAGTCGAGCGCTTCATGTCACAGATCAAAGTAGAGAGCTCGACTGTCTTTGTCATAAGGACAGTCTTCTGCCCCAGCAGCACCCTTACGTCATCAGCCAAACGGTGCCGCTCTTCCCGAAGCCTTACAACCTCAGCTCTAGAGGCTGCTTGCTCCTCTCGAAGCCTTTTGACTTTGGTTCGGAGCACCACCTGCTCAGCCGCAAGCTCTTCCTTCGCAGCCTCCAGCTTTGCTTTTGCACTCTGCTCTGTGTGATCTATGTCCTCCAAGATCGAGGCCTGATTCTCGGAGTTAGCAAAGCTCTCTTGAAGAGCCATCACCTTCTCTTTGAGCCGATTACATTCACGCTCATTGGAAACAACAACTGCACGAGCTAAAACAATGTGCTGACAAAAGGAAAAGAAGAGAAATGTGAGTATGTTATATATACTTTAAATGAAACTGACTTTTGTAGGTGCTTCGTACCTGGTAAGCTGCCCATTCAAGGACTGCCCATCCAATTCGGTCTGCCCAACTTCTAGACTAGCCCGAGCCAGAGGCTCTAGCAAATTTCTGTAACAGCCCCAAAATTAAAAGGGAATAAAATAAAGGAAAAATAATATTAAATGAATTTCTGAATTTTGTTATTAAAGAAAATCCTAAAAGATCCCTATTTAAGTCAAAAAGAGACAAATATTCAAAATTTGGACTTGAAAATTTTATGGGATAAACTAGAGGCCAAGAAATATTTTTGAGAATTTTTACAAAATTTTATCAACAGTGCTTCAAGCCTTAAACAAATAAACCAATTTCTGGAATTAAATTAACTAGAAAAAGAATTTAAATTCTTATTGGACCGCAACTCCATTTTCCCCTCTGAAGGCCTTTCGGCCCAGCCCATTCCGGCCGCGCCCACCGACAGGCGGGACCCACCTGTCGGCGCGCGTTCTCCCTCTCTCTCCCGCCACTCGCGCCAAGCCGGCCCACCCGTCAGTCTCTGCAGTGCGCCCCCTCTCCCGCTGCCAAGCATGGCCCGCGTGTCAGCTCACTCTCACCCACGCCCGCCCACTGACAGGTGGAGCCCACCTGTCAGGCCCTTCTTCTTCATCGGAAGGGGATCTCTCCCCTTCCATTTTTAGCCGGCGCCGCCCCTACCAGATTCTCCTCCGCCAGTTGCCGTGCACCAAATCGGGCCCAGGCCGAAGCCTACCATCCACCGGCGATCACTTTCCCGTGATTCCCCACGCGTTTTCGCCTAAATGGAAGATGATCCGGGCTCATGGAAACCTCGCCGGCGCCATTTAGGAAGCCCTCAGATTTTCCCCGTTTAACCTTCCAAACTCCACCCGTCGGCGCCCCTTTATAAAGACCCGGCCTCACCGCGTTCCCCCACACCACTAGAGCCCGAGCCCTCGCCTCCCAAAGCGCCACCGTTCAATTTTCCCCCTCCCCTCTGTTTCGGCTCCGGCCGCCTCTCGCCGGCGCCACCGGTCTCCGCCACCCTTGCCGTCAGCATCTTCGGGATCGCCGTCCATCGCCCGTCATCGGCCTCCTATCTGTTGGGCCAGATCGCCATCGGAGCACCACGCCGTCGTCGGACCCGAAGGCCTCCTCCGCCTCTTCTCACCACCGACCGCCGCCACTGCCTCATCGTCGTCGTCACTGGTACGCCGTGGTCCCCCTTGTGCCCCTCTTTCCATTTCTAGCCTTAGATACGCCTTAGGGCCTCGCCCTCGCCGGGGATCCGCCGCCGTAGCGACGCCGGAGCCGGAGAAGAAGGGTACCCAGCCCCCTCCCGTGCGTGCCGTGCCGGATGGGACGACAGCCGTCCGATCAGATCTGGACGCCTGACATTAATTCGTTTCGGCGGATTAATCTGGGACGTTCGAATCCGACGAAGGGGTATCCGTGAATCCTAGCCGTCGGATTTCACTTAAAACACCCGCGCGCGCTCTGGCTGTTGGATCCTGATCCAACCGCTGCCACGTGCCCGGCTCACGCACGTAGTCAACGGTTCACGGTGAGCCCAGTCCACCGTGGACCAGAGACTATTTCTGGTTTAAAACAAAATTCAGAAAATAGCTTTAAACTTCAAAATTCATATCTTGCTCAATTTAACTCCAAAATTCACCATTTTGATTCTGGAAATTTTGTCTTTTCATCCTCTACACTTTTATGCAATAAAAACAATATGTTTATTTGGCACATAATAATCTTATTAAATAATAAAGAAAAATCCCCTTTAGGAATTAATTAATATTTCAATAAAATAATTCAGATAAACCCCTAAAATTTATAAATTAATTCCAGAAGATATAATGGCTCCATTTCACTGTTATTAATACAATAAATGACCATTTTGTCCAAGACATTTTATTAGATAACATTCCTAAGACCCCTTGGAGGTTAATTATTATTTCATTTAAATAAATCAGAAAAACTCTTAAAAATTCATATATTAATTTTAGATGATATATTGACTCCAGTACATTGTTTATAAGCCAATAAAAATATAATAATTCATTTTGCTCATTTTAATTTACTAACCACCATTTCCAAGACCCTTTAAAATAAATGATTAATTCATATAATGGAAATACAACACTTTACAAAAATATCATGCAAATGACATAATAAATTCAAAGGACTTAATGACTTGATTCTACTGTTTTAATGCAATAAAAATAACATGTTCACTTTGCCCACTTTAATCTATTAATTAATATTGCAAAAGGCCTTGTAGGGTAATTAAGTAATTCAGATAATAAAAGTTAAACACTTTATGAAACTATACTACAACTTATATAATAACTTCAAAAAAACCTAACAACTTGAGTTTACTATTTTTAATACAATAAAAATAGAATATTCATTTTTACCCACTTTGTTCCATTAAATCATATTACACAAAGCCCTTTTTAATAAGTAAAGATCCATACTTTATAACAAACTTCAAAGACTTAATATTTTAAAGTCACTATCTTTGATACCATAAAAACATCAAAGTTAATACCTTTTTAGTTCATCTCTAACAAGAGGAAATAAAAACCCCTAGGAAAAATAAATTACATCAAGTCATAAATTCAGAAATCTCATTAGGAATCAACCTTAAATATTTAAGTTACAATTCCCTAGAATTTAAGACTCTATCTCACTTACTTAAATCCAACAACAACTTGTATGCTTATATGCTTGATTTTGGATTGTTTATTGAATGTTGTGTTTACTTTTCCGTATCGAGAAGACTACAACGTCATCGAAGATCCCGAGTCTTACCCCGAGGTTCCACCTTCACCATTCACGGATCAAGGCAAGTCATCGACCCTTCTGTGGAAATAGTTGATCATATTTGAGCCCATGTTTTAATAAACTATCGCTATAACTCATAGGTTAATATTGCATTAGTCAAATATCAAGCCTTACACTTATAATTATTAGATCCCCGTCCTTGTGTGCAAACCCAAGCCATGCTTATTGAGCCTTAACTCCTTGTCACTCTTCAAATATTATATTAGCTAGTGCCCAATGTACCGGTACAACTGCTATAGGATAAAAAATAATGAGTCGTAGATAGATGGATTCTGGTATATGAAATACCCCGTTATTCTTGTCTCTGGACTCTGTTGGAGTTGGGTATGTTATAAGTATGGTGGGTTCCGGGTGCAAGCTCGGAAACTGGTTGGTCGCACCCGGGGCACTATAAGGACCGGTCTGCGGGATCTGTTGCAAAGCACTTACGTACCAACCACAAGTCTAATGGGTAAGTCCTAACTGGAAGTGTGGAACACTCCGTCTCTCGGCACCATAGTGGAGGGGGCAAGGGGCTAGCCCTCAAGGCGCCTTGTACCGACGATGGCTCAAGAGGGGGTATTGTGGAAACTCGACATGGCGAGACACGGTACGAAACCTATAAGAGGGTGCTGTTGAGTCGGGGAAGACCATATGGAAGGTTTTGGCACGAGTTCCCGTGAAATGGGTCATCTCGTTACACTTTGGTGTAAGTGATGAGTGCGTGCCTTGTGGGTACAGTGGTACATCTCTGATCAGAGTAATTTAATCTTTTCGAAAAGCCGAGCCCACGGTCAAGGGCGGGTTGTATGACTACTCGCAGTTAGTTTACAATTGTTTGAATGGATGAGTTATTCATGGCATGTAAGGACTGTTGTGCGAGGAGGTGAAACGTACTCCTCGAGTTAGAAGATGATGATGCATACACATGTTTACTTTTCAGTACTAATAAATTGATCACACTTAATGCTTTACAAATACGCTGCTTCCGCAAAACTAGCCACTTTCTCCCTTGTTATTTACCTTGCATTATAATTGCATTCGGTGGCTTGCTGAGTACATCTGTACTCACCCCGTTGACTTACACCATCAGAGCCCGTCTACTACGAGGAGGATGCAGGTCTGGAGTAGCGACCCAGTCAAGGCGAGACTGGAAGGAGGCGTTCATCTAGGACCCTTGATTTTATTAGTTTCTCTTCATTTTCATTCACTTTTGTATTAATGCGGTCTACGAACCGTGAATGATTGCCCGTATTGTACGTGGTCGCTTTATGAACGTCTTGGTTTATTGATTTTCTTTGGAATTTCAATAAAGGTCCTGATTTATTAAATCGGGGCGTGACAATTTCGAAGCCCTATCCTCCTTTTGAGGAAAGGGGCCAGGAGGGAGATCCTTGTTAAGGCACTCCGATCGTCGTTAGTGAGAGAAGGGCTGGAGCGAAGAGAAGCATCTTCCAAAGCCTCTATCGACTAGCCTTCGTCAGTCGACTATGATGAAGTCCACCACACTATATGAGTAGGTATTGGCCAAGATTTACCTTTGCCCTTTCCAGGTCTCGTCGCTTGCTTCGGAGCTATCTCCTATGCGAGAGTTGACTCGTGCATCGGATCCACTTCCAGTGTCGGAGCTGTCTCCTACGCCAAAGTCGGCAGCGACGCCGAAGCTGTCTCAAGCTCCGGGACCACCTCTTTAGCCGGGACCACCTCCGCCGAAGCTGATTCTGTGAATTCAAAGGTATATGCTATTATTTAAATGTTGGAGGTAAAAGAAAGTGAAACAAACTTCGGTCAAGATATACCTCTGACACCTTGTTGTCGGACGAGCACATGACTGCTCGGAGGTTCAAACATCTGATCGAAGTCTTCCTCCGACACCGGAGATCGAACTGAAGCAACAATTGCTAGAGTTTCCTCGGCTGCAGGAACCGCCACTTCGTCCAAAGCTAAGGCCTCTGCATCCAGGGCCCGAAGCCTTTCGGCCTCAACTCCACCTTGATCCAAAATTGGGGCGTTTGCCCTGCCAGATGGAGCAACCTCTACATCCACCTGCCTAGGTTCGCCTCCCTCTTCAGCTGGCACCACCTCCGCACCATCTTGGATGAAGGTCTCGGTTTCCATCCGAGACCCTTCATCCTCCACAAGAAGAGCTTCAAACTCCTCTGCAATTTGCATGTCCGCGTCGTATTCATCTTCGGATTGCTCCGGTGACGAAACATGCGATTTTGAAGTAGCACGAGCCTTTGGCTTGCGGGTCACCTTCTTCACTAGTGTCTTCACCGGGCCAGAAGTCCCGATCTCAGCCTTCCTCTTCCTCGGAGCCTGATATGTTGCGGACCAGCCTGGAAGGATCGGGGGCTCAACTTTGAGTACACTCCATACCGAGTTGAATCGCTCCCAAGTCTCTACCAGCTTCACCCTCCGCTCCTTTTCTACAAGCGTAGGGGATCTAAGGACCTTCTCCACAACTCGGACAATTTGCTCTGAAGTCCAAGTCATGTGTGGAGCTGAAAGATAAGATATCATCCAATTAATTCATTGAAATTAAATCGATTTTTGTGTATGAAACACCTTGATGCAGGATATGCGGAAAGCCTACCTGTGTAGTTTGAAGGATTTCTCGAAGTCCCCCCTCTGGGTTCTCTTTGAAGTGAATTGGCCAAGCGGCCATCAAGGGAGGAATTTGGAGGCCAATGAATTCCTCTGCTAAGTCACGCATTCTCATGCGTTAACTCATGGAGTATAACTGCCCAAGACGTACTTGAAGCTGGCTTGGATCAGGACTGATCTCTGCCTCCCTCTGGTAAAAGATCTCCTCTAGGGGCCCCACCAAGGCGCATGTCACCCCCACCTCCGCATAGAACCAGCGGAGGAACCAGTCAGAGTACCACCGATCATTGATGGCCTTCGCTGGAAATCGGTCTTGGAACTCGTCGCGAAGCTAGAAGTTTATACTTCCGAAGGCCACAACCATCTTCTCCCCTCTAGGTCCGGTGTACGTCTTCAGCTGACATGAGTCTTTGTGGAGAGCAGCAAAGATCTCTGCCCTCCCCACACACCGTTCGTCCCGTATGGCCCATTCAAAGATGGCCAAACGAGCAATTGTGTTGGGGAAAAGTTGGGGGAGCTTTACATGGAATAAATCTAGTACTTCCGCCAAGAAGTCAACCGTAGGGAGCCCAAGTCCGGCATCGATGTAGGCTTCAAATACTATGACCTCTCCCACCTACAGCACTAGAATAACCTCTTTCCCAGGGGATCGCACATTCACTCCGGGCCCAAGCTTCCCGGCCACAGCAACGGCAATCGTCTTCTTCGAGCAGGTCAATGCCCCAAAGCTATATGACTGGTCCGTATACTTGGCAGATGCCGGTCAGAGATCGTGAGGATCAGCGGGTCGAGGATTCTTTGAAGGCCCTGCCACCGTTGCTATCGCCATCGCTTACTGCCGGGCCAAAGCCAAAGTCGGCGCAGGAACTTTGTTACTGGTTTTCGCCATTGGAGAAAGCTAGGAAACTCAAAATGTGCGCTTAGGAAGAAGAAAGCAACTCTACAGAAGCAGTCGGTAAGGTGCCTAAAAATCACTTTTCCTCTTCCTTTTATAACCCCTGAAGTCCCTTGCGTTGTATGTTACAAAGCAATGTTTGGATTGCTCTGTTTTGGTTCCAATGCCGTTATGACATGCAGTGTCATCTCAACGAAGATTTTCATCCGCCGTGAGATCATGCAACCATTAGCCTTCTCAGAGAGTAACGACTCTAATTTGGGTCTAACAGCTTTGAGAACTAACGACTAGTTTGGCTCTGAAAGAACATCGATTCTGAAGCCACTTCTTTGGACGCCTCCTAACAGGTTTTGGGTCTGGAGATCCTTTACCTCATAAGATATTATTTCTAATGGTTGTAAGGGCTTTCGGACTTCCTTTTTCCAAATTTTAGACATGAAATTATTTCTTGCGTATACTACCCTCTTCACTGCAATGGCAATTCGGAGATAAGTATTCGAGGGGCTACTATTGGGGGAAAATATTTCATCCTTTTGAGATTAAGGAAGCCTCAATGTCAACACAATCAGAAGAAACGAAGTCACATGCTTTGGTCTTCGAAGGTCCTAAAAGCATCAAGGCTTCGCTGTATTCGGAGCCTTCTACAATGAAAGCCTCCATCAAGGCTTCGGCGTGACGAAGAATCCCGAAGCCTCAAAAGGATTATTTTCTCACTGATTAGATTAGTATTTTACCCTTTTAACCTTACAAAGAATATTAAATAGTATATTCTAAGTCGGTTGTAATTAGAGGGTAAAGGAGTCTTTTCCTAATGTATTCCATCTATAAATACCCCTCTTCGCTCTGTAAGGGGTATGGGATACTCAGATATTCAAAATACACTTCGAACTATCTCAAGCTATTATCCAATTCAGAGGCTTGGAATAGTCCTCATAAGCAAACAATTCGTTTGTCAGTCTTTCAAGTTCTCTAAACCTGTTAGCGTAATCTTTTACGCCAACAACGGTTTATTGGATTAAGCCAAAATATGTACATTTATAAGGTTTTCAAATGGTTTAAAATGCAGAATTCCAATAAGGGTTTTCTGCCGATGTCACATGGTATTTTTCTTAGTAAGACTCAGTGTGCTGTGACACCTGATGAGCTAGAGAAAATTAGTGTGATCTCGTATGCCTCCGCAATTGGATCCATCATGTATGTCATGTTGTGTACACGCCCAGATGTGTCATATGCTCTAAGTTTTATGAGTAGATACCAATCGAACTCGGGTGAAAGTCACTGGGCTGTTGTAAAGAGTATCCTCAAGTACTTGAGAAGGACTGAGGAAATGTTCCTAGTTTATGGTGGTGAAGAGGAGCTCGTTGTAAGTGGTTACACAAATGCTAGCTTTCAGACCGATAAAGATGATTCTCGATCGCAATCTGGCTTTGTGTTATGCCTCAATGGAGGCGCAGTGAGTTTGAAGAGTTTCAAGCAAGAGAAGGTGGTCGATTTTACAACAGAAGCTGAGTATATCGCTGCTTCAGAAATGGCAAAGGAGGCCGTTTGGATCAGGAAGTTTGTTTCTAAGCTAGGTGTTGTTCCTAGTGCGTCCAGTCCAGTGGACCTCTATTGTGATAATAGTGGTGCCATTGCGCAAGCCAAGGAGCCTAGATCGCACCAAAAATCCAAACATATACTTCGGCGATATCACCTGATCTGTGAGATCATTGAGAGAGGTGATGTGAAGATTTGCAAGGTGCACACAGATTTGAACATGGCGGATCCGTTGAAGAAGCCTCTTCCATAGCCCAAGCATGAGGCGCATATGAGCTCCATGGGTATTAGATACTTGTGTGAGTGAGTCATATGTTTGTGGAAGATGCTAGTAGAGTCTATGCTCATGTATGAGGATAATTGTTATATTGTTCCTTGAATAAATATCATTTGCATTTAATTAATGAGTACGACTTGTTATGTGAAACTTTTTGCTTTATGACAATGTTGTTCAAAAGGGTCCCTAATCTTGTAATCATGTGGGACAGTGATTATACATGGATTAGCACATCTGACTGATTGATGATTTTGTTTCATAGATCATAGACATAGAGATGTCAAATCAGTGATGTGGACACATGTTGGTGAACATGGTGTTGGACAGACCCACTTGAGATACTGCTGAGATTGTTATGTGCCAACAGTTGTCATCTCAAATGGTGTACCGCATAGTCCTTGGACTTGAGATCGTCATTTGATGCCAGAATGCGTAGTGACACACTTAGATGCTTCCTAACGCTATTCCGTAACAGGGTAATAATAAGGGTTGTTTTCAGTTGTATTGTGAAACATGTCTTGGGATGTGAGCAGTCAAGATGGAATTTACCCCTCCTAATAATGGGAGAGTCGTCTCTTGGCCCCTAATGTATTGGATTGGAAAAGTGCATGACCATGCCACTATGACGAAGGAGTTAGTAATGATTTGAATCCAATACTTGATCGAGTGAAAATGTCAAGTTAACCAACAAGGGTGGCACATATCTCGCCTTGAGCTTGACTAACGGTGCATGGTAAATGGACTAGTGCTTGAGTATATCAAGGTTCATGAAAATTTGATTTTATACGCATTCGGGGGTCAATATGTGCTGCTAGGTACTGCTATTGAGCAGTGAGTCGGAAATGGTTTTCGGTGAACAACCGTTCGTGTATGAACCTATCGGGTTACACACTTAAGGGGATGGATTAAAACATGCAAAGAATTGGTTCTTGTGCAAGTGGGAGATTGAAGGTTATTCCCAAGAAAATTTAATGGATCGGAAGTTTTGATTGTGAGTATCGGAAGTTTTAGTTAATTTCTGGTCTCGATACAGAGAGCAATTGTTACTTCGGAAGTTCCGATATGGTATCGGAAGTTCCAACGAGCAAGAAGTTCTGATTTGGAATCAGATGAATTTTGTACTGATCGAAAGTTCCGATATGGTATCAGAAGTTTTGAGGTGGGCGATAACAGATTGGATCTGTTGCGTGTCGTACTGTATCAGGATACCTAAAATACCCTGTCAGAAGTTTCGATATAGGATCAGAAGTTCTGATGTGGGCAAATAGATTGGATCTGTTATGGTTTTTAGGGTTCCGGGATAAGCACGACCGAGGGACCCTCATCCCTATATAAGGAGAGGAGGAGGACGTCTTGGGTACAACAATAAGCCTAGATTAGACCTAGCCACCCAAGAGTTCTCTCCTCCCCTTTTTGATCTCAAATGTTGAGGTCAAGGAACCCCGTCTCTCAGTGCGGTGCTAGCATGAGCTACTTCATCCCTTTACGTGTGGACTCCATGGAGGCGTTGCTCCAATAGCAACGCTCATGAATGTCTACATGCGAATGACTACGTCGCCTTCATCGATTGGATCGGTGAAGGACGTTAAGGACGAAGCAAGGAGAGGCTAGACGCGCTGCTCCAACATCTTCTTCCGCTGCAACTAGCGTGTCTCGCGCTAGAAGGTACCAATCTGTGATCTCACACGTGCATGAGCCTAGGGCCATAGGGCGGAAATTTTGAATTTGCCGGCTAGCGTAGCTCCCCTATTCCCCAACATCATACTCATGGTCAGTACAAGGCAGAAGGTCTAGCTTTTTAGTGATGTTATGGAGCTAATCTCCTGCTTTCATTGGGTTGGTGGTGCTAGAGAATGAGGGTGGTCTAACATGAAGAAATTCTAACAGTTGAGAAGTGGAGGTTGTTGCAGGTTGGTTTCACTAGTTGTTACCCATTAGTGCTCGCTGTTGGAATTGTTGTAGTTGCGCTTGCTGCTGTTGAATCTGTTTGCTGTTGTTGCATTTGAGAGAGAAGTGCAGTAATTGCCTCAGCTTGAGTGGGAGGATTTTCTACTTGTTGCAATCCTTATCATTGGGGACCTGTTGTTCCTTGGTTTGGCACTTCCTCAGTAGGATTTCTAGCTGTTGAGTTGGCTTCAGTTGGCATGGTGGAATTTTCTCTTTTTCAAAAGAAACTATCTTCTTTATTAATAATTATTTAGCCCTACACAAAAGACTATACATATTTGTGAAACCAAGGGTGGTTTTTGTCTGTATGATGATTGATTGACAAGGATGAGTTCAAGCGATGGAGTGGTGGTTTGAGTGCATCGAGGGGTTCAATGTAGAATGGAGGATTGTGTGCTGAGGGTTTCGGTGGTGCGTCGTGTTCTTGTTTTGTCTCGTCTTGGATGTGCAGGGTGGAGATGCTGACCAACTGTCGATGGCAAGTGATCAAGGGTCAAGCGGGGAGCTCGATGCCAGAGGATCAGGGAGGCCGGGCGAAGTTGGAGAAGATCTCAAGAGTGCACGAAGAGACCAAGCAAGACTTGGACGGACGGATGAAAGCGACGGCGTGACGACTGGGTCTGCGAGAGGGATGCCAGAGCAAGCATTCAGGCGGCTCGAGGAGATCAAGAGCGGAAGTGTCTTGATGGCGCTCGGAGTCGCAAAGCGGTGTCGTGAGTCGAAGGGTTGAGAGGATTTGTCGGTTTTTGCTGAAAACCGTCACAAAAATCAATTTTTGTTAATTTCAATAGTTTGGAGTCCTTTTTGCTTTGAGTCAATGTGTAATAAAAAGTTGAGAGTCTAGAGTAATTGTACTCCTTTGGTATATTTTTTAGAATTTCCTAATTCTGAAAATATATTACAAGGAATAGGACTTTTGTGTAATTTTTAATTCTAGAGGGTTCTTTTTAGAAAATACCCCCCATGGTTGGCCTATAAATACGGGACCATATCCATGGGCAGGTGGGGATTTTTGGCTGTTCTTTTGGATGAACCAAAATATCAAATACATCAAATTGCTGCTGCTTTTGCTGATTTGCTTCAAGCCAGTGCTACTGTTCATAATCTGGGACAAAAATAACAGTGCAGTGATGGATTAAGAAGTTCCCAGCGTAGGTTAGTTTTTGTGGTAGAATTCTATTTTGTGCAGCATTTTCTGGTGAATCTACTGCAAAACTTGTGTTAGATGTCTATACATATTTTGTTGAGGATATTTTGAATGATCCATTTTTGAAAGTTGCATGTGATTTCCGCAATATCTTCTTGATATTTTTGCTGATCAAAAGAGGCACCACAGCTCCGAAAAAATATTCTGGAGAAATTGTTTCAGTTTTTGGTTTAGCCCTCTACATGTTTGATGAAATGTTTCTTCTATGTTTCATCATCTAACCTAGGTTGTTTTCCTTGATTTGAGTGGTCTGAACTAATTCTAAGTTCCTGGTTTAGATTTATTTTGATTGATCAAAACAGTGAACAGATTATTTCTTTGATTCTGAAAAAATTTCAGCACTGCTTCAGTTTTTGTTCATGATCTTAAATTGAACCAGCACTTAGTCATCTGTTTTTCAGATTTGTCATTGAACTTCTGTGAATCATTTTCATTCAAAAACTTGTGGATCAGCAGGAGTTTTCAGGGTTCAGAATAACACTGTTATGTATCTAGTTTTCAGTAAAAATGGAGTTAGTTCTGTTTTATCTGGTTAGCTGATAATTTGTGCAGGTGTTGCCACAATTCTTCTCAGAGTAATTGTAGACTAATCAAGTTCAAAACACCTGATAATTTTGTTCATGTCTGTTTGCTGCATGGCATGTTTGTCTAGGTTCATTTCATGAGTTTATGTTGAAAACTCTGATTCACTTTTAGAAGCTTGTTTTCAGTTTTGTTAGAACTCCTTATTTAAATTGTTGTTCTGTTGTGATCAGACACCTATTCAATCTCTTTTGAATATGTAGTTAACAGATGTGAGATTCAAACTATTGTTCTCTGAAATTGGATCAACATCAGTATAACCACTGTTTTCTCTACAGTGTGTTCAGTTTCACATTTGGATTATGTTCTGTATATGCAGCAGTCAAACTTCTGTTACAGAATTTCATTGAAATATGTTATTTGAACCTGAACATGCTTAGTTACTAATCTTCAGCAATTAGTTCCTGTTGATAATCTTTGATTGATGAAGTAGCTTTTGAAAATACTAAAATCTGAAGTTTAAATCAAATTGTTGTTTTAAAGTGGACAGAATATCTAAAACTGTTTTCAGTTCTTAAGTATTATAGTAGTTACTGTTTCATATCAGATATACTTTTTCAGTGTATGTTTATAGGTTGAGTTCTTTTCTGAATTCAGAAGTGTGTAGAAATGTGGTAACTCTGTAACCTATAGATCTGATCTGATTTATTCTGGCAATCTGAATTCTGTTCTGAATCACTGAAGTTTACTGCTGTGTACAAAGAACTTCTCACATGTTCTGAAATTTGTTGATGAACAGTTTTGCTGAAAAATTGGAGTTGTGCTGAATATTTCTGCAAACTGAGTTGTAATAATCTGATTCAAATTGATTTCTGTTTTTAGTGAACTGAGTTGACTTGAATGTCTAAATTGAAAAATGAACTTCAGTTCTGAATTCTGTAATCTGAATGTACTATCATCTTGTTGTGCTGAATTTCTTTGAATAGATGCAATTTGAATATAAGTGTTAAATGCAATTAATCTTGGCAAAGTTTATTCTCTGAAATCTGTTTGCAGTCTGATTTCTGAATTTAACTGAAAATTCTATAGAGATTCTCAATTGAAATTTTTGATTCAGACTTTTGGTTGAATTTCCACTTGATTCAGATGCAAAGTTTGTTCAGGTGTTGCTAGTTGATAACTATTTAGCTTCTTCCTGTTTTTCAGAAGTGCTACTCTGAATTTTTGAATACAAGTGTGAATTGCAGCGGCTGAGTTTTGGTTTTAAAACTACTGAACTCCTATGTTTGAATTAGTTTGCTGTTTTGAAATGAACTGAATGTCTAAAACTTGTGTACTGTTTTAAATGCAATTTATTCAACTCAGTTTTACTTTCTGAACTTATTTTTCAAATTGAACCCTAAGTTTAACTGAAATCACTGTCCAGTCTCTGAATTTTATTCTATGTTTCAGAGTTGTGGTTGAGTTATTTTGGTTGATACAACAACTATAGGTCAGAGTATCAAATCCTGACTAAATAGTCAAATTTATCAAGTCTTGTTATGGTTATGAAAGACAAGAAATCCCTGTTTATAGTCTGATTAGTGCTATACATCATTACTGTTTTCTTGTACTTCTACTCATCAAGCTTGTTTTGTCATTCCATTTATCAGTTTGTTTGTGTGTGTTACTGAAGCTAAATCAAGGAAGGTCAGTTTATTTGGATCAGAAATTTGAGTTGAGTGCCTTACACAAGAATCAGTGCTGAATTGTGTCTAATTGCTGAGTTGGTCTACTGTTCCTTTTTAGAATTCCAATAGTGCTTGTGAAGCAATCTTGAAATGAGTATTCCATTAAAAGTTGATCTGATTACTTGATTCTTGGAGTAATTATTGACATTCTGATCATGTTTATCAGTTGTGTGATTTGAGAAGTTAGTATTACTCTGATTTTGATTTGATTGGTATAAATTTGAAATCTGAATTTTTGGAGGCATGTTGGGTGATTTGAACTGGCTATCACATTCGCAAGAAAGTATCGAGGTGCCTATTCACCCCCCCTCTAGTCATCATTCCGATCCCACAATATCCTTGATACAAACCATCAAGGGTCCGTTTGGTTTGGGGGCGAGGGTGGATAGGATGATCTCATCCATAAATTTAGGGATGAGATGATACATTCGAGGTGTTTGGTTGGATGGATGGGATGAGACAATTTTTTGTTTGGTTAGATGTAAACAACTTGGATGAGATAAAGTTAAATTTAGTGAGACCCACTTGTCAAATATATTTTTAAACAAAAATATAATCATATGAGATCTTATTTTATAGATTAAATTATAATTAATACAATGATGTAATTAGATCATAAATTGGATAAATAATTTGGGAGTAAAAATCATTTGAATATTTATAAATGAAAAATTAAATGTGTAATAACCAATCAGGAGACGACACATCATCTCGTCCAATGTTGGATGAGCTCATCCAGAAAAATTTCTTGAATCTCTCCATCCAGCATATTGAAGGAATATTCCTCTCGTGGATCATCCCATCCACCTTCGCCCTTCAACCAAACAGCTGACTGGATGGGATGACCCTATCCCATCGAGGGATATCCAGCAAACCAAACACACCCCAAGAGATATGACATAAACAAGAAAAACAAGCAACCACAAAATACTAAGCGAGACTAAGGACCTACTAGTGACCATTGCTAATGACACTCTATACCCTTCCTTCATCCACGGGTTCAAGCTCTTCAGGGTCTTCTTCCTTCACTAAGACAACAACCCATTGAATTTTGAAGCGACCTTCATCATCTTGTGGCATCGGGAAAGGCAACGATGTTGGACTCCTTCGACTGGGCAAACAGTGAGTAGACTTTCATGCAGTCTTTCGGATACACGGTCCCTGAATTGGAATGCGAGCTTTCTCTTCTTCCATTTCCATAATCTAGCGCTTGAGTTGCTCATTCTGAAACTGAAGATGATCCACTTGTTGTCCTTTCGCAATGGCGTCATCTCTTGCCTTCGAATGCAAGGTATCCATCGCCTTAAGAATAAGGGCAACCCTAGCATGCACTGGGTCACTAGAGCCTTCACAACCATTGTAAGTGCTGGTCGTACAGTCTCTATCCTTGGATGGCAAAGGAAGAAATGCGAACGTGAGAAGACAAGCCTCATAGATAAACTTCAATTCCACAAGCATCTGGAGTGCTGCTTGCTGGTAAGCAGTCTTGAACACTCTTAGAGAGACAGTGATAGTGTAGAACTCACTTCCATTCCCATATAAACAAATCAGGACTTCACAAGTGTTATCTCCTTCCTTGGCGAATTCTCCTTGAAATTCTGGTTCCATCTTAAATCCAAGAAATTTATTCAGCAGACGAAGCTCTTCGACAAAACCGTCAGGATCCGGGCAGAAGCTATCTAGAGTGTTCGGCATTCTACAAAAATTTAGAGAAGGCTTCATTAAATGATATAAGAGGAGTCAAGGAAATAAAAAGCAAGGGGAATAAGGGTTATCACAAATAGAGATTTTTATCCAGATAAATCCTAAAGATAAGGTTTGTTTGGCTTCCTACAGTCAAGTCGGCTCTGATAACATCTTGTAACGCTCCGAAATTTCACAATTTCAAGTCTGTTGAATTTCCTTAAGAAAATATATTAACAAAATGTCCATCGAGCGACAATATCTTAGGACAAACAAAATATAGCTCAAAGGCTATTTTATTACACTATACTAATAAAATAAAAGACAACAGAACGATGAACATCTTGCTCCTAGAATCACGCCTCGACTGGGACAGTTTAATCCAGACCTTCTTCTTCGACAAACTCAGCATCTAAAAGGGTTATTCAACAAGGATGAGTAGAAAACGTACTCAACAAGCTAGCGAATGCAATATAAATGTAAAGGTAATATCAAAGGATAGGCATATGGCTTGTTTTGCATAAAAGTACATTTTTAGTAGTTAAGCAATTATAGTGAACATGTTTAATGAACGGTAAGTAAATAAACATGTGATAAACCATTCTCTACCTCGAGTAGCACAACAATAAACACTCACACAACAGTCCTTAGAAAACTAGTCATCATTCACATTCAAGTTAATTATGCTAACTGTGGAGAACATCACTTGGCTCACCTTTAACTATAGGCACAAATTTTCAAAAAGATTGTACTCTCATCAGAGGTGTACAAATTTACCGAAATTCCTGCCAAAACCCTTTGACATAGACTGTTTCAACAGAAGGACAACCACACTAGGTTTCACTGACACTCCACCACTTGGATTACGTCGAGCCCCCTTTTGTGCCTCGTGTCATAGTCAATAAAAAGAAACAAGGCATCCTATCTTCTCGACTCTCCTTACGCGCCGCTCGGTGCATCCTGCTGAAGCGACTTATATGTTAGGTTAGGCCTTACCCACCTAGACTTGTGGCTTGTACGAAAATGCTTTGCAACAGATCCCTCAGACCGGTCCTTACAGTGCCCTAGGTGCTACCAACCAGTACACTCGCTTCCACCTGGAAAACAACCTTTACCATTAACTTAGCCATTTTCCAAACATTGCTTCTATCTTTTTGAACCATGAGAAGAGTCATATCATGGAATATAAATGACAATAAAGTAGCCATTCTAGTCTACGACTCATTTTTAGAAATACTAAGCAAGTGTGCTAATACTAGGGCACTAACTAATATTATAATATTCAGGCAACAAGGGAAAATGGATCAAAAGCATGGCTTGAGTTTTCACAACAAGGTCAAGGGATCTAAATAAATATAATTGTAGTTTTTAATTAAACTAATGCAATTAATTCCTATTTGTTATAGAAATAACTAATTTGAAAACATGGGATCAATATGGTAAATACATGGGGTGTGACTTTCCAAGATCAACAAAATACAAAGACGGGTCCTCGACAAAAGAATCGGGCTCCTCAACAGCTTCAAATTATAAAAGCACACAAAACAAGGAAAACACCAATTAAAGGGAGAAAAATAAACATTAAAATTCATGAAATTAAATTAGTCCATGTTGTAGAGAAAATTATGGTGATCAATATGGAATTTGAATGGTTGAATTTGGAGTTAGGATGAGAGAGATATGAATTTTTTAAGTTTGAATCAATTCTGGAATTATTTTTCAACTAAAAATCAAAAAAAGTCCACAATGAACCCGCACACTTGTGCTGTGGACCGGGCAGAAGATGGCCATCAGATCCTGATCGGATGGCGTCGGGTGAGGCGGGGGAGTTAAGTTGTGATGGATGGCCCAGATTAAAACGTGTAAACCCGTATGCGATAACGCACCTGATTGAGCCACATCACAGGTTTAATCATAGCCGCACGCTACAGATCGAACGACCAGGAATCGATCCGGCACACGGCTCATTGCCGGTAGTGACAGATCATGGTGGTGAGTGATTCTGGTGACTACGAGCGGTGGCGAGGCAATTAGAAAGCAGAAAAAGAACTAGAAAAGGATGGGGATCACTCTGGTACCTGCGATGGTCACCGGCGACGATGAATGGTGGCCGACGGAAAGCGGTGGCAGGGAGTACTCCTCGAGTTCATGACTCCAACGAATTTCGACGATGGGATGGCCTATCGGGGTCGATGCCGAGGATGGGGAGGTGGTGGCGGCTATGGTGGTGCTGGTGGTGCGATCTTGCGGGGTCACTAGTGGCGAGGGGAGGTTGTCGAAGCTAAAATAGAGCCGAGAGAAAAACTATGGCGATCACCGGCAGTGAGGTGACAATCGGCGAGGCTAAGAGTGGATACGGGTTGCTGGCATGGCTGCAAGTGTCGGATTAAGCCACTAGGGTTGGTGACGGCAACAAAATATTGTCGATTCTAGTGAGAGTCAAAGGCGGAGACGACGGGTCTGACAGGAGGGGGCCACGGGTCAGTGAGGACAGCGAACGCGTGGGGCTGGCAGATGGGGTCCACACGGTGGAGAGGGCGAGCGCGCATTCGGGCAGAGGATGGCGCCAATATGTGGGATCCACATGTCAGCGAAAGCGCGGGATTGGGCTGGGCCACGGAGAGAGATTGGAGGGAGGCGCCCAATAGGAATTTAAATTCATTTTTCAATTAAAATAATTGATGAAAATCATTTGTAATTTCTATGCTAGTTGCAAAAGTCCTAAAAATTTGGAAAAATTTCCTAAAATATTCTTTTGACTTGGAGAATTTAACAAAAAATTCCAACCCAAAACATGGACTATTTCTAAATATTTTTAATTATTTTCCATATTTTCACAATTTGAATAATCATTTTTTCAATTTTTAATTTCTCAAAAATATTATTTTGCAAAGATTTAGGGTGTTACACTGCCTAACATAGACCTCCTCCTCTATTTACCCATTCAGAAAAGCAATCTTGATATCTATTTGAAAAATCTTAAAACATTTTGAAGCAGCGAATATTAAGAGAATATGAATGGACTCAAGACGGGCAACAAGGGCGAAAGTATCCTCAAAATCAATACCCTCTTTTCTGGCAAAAACCCTGCACAACTAATTGAACCTTGTTGTGCACCACAACCCCATCTTCACCTTGCTTGTTCTTAGACACCCACTTGGTGCCTATGGGGTTGCATCTAGGTGGTAGCTCAACTAGTGTCCAAACCCGATTGCAAACAAAGCTTTCAAGCTCTTCTTGCATGGCATTTATCCAATTTGCATCAGATAAAGCGTGAGAAACATCTCTAGGCTCAAAGGTGGCGACAAATGTAGACTCAATAAAAATAGCGAGAGAATTAGCCTGAGGATGAAAAGATCTCAAAATGAGATCACCAATGATGAGCTCTGAGGGATGATCACGCTGAACTGCTCGGGAACCGTGATGATCAGACGTCACTTCACCGAAGTCAGTAGCTGACACCTCTGGACTCGACTAATGGTGCTCGATCGAAGTGGAAGTAGTAATCAGAGGTCCAGCCTCGTCCTTAGTCAAAGTCTTAGAAGGTGTAGAAGGCCCACCCTCATCAACAGTGAGAGTGTCCTCATCTTCCTCGAAGAAGGACTCTCTGAGCTCATCATCACTAGAATGCTCAATAGAAGGAATAAGTGAAGGCATAAAATCATCAAAAGAAACCTCACACATATCGACAAGCTAGTGGGAGTCAAGGTTCTAAACTCAGAAGCCTCAAGAATGTAAAGCATAACCAAGGAAGACTCCATCCCAGCAACATGAATCAAACTTGTCCAAATGCCCTCCCTTATTGATCACAAAGCACTTGCAGCCAAACACTCGCAAGTGTCTCACCTTGGGCTGTCTGCCATACCACAACTCATATGAAGTCTTACAAGGTAAGATCTGAGAAAAATATAGTTGGCCAGATAGCAAGTTGTGTTCATAGCTTCAACCCAGAAACGCCTAGGAGTCCTATGCTCATCGAGCATTATCTTGGCCATCTCGACCAGTGTGCGATTCTTTCGTTCCACAATGCCATTCCGTGGGGGAGTGTAAGGGGCAGAAAATGGGTGCTCAAGACCCTTATCACTACAGAAGCTGACGAATTGAGAATTCTTGAACTCAAAAATGTTGTTAGAGTGAATTGCTCGCATTTGACCATTATTCTCATTCTTTAGCTTTAGGATCAGGTCATGAACAAAATGAAAAGCCTCATCCTTATACTCCAAGAAGCAAACCCACGAAAATCGAAAAAAAATCATCAACTATTACAAGCACGTACCACTTCCCACCGACTGAACGTACCCGAGCTAGACCAATAGCATCCATGTATAAGAGCTCTCCTAGGTATGAAGTCATTACCTGAGTCACAGGTGCATCAGAAGCGGCAACCATCTTTCCATAACGACAAGGATGGCAAACTAGATCCTTCTCCATCTTAAGCTTGAGCAATTCTCGGATGAGGTCCATAAAACTCAATCTAACTAGTAGATCAAAGCTTGAATGACCTATCTCCTATGTCACCTATAGAGCTCAGAAGAGGATCTAGCGATCAAATAGCGAGAAGGGTCAAATGAACTAGAGAAATCAATATGAAAAAGCTTACCGAAGGGTAAGATCTGGCAAACCAAAGATCCTCTAGAATCAACAACAGAAGACATGCCCTTCTTAAAGCGAACCTCTAAGCCCTCATCAAGAAGTTGCGAAACAGAAACCAGATTAAAACCCAATTTTCTAACCAAAGCAACATTCTTCAAAGATAAATGCTTAACGATCCGAATAGAACAAAAACCATATACCTTACCTTGACCATTGTTCCCGAAGGTGATGTATTCCTTGGAGCTCGGGGAAGTGAGGCTGGAGAACCATCTACGATATCCCATCATGTGGCGAGAGCACCCCGAATCCATGATCCATATGTCCTCCAAGCTTCAATCCTACAAAATGAATGGTCATAAGAGGGAGTAAAGGGTCAGACACCAAGTTTATCAAAAGAGCTAAACCAGTGTTGAGCCATCCGCTCAAAGGAATGAAAGCGGAAAGGAGTGTAATAGTCTGGACTAAAATGCGGCTCAAAATGCGGTCCTCTGTTCTTCCCAAAGTCATGGCCACGAGGTCCAAATCACCCTGGAACTCCGCCAGAGTGAAAATCACCCTCCAGAGCACGGGCGTGAATGTCGTCTCCTCCACCACCTACATGACACGCTCTGGCATCTAGCCTATCACTGCGTCAAGGGATTCTTTGTCTACCACCCTGCTGGTAGAACTGCTCCTACCCACCTTGAGCTCTCTCTACTCTCTCAACTCTCTTCCTCTTAAAGCATAACTCCTTAAGATGCCCAACTCTCTGACAAAACTCAGAGTTATAGGTAGGCTTCTAGGGATGTGGTTGAGTCTTGGGTTTCTTAGGCTTGGTGGTGTTTGATGTTGGCTTTTTTCTATGAGAGGGTCTTGGAAGAGAGTTAAGAGAAGTAAGAAGACTTTTGGGTTTCAGGATCTAGACAGGCTTCTTAGGTGGAGCTATTCTTGGAACACTACAACCTTGGGTTGACTAGCCTAAAAGGACTCAGTGGAGTGAGTCTTGGGATATCTCTGCTCAGGGGTCATCTTACTCCACTCCACTGCACGACTCAGAGCACTCTCAAAGATTAACTTGATGTAGGTGTAACCTACTACAAACTCATTTTGTCTCTTAAACTCCTGAATCATCATGCCAAGCTGAGGCTCTCTAGCACTCACCCAACTTAGAATATAACGTATGTAAGAGTTCTTATTCTGAGTATCAACTAATTCCTCTCAAGGAAGCTAGCAACTCCACCTGAGATAAGTAGATCTCACACTCTCTATCAATTTGTATAGACTTCTCAAGATTTTGGATTTCAACTTTCTTCTTAATCAGCTCCATCCTTAGAGACAAACAGTTCTCACAAATAGTGGGTGGAATTGACAAGGTCTCAAGCTCAAGCTTGGTCTGCTCTAACAGATCGATCTGACATCGGCGTGCTAGCACCACTCGTGAGAAACGAGAGAAATATCAATCTCAACTCTTGAGATCAAGAAAGAGAGAGGAGAGGTTCTTTGTGGCTAGGGTTTATATCTAATCTAAACTATGTATAACTTGATTTCCGAGACCTCCTCCACCTCTCTTTATATAGCGGTAAAAGTCCTGGCACTAATCCACATTAGGGCCCAACAGATCCAATCTATTTCGCCCATGTCAAAACTTCCGATTCTCAGATCGAAACTTCTGATCAGGACTCTCTGTCTGTAATTTTAGGAACAATCGGAACTTCTGATACCCCTAGTGGAACTTCTGATACCCCTATCAGAACTTCCGATTAGTATAATTTTTCCCGATACGCATCAGAACTTCAGGTTTCATCTCTTTGTCTCTAAATTAGAAATTATTGGAACTTCCAATAACATATCAGAACTTCCGATTTGAGCTCTCTGTTTCCAATTCAAAAAATAATCGGAACTTCCGATCCAACCGGAATTTTCTTGGGCACTGTTCCTTCAATCTCCCTCTTGCACAAGAACCAATTCTTTGCAATTTTCTTAATCCATCCCTGTGTGTGACCCAATAGGTTAATACAATAATGCTTGTTCACCGAAAATGTTTTCCGGCTTACTGATCAATAGAGGTACCTAGTAGTATATTTTGACCCCCGAAAGAGTACAAGATCAATTTTTCGGTTAACCTTTATATATGCACTTACCATTCCCTTTACCACATGACATCAATCAAGCTCAAGGTAAGATCCGTGCCACCCTTGTTGGACCGCTCGACATTTCACTTGATCAAGTAACAGATTCAAATCATGACTAACTCTTTAGTCATAGTGGCATGGCCATGCACTTTTCCAATTCGACTACCTTGAGGGCCCTAGAGAGAGTCTAAACTGGAAGGCTTAGCTCAAAGTTGTATCCTTGGATCATGAGTTGTGTGCTTGTACAATGCGAAGAAGGGGGTGTTTATAGTGGAGCCCTACACTGGCCCAATACCCTCTGACCCCCCTAACTGACGTACTCCGTACAGCTGCCATGCCCCTAACTGGTAGGGGTACAATTCTAACTACTCTACCAGCCGTCCAGCGGTGTGGCTATAGTGCCAATCATTACAGTGCATCATTGCGGTGTCACCGCATACCTAACTTGACTATATAGGTACCGACCGCCCGTCTCGGCCACCGGGACTATAGCACATCACAGATGACACGCTCTGATTTCAGCGGACGTCGCCTCCCCTTAGTAGGCTCTACACGTCCTCTTTAGGGCTTCGACGCAGTTATCTTTGGGACCACCTTCGGACGACCTTCGGGAGTCCAGAGGCCTTCCCTTCGATCTACGGGCCCCAGGCCGAGAACTTAGGACTCCGAGTTCCTAGCCCGGGTCTTTACACTTCCTAGGTGCCATCGATATTAT
The DNA here is from genome assembly GCA_019279435.1 of Zizania palustris. Lineage (NCBI taxonomy): Eukaryota > Viridiplantae > Streptophyta > Magnoliopsida > Poales > Poaceae > Zizania > Zizania palustris. The sequence continues at coordinate 38,919,780 of JAAALK010000288.1, forward strand.
CTCCCCCAACAGTAGCCACTCACTTCTGCCCATTCGATTGCCCTGTAAATGAGAAAGGGAGGGAGTGCCGAAGATAATCCCGTGAGAATGCTCTATTAGAAATGAACTCACCAGGGATGCCTTTGTGCGGAAACTGAGCGTTAGGGAATCTTGACCGACACACTTGATGAGTCGATGCCCTGGAGCTTGGGCTCCATGAGGAGCCATGCTGAATAGCGTGGGCCTCATGGCTCCAGATGTGATGAGTCATTGTCAACGATAGTCAAAGAGGATAGAAGAAGAGAGAAGATCTGCTGCGTCTGGGCCGCGTGTGACTCAGGTACACGGGCAGCGAGCGACTATCGAGTAGAGGGGCCGAGAAGTCGGGCTGGCCCAATCCGGGTACATGGGCTAAGAGCAGCAAAAGATCCACTGGGCTGTTGACCAGGATTGACTCAGGTACACGGACGGTGAGTGATTGCCAGGCTGAGAGAGCTGTGGGATCAGGCCGGCCCAATCCGGGTACCTGGTGCAAAGTTGGTGGAGGCTTTGTCAGTTTCGGCGCAAAACTGACGACCGCTGATCTTGTATCGGACTGTCCAGAAGAGAAGCCGTAGTCGCTATGAAAGCTTAGCTTCCGGATAAGTTATCTGTAAATAGGAGTTTACTATTTTGTCCCTAGGCCCACAGTCAGTCAGTCGAGTCTGTAAAAATATCCTAAGGGCAGTTTAGTCTTTTCCTTTTATTTCAGCGTCTGTAAAAAACTATAAGGGGCTGGTGGAATATTCCTAGCTATTGGGTAGCCTATAAATAGGGCCCCAATCCCTAGGGTTAGGTCACCCTTTCAAGAAATCACTTTTTATTCAAGGATTGGGTCATTTTTGGTTCCTGCACTCTCTCTCTCTCTCCTGTTCATGTGTGCGCCGCCAGGAATATTGCTCCTGTTCTTCGTGAGTTTATCTCGATTCTTCACTGTTCTGGAAGATTTTATTCCTGCTGTTTTGTGTGCAGCACTTTGTTTGTAGCTCTGCAGTTTTGTTTTGCGTGCGGCTGTTTTATTCCTGAGCATATCAATCTCTCTGGTTGCTTCTGTGAGTAGTACTAGTTCTTGCATGCAGCAAGTAGTACCTACTCCCTGTAGCAACAGTACGCTAGTGTTGTCTAGCTTTGCTTTTTCCTCATAGCTTTTTGAACGAACAGATAGGGTCTAGTTTTTCTCTGGCTGTTTCTGGCGAAGCCCGTTTTTGTTCGAAGTCCTTCAGCTCTGTGAGGCAGGCTTCGACCAGACTTCTACGAAGGCTTTGCTAGAATTTTTCAAATCCGAAATTGAACTGTGAATCTAGCTTTGAAGTATGCTCTGTGGTTAGCTCTTGACTTTTGACATACTTCGGTAGTTCTTGCGAAGCATACTTCGGCAGGTCTCGAAGTTAGCTTCGAAGCATGTCTCTCTAATAGACTTCGCTCGGAGTAAGTTTTCTGAGTTTTTTCTGCCGCTGTCTTTTCCGAGGGTCACAGTTTGTGGGTTCGGAGCTTGTCATTCGAAGTTAGTCTTTGGGTCGAAGGTTACCACTTCGGTAGTCATACCTCGATTAAGCTAGCTTCGAAGGTAGAGTGTAGGCTTTGATTTGGTCTTGCTGCTGTGTGTTTGGCTTCGCTTCTCTTTCGAAGGTTGCTTTTCTGCAAACTTTGTTCGAAGCTGTCTGATCGGAGTATAGACTTCGAAGTACTCTGTTCGAAGCAGGCTTCGATACTTTCATACTTCGCACCGAAGCATACTTCGCATTCTGCCACACTCGAACTAGGCTAGATTCCACAAACCTCCAGCACTTCAACGATAGACTTCGCCAGACTTCGACATTGTACTCCGAAGCTGGCTTCGACACAGCGAAGCAGGCTTCGACACTGCGAAGCAGGCTTCACCAAGTATCGAACATGAGACAAATTTTAAACAGTAACTTGTCATCTCATTCTATGTGCACTTAGATTATTTTGCTGAGAAGTTTGATCAGCCATGTTTTGAATATTTTGTTTATCTGCCTATTAGCACTGTATTTGTGTTTCTCTGTCTAGGACACCAGTCGTTTCTAGGCTAGATACTTTTAGGGTTTGGTGATCTGTTTTGCTGCTTAAGTCTCTTGAGGTGCGTTGGGTGTTGGGAACAGGCCATTGATTCGAAAGAATTTTTAGGCGCCCATACACCCCCCTTTGGTCGCTACTTTCGGTCCTACAAGTGGTATCAGAGCCTAGTTAGGGTTTTTCCATACCTTAACCGGTTCTAAACCCCAGTAGTGATCATGATGTCTCCTGGCAAAGTCCCGTCCTTGGAAGCTTATGGCTATAACTATTGGAAGACTCGCATGCGAGCCTATCTCATGAGCCAAAGCCCGGACATCTGGGACATTTGCGTTCACGCTACGTTTGTCATATTGCCAGTTGCTGAGCATGGTACTCCTGGTATCATCGCCCAGCATCTGAACAACAGTAAAGCTGTGAACATTTTGTTTTCTGGTTTAGGTCCCACTGAGTTTGAGCGTGTGAGCCATCTCTCCACTGCAAGAGAGATCTGGGCTACCCTCAAGGCACACCATGAGGGAACATCCCAGGTCAAGGCTCGGCTCTATCAGACCTACCGGCGTGAATATGAGAACTTCACACAAAAACCGGGTGAATCTGTTGAAGTGTTGTTTGGTCGCTTTCAATCGATCATAAACAAGATTCGGGACAACAAGGCTGAGGGTGTTCAGTTAGTCTCAGATCACGAGCAGGCGCTCAAGGTTCTCCATACCTTGGACCCAAAGATCTGGGAGATCAAGGTATCCTCTATCATTGAGAGTACATCTGTTAGACCGGAAACGGCGACCAGAGGGGGGGTGAATGGGAGCTATTAAAATTTCGGGCTAAGAATTTAGCCTTCGGGTCTGTTCTGACTTCTGCGGAACAGGCTTCGAACACAGCCTTCGAAGGTCTGGTTCGGAGGTACTTCGACACCTTCGAACACAGGCTTCGGAGAGGCAAAAGTTCGAAGTCAAGAAGACTTCGCTCCACTTACAACCCTCGAAAACCTACTCTGCTAAGTCAGTGCAGGCTCCGCACACAGGGTGCTTTGAGCAGACTTCGCACTTCACCCTTCGCAAGAGTGGACAGCCCTCTGAGGACTTCGACCAGGTACTTGGCGACAGCAACTGGTGCTGGGCTTCGTACACGAGGGTCTACACGCACACGCAAATGGACTACGCTAAGGGCTTCGACACAAGAAGCAAAACGGGCCTCGGTCAGGGCTACGCTAGTAAGCAGCGAGGTCGAGCCTCGTGTTACACAGAGCGAACGCACACTGACAAAACACACCTCGCACGAAAAACAACCTTCGCCTCGACAGGCTTCGGTACACAACCACAGGCGAGGTATGTAAAGCGAGCTCAAGCAAAAGCACAAAGAAGCAGGGCTTCGCTGCTTGAACAAGGAACACTGAAATAAATTGAACTCAGAATGAATACAGCGAGGTCTGTCTACAGGAGCTCAACAGTAAATGCTCAAAGTGTTAAATGTTACCTACTGAGCCCCCATATTTATAGCCCACGGCTTCATCCTAAGGAAGTGACTACTTTACCCCTAGGGTTAACAACAGATTTGTCTCTATAGAACTAAGGGGTACAAAAGGTAGTCCACCTTTATTTTGGAGGCTTCTCTGTCAGCTGCAGAGGGGACAGTGTCAGCCTTTTTCAGAACAGACAGTGTCAGCCTTTACAGTGTTGACTTCTGGAACCTCCCTTCGCACGCGAGGGGTGCGGAAGCTTCGGCGAGAAGCCTGCAGCCTGTTGGCCTTCGCTCCGCCGAAGAAGACCTTCGATACAGTGACGGTTTTGAGCCGAAGCCGTCAAAGCCCTTGGGCCTTCGCACCACCACCTCCGGAGTGGACCACCACGGCTTCGCAGCTACTCCGAGCTCGAACACCATCCGTCCGTGTACCGAAGCCATGCATGGCCGAAGCACCACAAGTCATCCTCACTCCGAAGCCCCACCTTCGGAGTACCACCCTTCGAAGTCCCTCCTTCGTCCAAGGCCTCCGCATGAAGCATTCCATGAGCACTCCGTCGCAGTGTCTCACTCCGAGCACACTCCTCGACGAGCCTCACCCGGACCATGCCTTCGATGCACCTCGACTTCTGAGACCTTCGTCGGGTACCTTCGAGTGTCTCCCTCCGGAGCACACTTCGGACCCTTGCCTCCGCAGAGGACTTGGTCCACCAACTCCGAAGTCACTCCATTAGGAGTACCTTCGAAGTGCCTCACCTCCGAGGACTTTGTCTCGGAGTACCTTCAGCCGGAGCTACACTCCGCACTCTCTGCCTTCACCTGGCGCGCCTCGACCCGAGGACCGACCTGGACCACCTTCGCAGCCACTGTGACGGAGCTCCCTGCTCCCCTGGCATCAAGCCACCCGCTTGACCCAGGTTCACCCGGCTCGAACCCTGTCCGTCGCCTCCGAAGTCCCTGCGCACCACAGACAAGCAAACAAGTGTATCCAGTACTCCGGAGACCTCTCCGGGTTAGCAACCTCCGGCACACACTCCGGTGTACCGCCCAAAGTACCGAAGCCCTCGGTACGAACCCAGTCATCGCGTACTGTCGGACCCCTCCGACAGGTACACTCCGCTGCACAGCTGCAGCAAGCAAACACCGAACACACTCCGGCGAAACCACCTCCAAAACACCCTTCGGAGGTACCACCTCCGAAGCCCCTCCGGAGGTACCCTTCGAACAGAGGGTAAAAGTCTGTCAATCACTCATCACAAAACACCGAAACCAACCCTTGGTTTCTCAATCTCCCCCTTGATGAGTGCATTGACAACCAAATTGAAGTTCAAGAAAATGTAAAAATTTTCAGCACACAAGTGACCATAAAAACTCAGAAAAGAGCCAAAGCATGTCACTTGATAAAAGAATATTTCTCCCCCTTTGTAAAAGAGTAAAAGCCCTTTTTGGCAAATCTTCCCTTGATAAGAACTCCCCCTGGGTTAAGCAAATTTTTCTCCCCCTTTATGTCAAAAATCTCTCCCCCCCTTCAAAATTATGCCTTCTTGCGGCAGAGAACATAGCAAACCTCTCCCCCTTTGGCAATGCAAGCATCAAGGGGCAATCAAAAGATGCAAAGCTTCGAAATGAATAGAATTGCAAAGACATATAATGCAAAAATATGCCAAAATTAACACAAATGATCATGTGCTCAACTCAATTTAACAATCTGTGAAACAAGATGATGGCATGTGATTTTGTCATTTTGAAGTAAAAGCATCACCACTTTAATCACAGCAGCTAGATATGTGAAGGCAAGGACTGCGCAAAGCTAACAATTTCTACCCTAGACAGACAAGTCTTGTTCCAAAAAGGAGCTTTGAAAGCAACCTTGATGATTAATTAATCTTGTTGTTCTTTTCTTAGCGCCAGGGGTTATTTGTTTGTCCACCTTATACTTTCCAATCAAGCCAAGCCTAGGCATGAAAGCAATCTGAAGCTTAAGGCGGTGATTTTGGCATACACTACACTATCCCAGTTCAGACCAAAGTGCAATGGTAAGCAGTCTAGAATAGAGTAGTGCGACAAACAAACCCTCCTGGATCTTTTCATTTAAACCAGGCAAATCATGGATTTTTGATTTTGATTCAGATAAATGAAATATTTTGATGAATATCCATGAATAAAGAACACAATTTTTCAAGTTGCAAATTTTAGCATCCAAGGAACAGTGTCTTGCTGTCAAGTAGATAAAAGATAGCTAAAAGCAGTCCAGCCTAAACAAGCTAGATACAAGATTATGCGGTGAGCAAGTTTTGATTTTTAGAAAATAAAACATCATGCACAATCAATGTTCCAGACATATTTCATAGAGCTGAGCTGTCATGATTTCTTTGAATTAAAAGCAGACATATAATAGCAAAAGATGTAAGTGCAATTCCACACATAATGAGCATATGCAAGACAATTAAAAGCAGCTCCCCCTCACAAAATGCCGTAGGGATGACAAATACCAAGTTCCCCACGCAAGAAAGCAAATCGAGAAGCATCGAGGGGTTTTGTAAAAATATCGGCAAGCTGGTGTTGGGTATCAACATATTGAAGTTCAATATCACCCTTCTCATTGTGATCTCTGAGAAAATGATACCGTACATCAATGTGTTTGGTTCTGGAGTGCTGAACCGGGTTGTTTGCAATACAAATAGCACTAGTGTTATCACAGAAAAGTGGAACACTCTTATAATCTAACCCGAAATCCCGCAAAGTGGAAACCATCCACAAAATCTGAGAGCAACAGCTAGCTGCAGCAACATATTCGGCCTCAGCCGTCGATTGAGCAACACTAGACTGTTTGCGGGAAGACCAGCAAACCAGAGAAGTACCCAGAAAATGACAAGTACCAGAGGTACTTTTCCTATCAATTCTACACCCAGCAAAATCCGCATCTGAATAACCTCTAAGACATAAAGATGAAGACGATGAATACCATATGCCAAATTCAAGTGTGTGTTTGAGATACCTTAGGATGCGCTTGACCGCTTGGCGGTGCGAAGCTCGTGGTGAAGCCTGAAAACGAGCGCACAGACATACTGCGAAGTGTATGTCCGGCCTCGTGGCAGTCAAGTAGAGGAGGGAGCCGATCATGCTCCGGAACTCCTTCTGATCTACGGCTTCTCCATCTTCGTCAGGGTCCAATGCTACAGATGTAGCCATTGGAGTGGCGAGGGGCTTCGCATCGGACATGTCAAACTTCTTGAGCAGGTCCTTGGTGTACTTCGTTTGGTGGACGAAAGTACCTTGTTTGCTTTGCTTGATTTGCAAACCAAGGAAAAAGGTGAGTTCACCCATCATCGACATTTCAAATTCCCTGCTCATGATATCTGCAAACTCGGCAACCAAAGCATGAGAAGAGCCACCAAAGATGATATCATCCACATAAATCTGAGCTAGGAGGAAATCTTTGCCATGCTTGAGAGTAAACAAAGTTTTATCAACAGAGCCCATCAAATACCCTCGCTCAAGCAGAAAAGACTTAAGTCTATCATACCACGCCCGAGGGGCCTGCTTGAGTCCATAAAGAGCCTTATGAAGTTTAAGGACTTTATGTGGGTACTTGGGGTTTTCAAAACCAGGGGGTTGTTTTACATAAACATCTTCACCTATGAAGCCATTAAGAAAAGCACTTTTGACATCCATTTGATAGAGTTTGAATCCCCAGGATGTCGCAAATGCAAGCAAAATCCTAATGGCCTCAAGGCGAGCAACAGGTGCAAAAGTTTCAGTAAAATCAATCCCTTCTAGTTGAGAAAAGCCCTGAGCTACAAGTCTAGCCTTGTTTCTAACAATTGTCCCATCCTCCCCTTGTTTATTTTTAAAAATCCATTTTGTTCCTATGAAATGAACATTAGGTGGAGGATCAACTAAAGTCCAGACTTGATTTCTTTCAAAATTCTCAAGTTCTTCATGCATGGCATTGATCCAACTAGAATCAGAAAGTGCATGACTAACATCTAAGGGCTCGAAAGAAGCAACAAAAGCAGCATTAGTGAAATGGGCGTGAGAACGTGTTACCCTTTGATCAAGCTCACCAATGATCTGCTCGGGAGGGTGCATCCTTTGAACATGATGTGGAGCCTCGCGGCGGGATGCAGTCTCCCCCTCAACTTGTGCGTTGGAGTGGTCCAAGATGACCGATGTTGAGGTAGTCGCTTCGGGACCTCGTGCCGAAGTAGTAGAAGCGGGGTCAGCTTCGGGGGTTGATGTCGAGGGTAGAAGGGGATCATCCTCGAATTCTCCGGGATCTTCATCTTCGAATAAGGTCTGTTCTATGTCGTGTTCATTTGCCTGTTCAAGAGCAGAACTAACAGAGGGGGTTGATTCATCAAAAGTCACATCACATGACTCAATGACAGTGTTAGTTTCCAAGTTATAAACACGATAAGAATGACCATGAGTAGTGTAACCCAAAAAGATCCCGTCAGAAGATCGCGACTCAAATTTATCCAAGTTACCACGTTTTAGGATAAAGCAGCGACAGCCAAAAACTCGAAGATGAGTAACCTTGGGCTGTCTCCCAAAACGCAGCTCATAAGATGTCAAGTTTAAAATTGAGCGCAAGAAAATTCGGTTTGAGATGTAGCAAGCAGTGTTCATGGCCTCAGCCCAGAATTTTCTAGGAGTCCTATGCTCATCCAGCATCGTCCTAGCCATCTCAACCAAAGTGCGGTTTTTCCTCTCAACAACACCGTTCTGTTGAGGAACCCGCGGAGCAGAGAATTGATGTTCTATGCCATGCTCCATGCAAAAGTCAACAAAGAGACTATTTTTGAACTCGGTGCCATTATCGCTTCGAATGAATTTTAATGCACCAGGGAGTTCAGTGAAAAGTCTCAAAGCCAAGCTCCGAAAGTGTGAAAACACTTCATCCTTGCTGGCAAGAAAGAAGACCCAAGAGTAGCGAGAGAAATCGTCGACAATAACAAGTACATACCACTTCCCGCCTAAAGAACTAACCCGAGAAGGACCTACAGTGTCCATATGGAGGAGTTCTCCGGGCTGTTCAGTCATCACTGTGGTGACTGGCGAATGCGAAGCGGCAATCATTTTTCCATGTCGACAAGGAGCGCAAACTAAATTCTTCTCAAACTTGAGCTTGGGCAATCCTCGGATCAAGCCTAGGGCGCTCAAACGAGCGAGCAACTCAAAGCTCATATGCCCTAGTCTCCTATGCCACTTCCAAAGCTCAGAAGTCGAATGTGCAACAAGACAATGAGAAGAACCAGACGACTCTGAAAAATCAGCTCCAAAAACTCTCCCAACCCTAAAGATCTTACACACCACAACGCCATCAGAATTGAGCACTTGCGAAGTATCGCGATGAAATCGCACTTCGAAGCCCTCATCAAGCAACTGAGATACAGACAGCAAATTGTATCCCAGGTTTTCAACCAAAGCAACATCTTTGAGAGTGAAGTTCGCGTTAATTCTTACCACACCTTTACCTTTCACTCTACTCCTTCGATTGTTTCCGAAGGTGATATGTTCCCTTTGCTTGGTTGAGGTGAGGCTGGAGAACCAAGTTGCATCTCCGGTCATGTGGCGCGAACAACCGGAGTCCATGATCCACGTGCCCTCCAAGCCTCGACCTGTCGCCTACACATGATAAGAACGTCTCGATCGCTCAGTGCTGGGGTGAGTAAAATAATGACGAGGCATCCAGCACTGAGTGACACGAGTAGTAGGCACAGTAAAAGTAGATGGTCTACGCACATAATAATCAGAATGATGCAAAGTGCGAGGTCTACCTACATGCAAAGAACGCAAAGCATGACGAGGTCTCCTACTCTGACGAGGTACAAAGCTACTCGCCCGAGGTCTACCACCATATGGAACATGGTGAACACCTCGAGGAGCAAAACCTCTCCGAGAAGCACGAGGAGCCTCGAAAACAGGACGAGAGTAATACTCAGACTCATGCATACCTAAAGATGGGTAATGCATGTCCTGATAGCTCATCGCCTGTGCACGTCGCTCATCCTTGATGCGACGGAAACAGAAACCGATCAAATGACCTGCCCGCTGACAATAAGAACAGTGAAACACTCTCCTGGGGGCACTTTCATGGGTCATAGGAGCAACTTTCACAAGCTCCTTGGGTTTCTTCTGTGTGGTTTTCTTGGGAGGATTTTTCTTGGTAGGAGGTGTGGTTTTCTTTGGTGGATGGGTAGGCTTTTTGGCTGGAGGGGTGTCCAACAGAGCTCTCTCTTTCTCTAGGGTGGTGGGAGAGGTAAAAACAGTTTTGGCCTTGCTGTCTGAAGCTATCCTCTCAAAACCCAAACCTAGAGCTACCCCGGCTCTATCAGCACACAACTTGGTCTTGGCCAAGAGCAAATCCATCCTACCCTTCCCTTTAGTGCATTTATTCACCACAGAAAGAAGGTATTCATTTTCTGACATGAGGTTCTCAGCTCGCTCTCTGACAGTGCCTAGCTGGTCCTTAAGGGTGATGCACGTGTCACAAACAGGCTGCACATCCTTAGAACTACCGGCCCTCTCCAATCTAGCCTCTAAATCATGAACATGCTTATCACGTAAATTAATGCTATCGCGCAATAAAGAGCAGTTCATGCAATCAATAATATCACGAGGTCTAGAATCCACCTCCAAAAGCTGCTTCTGTGCAGTCTCAAGCTCAGACAGAGTTTGAGCATGTACAGAGCGCAACTGAGCAAGCTCACTCATGACAACAGAACAGGACTCACATTCAGCATCATCAAATTTAGACTTAAGCATGGCATATTCAGTAGAAACATTTTCTATCCTAAGTCTAAGGTCTTTTCTTTCTCTAGCGGCTTGCACAAGTAATCTATCCTGACCAAGCACTACTTCATTCAGCTCATCTAATTTAATTAGAAGCTGGTCAGATGATAGGTTTACCTCAGATGAGTCAAGCTCATCGCCGCTGTGATCGCTGTCGGCCATGAAGCAAAGGCCGGTGAAGTCACGTCCCTTCTTGTCCTTCTTGTCCTCCTTCCTTGGGGACTCCTCCTCCTCAGAGCTCGACTCCTCAGTTGAGGATGTGTCGATGTCGCTGAGAGCAGCAACAAAGGCTCTGGAAGCGGCCTTGGCTACTTTCTTAGCCATCTTGCCGCGCTTGCCCTTCACAAAGGGCTTCCTCTCCTTTTTGTGGTATTTGGGGCGCTCACTCTCATCTCTCTTCTTGACCTTGGGGCAATTGGCCTTAATGTGAGAGGTGTCGCCACATTCATAGCAACCACTAAAACCACTTCTCCTCTGATCCCGTCTCTCATGATGAAAGCGGGTGAACCTCCGGGCAATGAGAGCAAGCTCATCATCAGCTAGAGTGTCCACCTGCTCCTTTGTGACGGAGACCAGGGAGGACAAAGCAAAACCATCTGCAAGAACACAAGTGCCTGATGTGCTTGGTTCTGCAGTGGTGCCACGGCTAGTGCTAGAAACCAATGCCAATGGCTGTGGCAAAGAGCTTCTGTGCACTGCAAGAGATGCCTTGGCAATCTCTGTGGACTTCAGCTTGCTAAAGAGTTCATCACAGGTTAGAGTGTCATAGCCTGTGGACTCCTCAATGCTGGATATCTTCACCTCCCATATGCTACGGTCAAGAGCATAGAGAAGCTTGATAGCCCTATCATGATCACTGTAAGCAAGCGTCCCGTTGGATCGCAAGTTACTCACTATCGCGTCAAAGCGAGAAAACATGGCATCTACAGATTCACCAGGTGCCTGCACAAACAGCTGATACTGTTGATTGTAGGTGCTTTGGCGCCTGGCCTTAATCTGAGCAGAGCCCTCATGAAAGACAGTGAGTGTTGTCCAAATCTCCCTAGCAGTCCTAAGGTGCTGCACCCTATCAAACTCACTCCGACTCAGACCAATGAACAGTATGTTCCTTGCCTTCGAGTTGGCAATATACTGATCTTTTTCAGTTTGAGTGGTGCGGGTATCAGGGATGGAGTATTGTGAGTCCACAATCTCCCAAATTGCATTTCCTTGGCTTAACAAGTAAGCCTCCATGCGCACCTTCCAGTATGCAAAATCTGTCCCATCGAACAGAGGAATTTTACTGCCTCTATCCATGTCGCCAACAGATCACAAAACCGGTTAAGGTCAACTGGTGATCTTAACCTGCTCTGATACCAATTGTTAGACCGGAAACGGCGACCAGAGGGGGGGTGAATGGGAGCTATTAAAATTTCGGGCTAAGAATTTAGCCTTCGGGTCTGTTCTGACTTCTGCGGAACAGGCTTCGAACACAGCCTTCGAAGGTCTGGTTCGGAGGTACTTCGACACCTTCGAACACAGGCTTCGGAGAGGCAAAAGTTCGAAGTCAAGAAGACTTCGCTCCACTTACAACCCTCGAAAACCTACTCTGCTAAGTCAGTGCAGGCTCCGCACACAGGGTGCTTTGAGCAGACTTCGCACTTCACCCTTCGCAAGAGTGGACAGCCCTCTGAGGACTTCGACCAGGTACTTGGCGACAGCAACTGGTGCTGGGCTTCGTACACGAGGGTCTACACGCACACGCAAATGGACTACGCTAAGGGCTTCGACACAAGAAGCAAAACGGGCCTCGGTCAGGGCTACGCTAGTAAGCAGCGAGGTCGAGCCTCGTGTTACACAGAGCGAACGCACACTGACAAAACACACCTCGCACGAAAAACAACCTTCGCCTCGACAGGCTTCGGTACACAACCACAGGCGAGGTATGTAAAGCGAGCTCAAGCAAAAGCACAAAGAAGCAGGGCTTCGCTGCTTGAACAAGGAACACTGAAATAAATTGAACTCAGAATGAATACAGCGAGGTCTGTCTACAGGAGCTCAACAGTAAATGCTCAAAGTGTTAAATGTTACCTACTGAGCCCCCATATTTATAGCCCACGGCTTCATCCTAAGGAAGTGACTACTTTACCCCTAGGGTTAACAACAGATTTGTCTCTATAGAACTAAGGGGTACAAAAGGTAGTCCACCTTTATTTTGGAGGCTTCTCTGTCAGCTGCAGAGGGGACAGTGTCAGCCTTTTTCAGAACAGACAGTGTCAGCCTTTACAGTGTTGACTTCTGGAACCTCCCTTCGCACGCGAGGGGTGCGGAAGCTTCGGCGAGAAGCCTGCAGCCTGTTGGCCTTCGCTCCGCCGAAGAAGACCTTCGATACAGTGACGGTTTTGAGCCGAAGCCGTCAAAGCCCTTGGGCCTTCGCACCACCACCTCCGGAGTGGACCACCACGGCTTCGCAGCTACTCCGAGCTCGAACACCATCCGTCCGTGTACCGAAGCCATGCATGGCCGAAGCACCACAAGTCATCCTCACTCCGAAGCCCCACCTTCGGAGTACCACCCTTCGAAGTCCCTCCTTCGTCCAAGGCCTCCGCATGAAGCATTCCATGAGCACTCCGTCGCAGTGTCTCACTCCGAGCACACTCCTCGACGAGCCTCACCCGGACCATGCCTTCGATGCACCTCGACTTCTGAGACCTTCGTCGGGTACCTTCGAGTGTCTCCCTCCGGAGCACACTTCGGACCCTTGCCTCCGCAGAGGACTTGGTCCACCAACTCCGAAGTCACTCCATTAGGAGTACCTTCGAAGTGCCTCACCTCCGAGGACTTTGTCTCGGAGTACCTTCAGCCGGAGCTACACTCCGCACTCTCTGCCTTCACCTGGCGCGCCTCGACCCGAGGACCGACCTGGACCACCTTCGCAGCCACTGTGACGGAGCTCCCTGCTCCCCTGGCATCAAGCCACCCGCTTGACCCAGGTTCACCCGGCTCGAACCCTGTCCGTCGCCTCCGAAGTCCCTGCGCACCACAGACAAGCAAACAAGTGTATCCAGTACTCCGGAGACCTCTCCGGGTTAGCAACCTCCGGCACACACTCCGGTGTACCGCCCAAAGTACCGAAGCCCTCGGTACGAACCCAGTCATCGCGTACTGTCGGACCCCTCCGACAGGTACACTCCGCTGCACAGCTGCAGCAAGCAAACACCGAACACACTCCGGTGAAACCACCTCCAAAACACCCTTCGGAGGTACCACCTCCGAAGCCCCTCCGGAGGTACCCTTCGAACAGAGGGTAAAAGTCTGTCAATCACTCATCACAAAACACCGAAACCAACCCTTGGTTTCTCAACATCTTATGATACCTTGACCATTTCTGAGCTGTTTAGAAAGCTGAAGGCCACCGAGGTTGATATCTAGTTGAGATCAAATCTCACTAGCTCTGGATCAAAGTCTCTGGCCCTTGCTACACCTTATGTTGATCCCTCTTCTGTGAACTGTGTTGGGTTCTCTTTGATGTCTTTCACTGAGGACCAGCTTGAGTCTTTGGGAGATGATGACCTGTGTCTTTTGAACAACCGGGTGCGTCGTGTTTATGACAAAAGAATGTTCAAGAGACATGACACAAAATCTGGGTGCTTTAAGTGTGGTGACCCAGGACACTTCATCGCCGACTGCCCCAAGCGCAATGGTCACAAGAAGGGGACCGGTGGTGGCTTCCACGACTCTGGCAAGCACGACAGCTCCTCCTTCAACAAGGGCAAGCCAAAGACCAGATTCTTCAGAAAAGCCTTGAAGGACTACTGGCGAGAGAACAAGAAGCGCGATAAGGCCGTCTTCGCTGAGATGGAGAAGAGCTACTCCAAGCGGTCCATGTCTTCTTCCTCTTCATCGAGCTCAAGCGATGAGGAGATCGTCATCAGGAAGGGGAAGGACAAGGATGATCCGGTGGGCCTTTGCTTCATGGCCTTCGGGGATAGACCGAAGAGCCGCTCACATCAGCGCCAAAGATCCCACAAGAGCTTCTACTCAATGGCTCTTGGGGATAAGGAAGAGAAGGGCTCCTCCGATGACTCCGATGACGACAACGAAAAGGTATCATCTTATGAACGCGAAATCGTTGATTTACTTGAAAGCAACCGTCAGGAGTTAACATATCGGGAAAACTGCTTAGGGGGGCTAAGAAGAGGATAGATGAGTTAGAGAGTGAGCTTGCCGTGGCCAACGACAGAATTGAGAGTCTATCTTCTTCCCCTTGCTTGGGTGATAGCAGTGAGTGCCCAAAGTGTGAGGTGCTTCTATGTGACCTGTCGACTCTGAAGTCCAGGTACACAGAAAGGGTTGATGAGAGGGACGCTTTGGCCACTGAGCTTGAAAGCGCTCAGCTGGAGCTGAAAGATGCTCAAGCCACTGTCGTCGTGCCCTGTGCTGATTGCCCATCTCACCTAGCTAGTCTAGCTGAGCTGAAAGCCAAGGGTGATGCGCATTTGGGTGATTTGGAGAGAGTGAGAGCTGAGCTAGCGCAGACTAGGCTAGAACTTGAGACACTGTCAGTTCCACCCTCTGTCTGTGAGAACTGCCTGTCTCTTAGATTGGAGTTGATTAAGCTGAAAGCCGAGAAGTCTGTCCAGGTAGATAGAGAGTGTGAGACCTGCTTGTCTCAGGTGGAGGTTCTAGCTTCCTTGAGAGAGGAGCTAGCTGATTCTCAGAATGAGAACTTTTACCTTCGCTCTATCATAAGTTGGATCAGTGCTAGAGAGCCACAGCTCGGCATGATGATCCAACAGTTTAAGAGGCAGGATGGGTTTGGGGTAGGTTACACCTACACCAAGGCTGACTTTGAGAGTGCCATTAGCTGGGCAGTGGAGTGGAGTAAAATGACTCCAGAGCAGAGATACCCCAAGATTCACTCCACTGAGTCTTTCCAGGCTAGTCAGCCCAAGGATGGAGTAATCCAAGAACAGTCCAAAGCTCCACCCAAGAAGCCCATCTGGGTTCCAAAGCCCAAACACCTCCACACTTCTCTTGACTCTCTTCCTAGACCCTCTCAACCCAAGAAGACGACACCAAACACCACTAAGCCCAAGAACCCCGAGCCTCAACCACATCCCAAGAAGCCCACCTACCATTGTAAGTATTGTCAGAGAAAAGGGCATCTTGCGGAGTTTTGCTTGAGGAGGAAGCGGGTTGAGAGAGCAGAGAGAGCTCGTGGTGGTCAGGAGCAGTTCTACCAGTAGGGTGGTAGACTGAGAGTTCCTCGACGCGGGGAGAGGCTGGAGGCTAGGCCGCGTCGTGTAGGTGGTGGTAGAGGAGACGACTTTCTTGCCCATGCTCCAGATGGTGGTGTTCGTTCTGGTAGAGCTCCAGGCCGCTTTGGCTACGGTTCTGGACCTCGTGGCCGAGGCTTTAGGCAGAACCAAGGACAGCGCTTTGAGTCGCATTTTGGTCCAAATTCTTCTGATGGTTTTTGCTTTCCGTCTTTTGAGCAGATAGCTCGACACTGGTTTAGTTCTTATACTAAACCTGGTGCCGGACCATTTGCTCCCCCTTACAACCACTGATTGCGCAGGATCAGGGACTGGAGGACGTTTGGATAATGGAGTCAGGATGCTCTCGCCACATGACGGGACATCGCAGATGGTTCTCCAGTCTCACTCCCCCGAGCTCCAAAGAATACATCACTTTCGGGAACAGTGGTCAAGGGAAGGTAAGTGGTATTGGCTCAATTCGCATTTCAGACCATTTCTCTTTGAAGAATGTTGCCTTGGTTGGAAATTTGAACTTTAATTTGATTTCTGTTTCGCAACTTCTTGAGGATGGTTTGGAGGTTCGTTTTAAGAAGGGCAATTCTTCTGTGTTTGATTCTAGAGGGTCTTCGATTTGCCAGATCTTACCATTTGGTAAAGTTTTTCGAATTGACTTCTCTAGTTCTTTTGGCCCTTCTCGCTGTTTGATTGCTAGATCTTCTTCTGAGCTCTGGAAGTGGCATAGGAGGTTAGGTCATTTGAGTTTTGATCTGCTAGTCAGGTTGAGCTCTATGGACCTCATCCGAGGATTGCCCAAGCTTAAAATGGAGAAAGATCTAGTTTTTCATCCCTGTCGTCATGGGAAAATGATTGCCGCGTCTCACTCACCTGTGACTTAGCTGATGACTTCGTATCCGGGCGAGCTGTTATACATGGACACTGTCGGTCTAGCTCGGGTACGCTCAGTCGGTGGGAAGTGGTATGCGCTTGTCATTGTTGACAACTTTTCTCGATTCTCGTGGGTTTTCTTTTTGGAGTCTAAGGATGAAACTTTTCATTTTGTTCATGACCTGGTTTTGAAGCTGAAGAATGAGAACAATGGTCGGATGCGAGCAATTCGCTCTGACAACGGCTCTGAGTTCAAGAATTCTCAGTTCGTCAGCTTCTGTAGTGACCAGGGTCTTGACCATCAGTTTTCTGCCCCTTACACTCCCCCACTGAACAGCGTTGTGGAACGAAAGAACCACACGCTAGTCGAGATGGCCAGGACGATGCTCGATGAGCATAGGACTCCTAGGCGTTTTTGGGCTAAAGCCATGAACACGACTTGCTATCTGGCCAACTGCATTTTTCTTAGAGCTTACCTTGGTAAGACCTCATATGAGTTGCGGTTTGGCAGACAGCCCAAGGTGAGCCACTTGCGAGCGTTTGGCTGCAAGTGCTTTGTGCTCAAGAAGGGAGGGCATTTGGACAAGTTTGAGTCTCGTTGCTGGGACGGAGTTTTTCTTGGCTACGCTTTACATTCTCGAGGTTTCCGTTTTTGGAACCTCGAATCCCAGCAGCTTGTCGAGACTTGTGAGGTTTCATTTGATGAGTCCTTGCCTTCTTTGACTCCTTCTTTTGAGCTTTCTGGTGATGGTGAGCTCGGAGAGTCCATCTTCGAGGAAGATGAGGATACTCCAGCTGCTGATGAGGGTGGGCCTTCTGCACCTCCTGCAGAGTCCACACCTTCTGAGACTTCGACTGAGGACGAGGGCGGACCTCTGATCACTTCTTCCACTTCGATCGAGCCCCTCATTTAAGTCCACAGGTGCCAGCTGCTGACTTTGGTGAGGTGACTTAATATCACCAGGGATCCCGAGCAGTTCAGCGTGATCACCCCTCAGAGCTCATCATCGGTGATTTGACTGAGAGAACTTTGCGTTCATTTGGTAACTCTCTTGCTGTGTTTGCTGAATCTGCTTTTGTTGCATCTTTTGAGCCCAGAGACATTTCTCATGCTCTTTCTGATTCTAATTGGATTAATGCTATGCAAGAAGAGCTTGAGAATTTTGTCCGAAATCGGGTTTGGACACTAGTTGAGCCGCCACCAGGATGCAACCCCATAGGCACCAAGTGGGTGTTCAAAAACAAGCAAGGTGAAGATGGGGTTGTGGCGCGCAACAAAGCTCGACTTGTTGCCCAGGGTTTTTGCCAGAAGGAGGGTATTGATTTTTAAGAAACTTTCGCCGCTGTTGCCCGTCTTGAGTCCATTCGCATTTCTCTTAGCTTTTGCCGCTTCGAAGGGTTTTAAGCTTTTTCAAATGGACGTCAAGAGTGCTTTTCTGAACGGGTATATAAAGAAGGAAGGTTATGTTAGGCAGCCCCCGGTTTTGAGAACCCCAAGTTTCCTTGTCATGTTTTTAAGTTGCAAAAGGCTTTATACGGGTTGAAGCAAGCCCCTAGGGCTTGGTATGACCGGTTGAAGCAGTTTTTGTTGGGGAAGGGCTTTGTGATGGGTTCTGTGGATAAAACTCTTTTCTTACTCAGAGATGCTTCAGATTTCTTAGTTGCTCAAATTTATGTTGACGATATTATCTTTGGCGGTACTACTAATGATCTTGTGTCCAAGTTTTCTGAGCAGATGCACAATGAGTTTGAGATGAGCCTCATGGGTGAGCTCAAGTACTTCTTAGGGCTCCAGATCAAGCAGACCAAGGACAACACTTTCATCCACCAAGGTAAGTACACTCGTGATATGTTGAAAATTTTTGACTTTGGTGGTGAGCTGAAGCTGTAGATGACCCCGATGGGCACATCTGGAGGCCTGGACAAGGACGAGAACGGCGTCAAGGTCAATGAGAGAGAGTTTCGAGGGATGATCGGTTTACTGCTATACTTGACGGCGACGAGGCCAAATATATAGTTCGTCGTGGGACTTTGCGCGCGCTTCCAGTCTTCACCACGCGCGTCTCATCGGCAGGGTGTGAAGCACATTTTCAGGTATCTCACCTATGCGCCTGATCTCGGTCTTAACTATTCAGTATCATCATCTCTTGATTTATCTGGCTTTTCGAACGCCGACTTTTGTGGGTGCCGGTTGGATCGCAAGTCGACTTCCGATACTTGCCAGTTTCTTGGATCGTCTCTTGTTTCTTGGTCTTCTCGAAAGCAATCTGGAGTTGCTCTTTCGACCACTGAGGCTGAGTATGTAGCTGCTGCTAGCTACTGCTCACAGTTGGTTTGGATGATTTCCACTCTGTGAGATTTTGGGTTGTTCTTTCCTACCAGAGTTCCTTTGTTTTGTGACAGCACCAGTGCTATTAGTGTAGGAAAAAACCCTTGTCTCCATTCAAAAACCAAACACATTGATGTGTGCTTTCATTTTCTGCGGGATCAATATCAGAAAGGTGTCATTGACCTTGTTCATGTTGATACCCATCATCAGTTGGCTGACATTTTCACCAAACCCCTAGATCAGTCTACCTTTGAGCGTTTACGAGGGGATTTGGGTGTTGTGTATCCTTTCTATGATATTTTGCATCAGTGTTTTCTTCCTTCTTTACTCTTTTCTTGAGTCTTTTTGTGTGTGTCCATATCATACATACTCACATATCACACTTTTGAGCTTGCTTCTTGTTGGCGTAAAAGATTACGCTAGCAGGTTTCCGAAAGTTAGAAACTGACAAACAAAGTGTTTGTGAAATAAACTATTTCGAGCCTCCGAGTGGATAACAACTCAAAACAGTTCGAAGGTGTGTATTGAATGATTTTTTATCCGGTCCACATTACAGGGTAGAACGGGGGGTATTTATAGGCCCAAACATTAAGGAAAAGACCCTTTTATCCCTCTATTACAACCGACATAGTGGAAACTATTCGGTACCCTTAATAGGGCTAGAATGGTAAAAGACTAATCTAATGAGAAAGAAGATAAGTCTTCCATCCTAGCTGGCGAGGAAGCTCTCGGAAGAATCCAAGTTCGAAGATATACTCCGAACTAGAGTTCGCCTCCATACTTCGAACTTGATTTAATACACTGCCGGAATTAGATGCTGGAAAACTTTGATCCATACTTCGAACTTGATTTAATACACTGCCGAAACTTGATTTTACTCCAACAGTAGCCCCTCGAATACGCTTCTCCGCTAGATCTGTAATGTTAGGAGAGGAGTATACGCAAGAAAAATAATCAAGCGTAGGGGTTAACAGATTTAATCAACCTCTGTAATATGTGGAGATGCAAAACTTCGAATCAACTTCTAAGGAAGTTACGTTCGAACTATCTTAGAATTAATTTACGGAGCCCGAAAGATTTTAGACTTAGAAGAAATAGCCGTTGGCTTTTTTCTTCCAACGGAAGTTAAGCGATGCATCAACTCCGCAAAAAGATAACGGTTAAGAATGCGAGATGGCAGATATAAACGGTAAAAAATCGTGGCCTGGGCTATAAATAGAGGACCCAGCCCCTTCTCGAGTACTCTTCTCACCGCTTTAGTGCAAAAAAACCCTAGCCTCCATTTTTCCCCTCGAGCAATCCGTGCGATTTCATGGCGAAAACGAGCTTCAAGGTTCCGGGGGCGGCTTCAGCCCTAGCCCGGTAGCAGGCTAAGGCAGCAGCGGCAGCAGTGACGACGACTCCGACAGCGACAGTAGCAGCACCAATGGCGGCGCCAGGAAGGAATCCCTAACGCGATGATCCTCAAGATCTCCTTTCGGCGTCGTCGAAGTATGCAGATCAGTCTTACCAACTAGGACCTTCAACCTGCAAGAGGGAGTCGCTTGCGGCAGCGATAGAAGGGAAGATTAGTTCGGAGATTGTGATTCGCAAACCTGGAAAAGAAGCTATTCCTTCGCCAAGGCCCGGAGAAGTTGTTGTCTTCGAAGACTTTTCGAAGTAGGATTAGGTCTTTCGGCTGTTGATTTCATAGCTAAGGTACTGGATTTATTCCATGTTACTCTCCCCCAACTTTCTCCGAACGCGATAGCACATCTTTCCATCTTCGAGTGGGCTTTGCGAGCTGAAGGCTGCGAAGGAAGAGCAGAAATCTTCGCAGCCCTACACTGGGCTTCTTGCCAACCCAAAACCTTCGTAGGCTCCAGAGGTGAAAAGTTGGTGGTGGCCTTCAGGAGTATTAACTTCCGGCTCCGGGACGAATATGCTCTTCGATTTCCAGCTAAGGCCATCAATGCCAGATGGTATCACTACACCACAGCATAGAATTCCCTACAGATAAGTTGGTAGGGAAAACCACTTTAGCGACCGAATGTTGGTCGGGAAAGAGTTTTCCCGACCAACCTTGTCGGTCACTAAAAGTTCGGTAGGCAAAGCTCTTTCCCGACCAATATTTTTTTGCCGACCAACTGTTGGTCGGGGATAAAAACTTTTACCGACCAACAAATTCTTTCCCGACCGACGTTCGTTTCCCGACCGACGGTTGGACACTAGACTTTTACCGACCGACTATCAGTAGGCATAGCTCAAAATCTTTTTCCCGACCAACAGTCTGATAGTGTGAAATTTTACCGACCAACACTTGACTATACTCTCATAGCCTATTGCCAACCAATCATCTCTCAAAACATAAGTGAACATAACTGACCATAATTAAACGAAGAATTGATAGTCAACCTTACACGATCTTTTCATTGTATTGATTACTAAAAAATACAAGTTCATCCACCACTTAGTGTGAAAGTCATAATCATCCATAACAAGTTCACAAAAATAATCGGCCTTGATGATCCCAAACAATGGCTAGAAGGTCGTCTACCACGACATACATTAATCCAAAAAGCTACTAATCCATTTGCCCCCAAAATGGTAGCTTGCCTTTTTCCTTCCTACAAAACATGTCAATAAGATAAACCATGTCAATAGATTTATTACAAATCTAATATAAAGTCAATTCAGTTTAGCTCTAATTAAAGCTAGGGGATTGGGAATGTAGTGCGCGTGGAGAGCCAAATAAAAGGTTAGCCAAGTAACCTAGCATTATAGTTACAGGGAGTCGGAACAACTGAATGCAACCACTTCAACATGATGTGCAAAGATACTAAAGAGTAATCTAGTAAGATAGGTACATCATGCTATACTTTTTTATGATGTATGAATGGAATCACAGGTTTTGAATTCTGATTTCCTAAGTTCATCCTCTCCGAAACTGATAATTAACAGCATACACTATTCACCAACAAAAGCACAAATAGATTCTACGATACTTTCAGATTATGATAAGCAATGAATTCAAATGATATTTCAACCCACAACTGATTTACTTGCTGAAACAAGAAAGTTAAATGCTAAACAAGTTTTGTCGACAACACTGTAGTGCATCAGAGAAACATCAAACTCCTAACTCTGAACAGAATCAATTTTACAGAGTTTTGCTCTCAACTTTGATTGAAAACTGAGTACAAACTGAGTGATTGCAAGGTGATATGGGCGTGCGACTGTGTGGCTGAAAAGCAAGAAGCTGTATAGAAATAGTGCTCCTGTCCATGATGTCCAATCCTTGCAATGTCTACTACAGCGAGACATTTTTCAGAAGAAAAGGGAGACATCTGAGCACATACTCCATCATTTAGTTTGCAAAATGCTTTTCATGTCACATCCATATGTTGCTTTGGAGGCACTATTGTATGTCTCTTGGATTAAGGATGAATACAAGAGAGGAAGCTACCGTCAAATGGCATTATGTATGTTTTCATGATTGAACACATTCTAACTAAATATAGATGAACATGCATGCCTAACAGAAGACATGATGGGGCCAAACAAACAACAGAACAGCTGAGCTCCATCCACTAGATCCTAAAGAAATGCTTTTAGAGTACAAAGAAAAAACAGAGTGTAAAACCGAAGGCAATTAGAACGCATGAAACCAGCCATGTTCTTGTCACAAAAGTCTGTGATCACTAGCTTAATGGCTGCTACTACTACTTCACAGTCCACGCCCAAAAAGGGGGGCAAAGAATGAATTGGTTAAAAAGATTGATAAAAAAATATTTTGCATTAAACGACAGATTAACAAGATGGCGATTAATGTTGGTTGGTCTGATAGATTGCAAATTTTTTTTTTACATTTTACAACAATGAGAATGTCTGAATGTGTGCGTGTGTGTGTGTCGATGTGTCATGGAAGAAAATAACTTGGCGATCGATCGAACAATCGAAGAGACGTACCTGACGGCGGCTTCGGAGAACCGGCGATGCGGCTGGCGCTGGCGGAGGACGTGGAGGTCGCCGCCAGGGCAGAACTCGGTGAGGAGGCAGGACCAGCGGTCGCCCTCGGCGACGCCGTAGAGGCGCGGGAGGAAAGGGTGGTCGACGGCCTCGAGGATCTCGCGCTCGGTGCGCGCGCGGCCCTCCTTGTTCCTCCCCGCGAGCTCCTTCCTGTCCATCACCTTGGCGGCGACCAGCGCGGCCACGCCCCCACTCCCGCTCCCTCCGCCGTCGCCGCCCTTCCCCTTGACCTCGGCCAGGTAGACGCTGCCAATGTCCCCGGATCCGAGCCGCCGCACGAACCGCACGTCCGAGAGAGCGACGGTGCCGAAGCGCTGCGGCGCGGCGACGGCGGATTCTTGGCGGACCTCGGCGGACCTCGGCGGCGGCGGACGGCGGACACGGGCTCGCCGGACTGCGGATTCTTGGCGGACGGCGCAACCGGGGAGTTGGGATTCTGGCGGTCCTGGGCAGATCTGTGGAAGAGAGGCGGCGGGTCTCAGGAGGGAATGAGGGATTCACGGGAATATACGGGATGGACTTAGGGTTTTGAAATTAAGCCCATTACCGACGGACGACATTTACCGACCAACGGTTCATCAGTAAAAACACTATTGCCGACCAGCTGTTAGACAATAAAAATATTAGCTTTACCGACCAACAGTCTGATATGATATGTAATTATTGCCGACCAACAATTTGTCGCTAGTTTTACTGACTAACTGTCGGTCGGTATATGTTAACTTTTCCCAACAGACGTTGGTAGGGAATTCTGTGCTGTGGTCTAGTGTATACGGATTGGATCGTCTGATGGTTTTACGCCGAAGTTGGAGCGGGAAGCCGCTTAGCTGGACCTCTACAGGACATAAACTTCCGGAGGGAAGCCGTTGTCCATCCAGATCCAGGCCAGCTTGAAGCTCGCCTTAGCCTACTTCAGCGGATTAGCCATCGTCTAAGCATGAGGGATCTGGCTGAGGAGTTCATCGGACTTCAGATCCCCCCTCTGATGGCTAACTGGCCAATCACCTTCGTGGAAGATACGGAGGGTGGCCTTCGAAAGATTTCTTCGAGCTCGAGCCCTGCAGGTAACTTCGAAAACAACATGTTTCATATATATTTATTTGAAGAAATAACCAATCGTCAACTTATCTTTCAGCCTCTCTAGCTCCTATGACTTCGGAGCAAATTGTGCGAGCTTTGGAGAAAATCTTGGGAATTCCAACTCCAGCCGAGAAGGAATGGAGAGTGAAGTTAGTGGGTACTTGGGAGCGATTCAACCGAGTATGGGGAGTACTCAGAATTGCTCCCTGTCGCGCCCCGATTTAATAAATCAGGACCTTTATTGAAATTCCAAAGAAAATCAATAAACCAAGACGTTCATAAAGCGACCACGTACAATACGGGCTATCATTCACGGTTCGTAGACCGCATTAATACAAAAGTGAATGAAAGTGAAGAGAAACTAATAAAATAAGGGTCCTAGATGAACGCCTCCTTCCAGTCTCGCCTTGACTGGGTCGCTACTCCAGACCTTCATCCTCCTCGTAGTAGACGGGCTCTGATGGTGTAAGTCAACGGGGTGAGTACAGATGTACTCAGCAAGCCACCGAATGCAAATATAATGCAAGATAATAACAAGGGAGATAGTGGCTAGTTTAGCGGAAGCAGCATATTTGTAAAGCATTTAATGTGAGCAATTTATTAGTACGGAAAAGTAAACATGTGAATGCATCATCATCATATTCTAACTCGAGGAGTACGTTTTACCTCCCCGCACAACAGTCCTTACATGCCATGAATAACTCAATCACTCAACCAATTGTAAACTAACTGCGAGTAGTCACACAACCCGCCCTTGACCGTGGGCTCGGCTTTTCGAAAAGATTGATTTTACTCTGATCAGAGAGGTACCACTGTACCCACAAGGCACGCACTCATCACTTACACCAAAGTGTAACGAGATGACCCATTTCACGGGAACTCGTGCCAAAACCTTCCATAAGGTCTTCCCCGACTCAACAGCACCCTCTTATAGGTTTCGTACCGTGTCTCGCCATGTCGAGTTTCCACAATACCCCCTCTTGAGCCATCGTCGGTACAAGGCGCCCTGAGGGCTAGCCCCTTGCCCCCTCCACTATGGTGCCGTGAGACGGAGTGTTCCACACTTCCAGTTAGGACTTACCCATTAGACTTGTGGTTGGTACGGAAGTGCTTTGCAACAGACCCCGCAGACCGGTCCTTATAGTGCCCCGGGTGCGACATACCAAAACCCGAGCTTGCACCCGGAACCCACCATACTTATAACACACCTAACTCCAACAGAGTCCAGAGACAAGAATAACAGGGTATTTCATATACCAGAATCCATCTACTCTACGACTCATTCTTTATATCCTATAGCAGTTGCGCCGGTACATTGGGCACTAGCTAATATAATATTGGTAGAGTGACAAGGAGTTAAGGCTCAATAAGCATGGCTTGGGTTTGCACACAAGGACGGGGATCTAATAAATATAAGTGTAAGGCTGGATTTATTGGACTAATGCAATATTAACCTATGAGTTATAGCGATAGTTTATTAAAACATGGGCTCAATAATGATCAACTGTTTCCACAGAGGTGGTCGATGACTTGCCTTGATCAGCAAAGGGTGAAGGAGGAACCTCGGGGTAGAACTCCTGCTCCTCGACGAACTCGTAGTCTTCTCGTTACGAAAATAAATATTTCATTCAATAAACAGATAAAATTCACCAAATAAAGGAACATACATTATTTGTGGGTGTTTTTATGTGAAGTAGTATTTTATTATTCTGAGTTTTATATAAAACAGTAAAGTCTAATATTTTAGGATTTTTCCCAATTTATTTTCTGTATTATTCATTTTAACCATAAGGGATTTTATTCATTTATTTATTAATAATATTTTGGGCAACAGAAACATACTGTTTTTATGGCATTAATGTGTAGAGAATAATATTCTGGTTCTAACAAAATTTGAATGGTGAAATTTGGAGTTAAAATGAGCAAGATATGAATTTTCAAAGTTTAAATCAAATTCTGGAATTTTATTTAAACAGAAAATGGGCTCTGGTCCATGGTGAGCCAGGCCCACGGTGGACCGCGCCACTGTGGCGTGGACCGGATCAACCAGATCCGTTGGATCTTGATCCAGCGGCCAGGCGCGAGGCGGGAGGTTTAAATGAAATTGAACGGCCCAGATTAAAACGTGGCGAAGAGGTATACGTGGACGCACGAGATCAAGTCAAGATTTTAAATAACGATCAACGGCCCAGATGCCTCGGTACCGGTTTGACCGGATGGACGCCTCAGATTAAACCTGGGTGGGTTATAATCCTAACCGTTCATCGCAGATCGAACGGTCGTGAGTGCGTCCGGCACGCCACGTGCGTAAGGGGTACGTACCCTTCGTCTCCGGCGACGGCGAGGCCTCGGGTGCGGTGGCTGCGGCGGCGGCGAGCGCCTACGTGACTAGCTAGGGACAGAAATGGAACGCGGGGAACAAGGGGGTCACGATGGTACCTTCGGTGGCGACGAAGGGGGCTCGGAGGTGACCGGCGGCGAGCGTAGACGGCGGGGAGGTTTCGGGTGCTCGACGACGACGGCGATCCGGTGGTCTTCACGACCGACGGAGGGGTGGCCGATGACGAGCGGGCTCCGGCGATCTCGTCGGTGGTGGTGGCTACGGCGGAGGAGGCCGGAGGCGGCGGCGATGTCTCGCCGGAGGTGGAGCAGAGGGGAGAAGCCTAAAATCGAGAGGGGAGCGCTCTGGATCGCTATGGCTCGGGCTACGGTGGTGTGGGATGAGTGCGGTGGCCGGAGGGGGCTTTTATAAGGGGTCGCCGGCGTCGGGATGGCAGGGAACCGAGGGATCCCGAGAGCT
Organism: Zizania palustris; assembly: GCA_019279435.1. Classification (NCBI taxonomy): domain Eukaryota; kingdom Viridiplantae; phylum Streptophyta; class Magnoliopsida; order Poales; family Poaceae; genus Zizania; species Zizania palustris. The sequence goes on from JAAALK010000288.1 coordinate 38,946,433, forward strand.
CCGGCGATCTCCTTCCAAGCTTCGGGTAGCTTTCCTAAGGCGCGAAAACGCGTGGGCATCGGATGGAAAGGGGCGGTGGCGGCCAGGGAAAGGGATCCGGGGCGAATCCAGGTGAGCGCGGGCGGCCGGCGGTGAAAACAGAAGGTGGGGGTCGCCGGCATGGAAGGGGGGGATCCCCTTCCATCGGAGACGAAGCATCTGACAGGTGGCCCCCACCTGTCAGCGGGCGAAACGAAAAAGGAAGGGCCGACAGGCGGGCCACGACTGCCAGAGAGAGGGAAACGGAGGCGAGGGGCTGCCATGTGGGGCCGAGGCGGGCGCGGGCGGGAGAGAGAGGAGGGGAGCGGCGCCGACACCTGGGTCCCACCCGTCAGAGAGAGAGCAGAGATGGGCTGGGCCTAAAAGGCTTTAGGAGGGAGGTTTCGGGGTTGGGGCCCATTAAGCATTTTAAATTCTTTTCTGATTTAAAATAATTCCAGGAATTCATTTATTTGATTAAGAGTTGAACCACTGTTGATAAAAATTTGTAAAAATTCCTAAAATTACATCTTGATCTCTAGTTAATCTCATAAAATTTTCAAGTCCAGACTTTTAGTATTTCTCCCTGTTTGGCTTTATTTGGGTTCTTTTGTGAATTTCCCTTTAATAATTAATCAAAAATGAGTTAAATAATATTTTTCTTTTTATTTTATTCCTTTTAATTTCTGGGGTGTTACAATCCTATCCCCCTTACAGAGAATCTCGTCCTCGAGATTCGGATCAATCCTCGAATAGCTCAGGATGCTGTGCCTTGAGTTCGTCTTCTTTTTCCCATGTAGCTTCCTCTACCGGATGATTGCTCCACTGTACTTTGCAGAAGCGGATGACTCGACTCCTGGTGATTCTTTCTTTGACTTCCAATATCTTGACCGGTTTTTCCACATAGGTCAGATCTTCTTGGACATCCAACTGTTGAAGATCCACTTGCTCCGTGGGGACGCGAAGACACTTCTTGAGCTGAGATACATGGAACACATCATGCACTCCCGTCAACGAAGGTGGTAGTTCCAACTGATAAGCTACTTCGCCTTGGCGTCGAATAACGGGAAATGGTCCGATGTATCGAGGGGCTAACTTTCCTCTCATGTTAAACCGTTGAGTTCCACGGAGAGGCGTGACTCGTAGGTAGACATGATCTCCTTCTTCAAAGGCTAGGTCTCGACGGCGATTGTCGGCATAGCTCTTCTGTCGCGATTGGGCTGTCTTGAGTCGGTCTCTGATGATCCGTACCTTCTCTTCAGCTTCACGAAGAATGTCGGTTCCGAATACTTGGGATTCACCAGTTTGGTCCCAAAGGAGAGGCGTTCTGCACTTACGTCCATATAGGGCTTCAAAAGGAGACATCTGAAGACTGGCTTGGTAGCTATTGTTGTATGAAAATTCTGCATATGGCAAGCTCTTGTCCCAAGTGGCTCCAAAATCCAAAACACATGCTCGAAGCATATCCTCTAGTATCTGGTTTACCCTTTCTGTTTGTCCATCTGTCTGAGGATGGTAGGCGGTACTGAAATTCAATCTCGTGCCCATCTCCTCTTGGAGGTTCTTCCAAAAGCGAGAGGTGAACTGACTTCCTCGGTCAGATACTATCTTCTTGGGCACTCCATGAAGGCATACTATCCGGGCCATATATAGCTCTGCTAGCTTAGGGCCACTGAAGGTCGTCTTGACGGCTATGAAATGAGCTACTTTCGTAAGCCGATCAATGATCACCCAAATAGAATCATACCCCAGTTGGGTCTTTGGTAATCCGGTGATAAAATCCATACCGATCTCTACCCACTTCCATTCCGGTATTTTAAGTGGCTGTAACAATCCTGCAGGTCTCTGATGTTCAGCTTTTACTCTTCTGCAGGTGTCACACTCGGCGACAAACTGGGCAATCTCTCTCTTCATGCTAACCCACCAGTAGCGTTCCTTCAGATCCTGGTACATCTTGGTACTGCCGGGATGAATAGAGTACAATGTCTCATGGGCTTCTCTTAGGATAAGAGTCTTTATTTCAGGTTTGTCCGGCACACATATCCGAGTTCCAAACCATATGGTGCCATTCTCGTCCTCGGAAAATCCGGGGGCTTTTCCTTGTCTCATGTTCTTCTTAATGGCTGCTATATCCGGGTCCTCTGATTGAGCTTCACGAATCTGCTCAAACAAGACAGGTTGGGTCTCCAAGGTGGCTAGATATGCTCTGGTGGTCAATCCGAGATTTAAGTTTTCCATCTCCTTACATAACAAGGGTGCGTGTTCTTGAATCATCATGGTCGTGCAATATCCTTTGCGACTTAAGGCATCAGCTACCACATTTGCTTTTCCTGGGTGGTAGTGAATACCCAAGTCATAGTCCTTGATCAATTCCAGCCATCGTCTTTGTCTCAAGTTCAGATCTGGCTGTGTGAAGATATACTTCAGGCTCTTGTGATCCGTAAAGATCTCACAGCGGTTCCCAACCAAATAATGCCTCCAAATCTTGAGGGCGTGCACTACGGCGGCTAATTCCAGATCATGGGTCGGATAATTTAACTCATGAGGTCTCAACTGACGGGAGGCATAAGAGATAACTTTCCCATCTTGCATAAGAACACATCCCAATCCTTGGCGAGATGCGTCGCAATAGACATGGAAGTCTTTGCGGATATCCGGTAGGGTCAGTATGGGTGCAGATACCAAACGAGTCTTGAGGGTGCGAAAACTTTCCTCGCATTGAGGAGTCCATTCAAACTTCTCTCCTTTTTGTAACAATTTAGTCATTGGCTTGGCTATCTTCGAAAAATTCTCGATGAATCTTCGGTAATATCCGGCCAATCCCAGAAAACTTCGTATCTCAGATACATTTGTGGGTGGCAACCAATCCGTAACTGCTTCTACGGTGGCAGGGTCTACTGCGATTCCTTGCGCAGAGATGATGTGTCCAAGGAACTTTACTTCTGCCGTCCAAAACTTGCATTTACTGTACTTGGCATATAATTGGTGTTCCCTTAGCTTTCCTAGGGTTAACCGGAGGTGAGTCTCGTGCTCCTTCTGGTCCTTGGAATAGATGAGGATGTCGTCTATGAAGACCACGATGAACTTGTCCAAATATTCCATGAATACTTTATTCATCATATTCATAAAGAATGCAGGGGCGTTGGTCAATCCAAATGACATAACCGTGCACTCATATAATCCATAACGGGTAGTGAAGGCCGTCTTGGGTATATCTTCTTCTCGGATCCTTAACTGATGGTAACCAGACCTCAGGTCGATCTTCGAGAATACTGTAGCTCCTTTTAGCTGGTCGAAGAGATCATCGATCCGAGGCAACGGGTACTTATTCTTGATTGTTACCTCATTCAAGGCGCGGTAATCCACACACATACGCTTTGCCTTGTCTTCTTTCTTCTCGACAAAGATGACGGGGGCACCCCATGGTGACGTGCTAGGTCTGATGTAGCCTTTCCTCTCAAGATCCTCCAACTGTTGCTTCATCTCAGCTAATTCATTGGCGGCCATCCGGTATGGTCGCTTATAGATAGGGGTGGTTCCAGGCACCAAGTCAATCCTGAACTCGATGTCTCTCCTGGGTGGCATTCCTGGTAAGTCCTCTGGAAACACGTCCGGGTACTCACAGACTATCGGTATTTCTTCCAAGGTAATCTGGTGCAGTCTTGGTCTTCTGATCTTTAGTCTTGGCATCTGAAATGTAACGGCAATCCCTTCTTCGCTGGTCACGGTTACTTTTCTCTGGGCACATTCTATCACCCCTTGGTATTTATTTAACCAATCCATTCCTAGAATGAGATCTAGGCCTTGGCATTCTATTAGGATGGGGTCGGTCCAGAATATGGTGTCGTGGATATCTATCCATACCTTTGGGCTATATGTTAGGGCTAGGGTTTGTTTTCCTGGGGTGACTATTTGTACGGCTCTGGGTAGATCTTTGGTGTTTAGATTGTTCTTTTCCACAAAATCATTTGATATGAAGGAGTGCGTAGCTCCAGTGTCAAATAAAACCACTGCAGTGCTGAATGTACCAAGAACTTACCCATTACTATCTCTGGTGCGGCCTGAGCTTCTTCCGCGGTGACGTGATTGACTCGGGCGCGGATGGCGGGGTTCGCGGCAACTCCTTGGACGCGCTTAGGATGGGGGCAAGCATTGGAGTAATGCCCCTCCTGACGGCAGTTGAAGCATACCACGGGCTTGCCGTGCTTGTCGCGCAGGATCTCTGCCTTCTTGGCCGGGGCAGCTGGGGCAGTTGGTGCGGCTGGAGCGGCACGAGGTTGGCTGGCTCCGGTATTGGCAGCTGGTGGCGCCGGGCGATATACAGGCCGGGGGTGGTACTGTGGCGCTGGTGGGGGTGGAGCAAAACGGGGTCTCTGGGCCATACCCTGGTTCTGCCTGAAGGCTATCATCCTCTTCTTCTTCAGGTCAACTTTATTTTGTTGAGTTTCTTGCATAATTGCTTTGTTCACCAACTTTTGGAAGTTGGCGAAATCTCCTGAGATGAGTTGTAGGGACAACTCGTCCTTCAGTCCCCTAAGGAACTTGGCCTGTCTGGCCGCATCCGTACGAACCTCTTCAGGTGCGTACCTGGCCAATCTGTTGAATTCGTGCAGATATTCCGTTACGGACCTGCTCCCCTGCTGCAGGTCCCTAAACTCCTGTTGCTTCTGAGCTACAATGCCGTCGGGGATGTGAGCGGCACGGAAGGCAGCTGAGAACTCTGCCCAGGTGGGGGCGTGGTCCTCGGGTAGGGTCTCGCGATGGTTGTCCCACCACTCTGCGGCGGGACCATGAAGCTGGTGGGTGGCGAAGGCCACCCTCTCCTGCTCAGTGCAGGTCAGGAGATCGAGTTTCTTCTCGATCGCCCGCAACCAATCCCCAGCTTCCATGGGGTTGGTGGTGCTAGAGAAGGTCGGTGGGCGGACTCGGAGAAACTCCGAGAGCTGTGACGCGCCGGTACATTGGGCACTAGCTAATATAATATTGGTAGAGTGACAAGGAGTTAAGGCTCAATAAGCATGGCTTGGGTTTGCACACAAGGACGGGGATCTAATAAATATAAGTGTAAGGCTGGATTTATTGGACTAATGCAATATTAACCTATGAGTTATAGCGATAGTTTATTAAAATATGGGCTCAATAATGATCAACTGTTTCCACAGAGGTGGTCGATGACTTGCCTTGATCAGCAAAGGGTGAAGGAGGAACCTCGGGGTAGAACTCCTGCTCCTCGACGAACTCGTAGTCTTCTCGTTACGAAAATAAATATTTCATTCAATAAACAGATAAAATTCACCAAATAAAGGAACATACATTATTTGTGGGTGTTTTTATGTGAAGTAGTATTTTATTATTCTGAGTTTTATATAAAACAGTAAAGTCTAATATTTTAGGATTTTTCCCAATTTATTTTCTGTATTATTCATTTTAACCATAAGGGATTTTATTCATTTATTTATTAATAATATTTTGGGCAACAGAAACATACTGTTTTTATGGCATTAATGTGTAGAGAATAATATTCTGGTTCTAACAAAATTTGAATGGTGAAATTTGGAGTTAAAATGAGCAAGATATGAATTTTCAAAGTTTAAATCAAATTCTGGAATTTTATTTAAACAGAAAATGGGCTCTGGTCCATGGTGAGCCAGGCCCACGGTGGACCGCGCCACTGTGGCGTGGACCGGATCAACCAGATCCGTTGGATCTTGATCCAGCGGCCAGGCGCGAGGCGGGAGGTTTAAATGAAATTGAACGGCCCAGATTAAAACGTGGCGAAGAGGTATACGTGGACGCACGAGATCAAGTCAAGATTTTAAATAACGATCAACGGCCCAGATGCCTCGGTACCGGTTTGACCGGATGGACGCCTCGGATTAAACCTGGGTGGGTTATAATCCTAACCGTTCATCGCAGATCGAACGGTCGTGAGTGCGTCCGGCACGCCACGTGCGTAAGGGGTACGTACCCTTCGTCTCCGGCGACGGCGAGGCCTCGGGTGCGGTGGCTGCGGCGGCGGCGAGCGCCTACGTGACTAGCTAGGGACAGAAATGGAACGCGGGGAACAAGGGGGTCACGATGGTACCTTCGGTGGCGACGAAGGGGGCTCGGAGGTGACCGGCGGCGAGCGTAGACGGCGGGGAGGTTTCGGGTGCTCGACGACGACGGCGATCCGGTGGTCTTCACGACCGACGGAGGGGTGGCCGATGACGAGCGGGCTCCGGCGATCTCGTCGGTGGTGGTGGCTACGGCGGAGGAGGCCGGAGGCGGCGGCGATGTCTCGCCGGAGGTGGAGCAGAGGGGAGAAGCCTAAAATCGAGAGGGGAGCGCTCTGGATCGCTATGGCTCGGGCTACGGTGGTGTGGGATGAGTGCGGTGGCCGGAGGGGGCTTTTATAAGGGGTCGCCGGCGTCGGGATGGCAGGGAACCGAGGGATCCCGAGAGCTCCGGCGATCTCCTTCCAAGCTTCGGGTAGCTTTCCTAAGGCGCGAAAACGCGTGGGCATCGGATGGAAAGGGGCGGTGGCGGCCAGGGAAAGGGATCCGGGGCGAATCCAGGTGAGCGCGGGCGGCCGGCGGTGAAAACAGAAGGTGGGGGTCGCCGGCATGGAAGGGGGGGATCCCCTTCCATCGGAGACGAAGCATCTGACAGGTGGCCCCCACCTGTCAGCGGGCGAAACGAAAAAGGAAGGGCCGACAGGCGGGCCACGACTGCCAGAGAGAGGGAAACGGAGGCGAGGGGCTGCCATGTGGGGCCGAGGCGGGCGCGGGCGGGAGAGAGAGGAGGGGAGCGGCGCCGACACCTGGGTCCCACCCGTCAGAGAGAGAGCAGAGATGGGCTGGGCCTAAAAGGCTTTAGGAGGGAGGTTTCGGGGTTGGGGCCCATTAAGCATTTTAAATTCTTTTCTGATTTAAAATAATTCCAGGAATTCATTTATTTGATTAAGAGTTGAACCACTGTTGATAAAAATTTGTAAAAATTCCTAAAATTACATCTTGATCTCTAGTTAATCTCATAAAATTTTCAAGTCCAGACTTTTAGTATTTCTCCCTGTTTGGCTTTATTTGGGTTCTTTTGTGAATTTCCCTTTAATAATTAATCAAAAATGAGTTAAATAATATTTTTCTTTTTATTTTATTCCTTTTAATTTCTGGGGTGTTACAATCCTATCCCCCTTACAGAGAATCTCGTCCTCGAGATTCGGATCAATCCTCGAATAGCTCAGGATGCTGTGCCTTGAGTTCGTCTTCTTTTTCCCATGTAGCTTCCTCTACCGGATGATTGCTCCACTGTACTTTGCAGAAGCGGATGACTCGACTCCTGGTGATTCTTTCTTTGACTTCCAATATCTTGACCGGTTTTTCCACATAGGTCAGATCTTCTTGGACATCCAACTGTTGAAGATCCACTTGCTCCGTGGGGACGCGAAGACACTTCTTGAGCTGAGATACATGGAACACATCATGCACTCCCGTCAACGAAGGTGGTAGTTCCAACTGATAAGCTACTTCGCCTTGGCGTCGAATAACGGGAAATGGTCCGATGTATCGAGGGGCTAACTTTCCTCTCATGTTAAACCGTTGAGTTCCACGGAGAGGCGTGACTCGTAGGTAGACATGATCTCCTTCTTCAAAGGCTAGGTCTCGACGGCGATTGTCGGCATAGCTCTTCTGTCGCGATTGGGCTGTCTTGAGTCGGTCTCTGATGATCCGTACCTTCTCTTCAGCTTCACGAAGAATGTCGGTTCCGAATACTTGGGATTCACCAGTTTGGTCCCAAAGGAGAGGCGTTCTGCACTTACGTCCATATAGGGCTTCAAAAGGAGACATCTGAAGACTGGCTTGGTAGCTATTGTTGTATGAAAATTCTGCATATGGCAAGCTCTTGTCCCAAGTGGCTCCAAAATCCAAAACACATGCTCGAAGCATATCCTCTAGTATCTGGTTTACCCTTTCTGTTTGTCCATCTGTCTGAGGATGGTAGGCGGTACTGAAATTCAATCTCGTGCCCATCTCCTCTTGGAGGTTCTTCCAAAAGCGAGAGGTGAACTGACTTCCTCGGTCAGATACTATCTTCTTGGGCACTCCATGAAGGCATACTATCCGGGCCATATATAGCTCTGCTAGCTTAGGGCCACTGAAGGTCGTCTTGACGGCTATGAAATGAGCTACTTTCGTAAGTCGATCAATGATCACCCAAATAGAATCATACCCCAGTTGGGTCTTTGGTAATCCGGTGATAAAATCCATACCGATCTCTACCCACTTCCATTCCGGTATTTTAAGTGGCTGTAACAATCCTGCAGGTCTCTGATGTTCAGCTTTTACTCTTCTGCAGGTGTCACACTCGGCGACAAACTGGGCAATCTCTCTCTTCATGCTAACCCACCAGTAGCGTTCCTTCAGATCCTGGTACATCTTGGTACTGCCGGGATGAATAGAGTACAATGTCTCATGGGCTTCTCTTAGGATAAGAGTCTTTATTTCAGGTTTGTCCGGCACACATATCCGAGTTCCAAACCATATGGTGCCATTCTCGTCCTCGGAAAATCCGGGGGCTTTTCCTTGTCTCATGTTCTTCTTAATGGCTGCTATATCCGGGTCCTCTGATTGAGCTTCACGAATCTGCTCAAACAAGACAGGTTGGGTCTCCAAGGTGGCTAGATATGCTCTGGTGGTCAATCCGAGATTTAAGTTTTCCATCTCCTTACATAACAAGGGTGCGTGTTCTTGAATCATCATGGTCGTGCAATATCCTTTGCGACTTAAGGCATCAGCTACCACATTTGCTTTTCCTGGGTGGTAGTGAATACCCAAGTCATAGTCCTTGATCAATTCCAGCCATCGTCTTTGTCTCAAGTTCAGATCTGGCTGTGTGAAGATATACTTCAGGCTCTTGTGATCCGTAAAGATCTCACAGCGGTTCCCAACCAAATAATGCCTCCAAATCTTGAGGGCGTGCACTACGGCGGCTAATTCCAGATCATGGGTCGGATAATTTAACTCATGAGGTCTCAACTGACGGGAGGCATAAGAGATAACTTTCCCATCTTGCATAAGAACACATCCCAATCCTTGGCGAGATGCGTCGCAATAGACATGGAAGTCTTTGCGGATATCCGGTAGGGTCAGTATGGGTGCAGATACCAAACGAGTCTTGAGGGTGCGAAAACTTTCCTCGCATTGAGGAGTCCATTCAAACTTCTCTCCTTTTTGTAACAATTTAGTCATTGGCTTGGCTATCTTCGAAAAATTCTCGATGAATCTTCGGTAATATCCGGCCAATCCCAGAAAACTTCGTATCTCAGATACATTTGTGGGTGGCAACCAATCCGTAACTGCTTCTACGGTGGCAGGGTCTACTGCGATTCCTTGCGCAGAGATGATGTGTCCAAGGAACTTTACTTCTGCCGTCCAAAACTTGCATTTACTGTACTTGGCATATAATTGGTGTTCCCTTAGCTTTCCTAGGGTTAACCGGAGGTGAGTCTCGTGCTCCTTCTGGTCCTTGGAATAGATGAGGATGTCGTCTATGAAGACCACGATGAACTTGTCCAAATATTCCATGAATACTTTATTCATCATATTCATAAAGAATGCAGGGGCGTTGGTCAATCCAAATGACATAACCGTGCACTCATATAATCCATAACGGGTAGTGAAGGCCGTCTTGGGTATATCTTCTTCTCGGATCCTTAACTGATGGTAACCAGACCTCAGGTCGATCTTCGAGAATACTGCCCGGTCGGACTTGCCACGCGAAGCCCCTATGACTGAAAGCGGAGCTGAAGTGACTGCAAAGTCAGTTCCGATTCCGGACAAAGTAGCGACTGCAGCTCTTGAAGAGGCTCCGACAGTCGAAACTTCAGTCTTGAATTTTGACTCCGACGAAGACTTTGGAGTATCTTTTGACTCCGACGAAGACTTTGGAGTATCTTTTGACCCTCCAAGCAGCCCAATGCTCACCCGCCGACAAGACTTCGGGGGTAAACTTCGCATAATCTCTTTGTTCTTTTTTCCTGCAAAATTATACAATGTATAATACATTTTCCCCAACAGGGTCCACTTCTATGGAAGAGGTTCGTCTCGAAGATACGGTTCCTGAGACTTCAGCGGTTCCGGAGCCAATTCTAGAAGTCACCCAAATGGGACCTGGAAAATGTAAAGGCAAAATGGACCCCTTCCTTGCTCCAAGTTTGGGATTAACTCTGTCTGAGTTGACAGACAGAGGTCAATCTACAGAGGGGGGCCAGTCTGCCGAAGTTCCTGAAGATACGACCCAGCACTCCGACCCCTCGCCGAACGAAGACGACCAGAGGGCCTTGTCTATGCTCCCTCTTCTAGCTCCTTTCTTGGAGCGAAGAACTGGACTTCGGACTTTGCTCGAACCTTTGGATCGAGCTAGCCGTGAAGTCGAGGAGACAGACTTGGTAGCCATCCTGAGCGAAGCTGAGTGTTCAGAGCTCAACGCCGCCATGGAGCGTGCAGCATAACTAGTATGAAATATCTGCAAAACAAAATTAATCTCATATACAAATAATTTCTCACCTTGGTTTTTTCTCCTTGCAGCAAATAGTCTTGGCCCGAGCTGCTAACGTTTCAAACAAACGTGGAAGCCTTCGCCATCGAGAGGAAATCACTACTCTTCAGCGAAATCTTAACATTTCCGAAGGTCGAGTTTCCCAATTAGACAACATGGTCTCAGCAGAGCGGAGGGCCAGGCAAAGTTTGGAAACTGCGAAGAAGGAGCTCGAAGCAGAACAAATTGTGTTTCGGGTGGAAATAGAAAAGATGCGGGCGGAGCATGCTACGTCGGGGGCTGAACTTGTCAATGCAAGCTCCGGGAGGAAAAGGCCAAGACTGCAGAAGAGGCTAGCCACCTACTTAACCAGAAAAACTCTTTAGCTACGGAGGCAGCTAGGCTCTCCGGTGTGGTGGAAGAGTTGACTTCAGCAAAGGACGCTTTACTTGAAGATAAGCTGAAATCGGAAAAGGTAGTTGCGGAGGTCATGAGCCAACTCCTAGGTGTTCTAGAGTACTTCGGTACTACTGGGACACTTCCTTCAAATGACAACGCCTCCTTGCTTCGGTGGCTAAAAATGATCCAAGGAGCTGCGAAGATGATGAAGACAGCAGACATTCGGTACGGAGAAATCTCCGGACAAGTGGTTGCTCTCGGCATACTTCGCTACTACGAAGATCTAGGAATATCCATAACTCCGAATGCAGGGGCGACTCCCATTATCTTTGACGACAACCGGCTTCTTAATTCTTCTGAAGACGTGGCCGCTGCTTGGCAATCCTTCCAAGCTTCATGGAGAGCCGAAGGTCGTACTGCGATCAAGGCTTGGATTGATGAAGGGCAACGCCAGAAGCAAGCTCGGTCACAAGCTTCGAGTAGCAAGCCTCTGCCAAACCCGCAGGTCTAGATTTGCTTTAGGATCCTAACTATGTAAAGAATCGTGTTTTTCATACATTATGAATGAAAATTCGCTTATCATGTTTTTAGGCTTCACCTCACATGGATGATATCGAAGTGTTAAACATTAACGAAGAACTCCGCCTGTTATGGGCTACCTTCGATCTTTTAAAACTTCACAAGCGACCCCGATTTTTAGTTCCTCGAGATAGCTCCGGTGCAATTGCGCCCGAAGTATGCAAAGATATATTATCTTATATTAAAGAGGAAGAAAAAGAAGTTATCTTGGAAACTTCATCTTCTGAAGACATTGCGTGGTCCGAAGATGAAGGTATTGCTGAAGCTCAGGGGAAAAAACCTGAAGAACTTGGAAGATGGGAAAGGAGCCCCGAACGACTCTGAACTTGGGCCGAGCTTCAACAAGAACAGAAAGATTTTAGAGCTTCAAAAGGAGGTAGAAGAGTTAAACGTAAAGTTGTTAGAACTCCCGGCTCTAGAACTAGTCATTCCAACCTTAGCAATAGCTCTAGAGATCGAAGAGGTCTTCGATTCCATCTCGGTATAGACACCGATTTTTCATGATGTAATTATAATTTGTTCGGATAATAAATATTGATTTTAAAATTGTCTCCCTACTTCTCAGCCCCTCTTTGGGTGTAAGCAACTTCGAACTATATTCAAGTTGGTTAAGCGCAAAGAAAAACTTAGGAGTACAATTTTGGAGGCTTGGAGCCCCTCAGAAATTTAAAGATTGATTAAAATCTTATAAAGTGTCTTCGACTACTTGAAGTCTGAAAACTAGTAACTTAATACCTTTTGCTTTGAAAGAGATCACTTTGGACAACTTTCCGAACACTTTAGTGTCCCAAACGATTGGTCACTTTGGACTCTTTTCACATATATTCGAAGCTTATCAGCTCAAACTCTGTTTTGTTTTGTTTTGGCCTCCTTCGGCTCTTTTTGCGAATGCTATCAAACCAGTGGTTTGGAATTCGCAGTGGTCTCCTTGGACTCTTTTTACGGATGCTTTCAAGCCGGAGCTTGGAATCCGCATTATTTAGTCTCCTTAGACTCTTTTTACGGATGCTTTCAAGCTGGTGGCTTGGAATCCGTTTTCTTAGTGATTTTCCCACCTCGTCGGAAGCTTCAGCCCAGTGGTCTGAAGTCCGAAAAATATGATTCAAATTAATGACACTTCCCTCCCAGTCAACTTCTCTATTCCAGTGCGTCCACTAGAAGTGGGAAGTATATGGGGGGTAGGCATTATCTGAACCATAATCTTTATTGATTCGGAAGGTGTTTACAAATGATTACAAGGAGCCCCTATGCGAAATATCGCTTAAGGTGCTCCGCATGCCATGTATGCGCTAACTCTTCACCTTTCAAATTAGCTAACTTAAAAGAACCAGGGCGCCCTGAGCAGACAATTATGTATGGATCTTCCCACTTATTTCCTAATTTCCTGGTGCTACAATACTTCGCAAAACGAGATGACCTGGCCTAAGTCCATTAATCTTGACCTTCGGGTCGAACCACGTCTTCGTCTGCTGCTGATATTTTGACAAATTGGCGACAGCTCGAAGTCTTGTCTCTTCTGTTAAATCAAGTGAAGTTTGCCTTTCTGCTTCTATTTCCGGTTCGGTGCTGTGAAGGGATCCCCCTTTAAGCTCCGTTGGCGTCATAGCTTCGTCTCCGAATAATAGTCTGAAAGGAGTGAAACCCGTAGACCTTGTCTGAGTTGTCCGAATGGACCATAGAATTTTCGGGAGCTCTTCGGTCCACAGTCCTTTTGCCAATCCCACTATTCTTTGATTCGGCCCTGATAAGATATTACCATTGGCTCTTTCAACAGCTCCGTTAGACTGAGGATGTCTTACTGCAGCAAAACATAATTGGATGCCTAGGTCTTCACAGAATTTCCTGAAGGGTTCTGCATCGAATTGTGTTCCATTGTCAACTGTCAGCTGCCGAGGCACTCCGAACCGGCATATGATATTCTTCTAGAAAATTTTTTGTACATTATTCGAAGTGATAGCTGTTAAGGGCTCTGCTTCGACCCACTTTGAAAAGTACTCGATTGCTACCACTGCGAACTTCAAATTTCCTTTTGCTACTGGTAAGGGGCCAATAAGATCCATTCCCCATCTGGCCATGGGCCATACTGGAGCAATGACTTGAAGGGTTGTTGGTGGGCGATGACTTCTTCGTCCCATCCACTGACATCCTTGGCAAGTGCGGACTAAGCTCTCTGCATCAGTTACTATTGTAGGCCAATAAAGCCCCTGGCGAAGTGTCTTTCCTGCCAAAGCTCGAGGGGCTAAATGGCTACCACAGAGTCCTTCATGAATTTCTCGACGAATTTCTTGACCTTCGGCTTGAGATATACATCGGAGCAAAGGGGAACATACTCCGGCCTTGTACAAAATACCGTTGATTATATGATAATTCTGAATTCTAAGTTTCAACCTTGAAAGTTGTGGACCTTCGGACATATGTGCTTCTCCTTGCAACAATTCCATAATTGAACTTCACCAATCTGTACTTGGAATGCAAAGGACTTCCGCAGAAGGAATCTGTGGCACCGAAGGTGTACTGAGTTCTTCATAAAAAGCCTCTTCTGGTATGTCCATAGCTCCGACTGCAGCTTTTGCTAAGATATCAGCTTGCACATTTTCTGCTCTGGGTATACTCTGAATGGAAATCCCTTTAAATGTTGCTTCAATCTTACGGATTTCTTCCAAGTATTTTGCAAGTTGTGGATGCCGAACTTGAAAGCTCTTGTCTACGTGCCCTTCTACAATTTGAGAATCTGTTTTAATAATAACCCTTGTAGCTCCTAAAGCACGTGCCTTCCGAAGTCCTAGCAAAATTCCTTCATACTCCGCCGTATTATTAGTAGACTTAAAGTTGAGTCTTGCGGAGTACATTGCCTTTTGCCCTGAAGGCAAAATTATCACTGCTCTAACACCTGCGCCAGATGCTTGGAAAGCTCCATCGGAGTAAATAGTCCAAATCCCTTCACTTGGCTTCTCTGGAGCCCATGCTGCGGGGGGAGTCCATTCTGCCACGAAGTCCGCCAACACTTGTGACTTAATTGCTGTTCTTGCCACAAAGGATATGCCGAAGGGTGCCAACTCAATAGCCCACTTCCCAATTCTTCGTGTAGAATCCTTACTTCGGAGCATATCTCCCAAAGGATATGAAGTTGGTACAATTACATTATGTGCCAAGAAATAATGCCGTAACTTCCTCGAAGCCATTATCAGAGCATAAGTGAATTTCTCAAACTCGGAATATCTTGTTTTTGCTCCAGACAATGCTTCGGACACAAAATAAACTGGATTCTGAACCAACTTCCCGTTGAAATCAACCTCTCTGACAAGGACTGCATTGACAGCAGAACTAGTAGCTGCAAGGTAAAGGAGTAGGGTTTCGTCCGCAACAGGCACTGTGAGTGTAGCGAGAGTACTGAGATAATTCTTAATATCTTCGAAGCTCTTTTGACACTCCGGTGTCCATGCAAAATCTTCGGACCCCTTCAATGCTTTGAAAATGGGAAAACTTCTCTCCGCAGACCTTGCCAAAAACCTGCTAAGTGCTGCAAGGCGACCAGTCAGCTTTTGCACTTGCTTTAAATTCTCCGGGGGAGCCATCCTTTGCAACGCAGTTATCTGAGTGGGGCTAGCTTCGATCCCTCTGCTTGAAACTAGATATCCTAACAATTTTCTAGCCTGCGCCCCGAAGATACATTTTTCGGGGTTAAGACGGATCCCACATGCCCGAAGGCTATTGAATGTTTCTGCTAAGTCTAGGCTATGTTGGTGCTTTAAAGCACTCTTTATTACAATATCATCCATATAGGCCTCTACATTGCGACCTAATTGATGACCTAGGGCCTTAGCAATTAACCTCGAAAAAGTAGCCCCGGCATTTCTTAAGCCAAAGGGCATTCTTACATAACAGAAGACTCCTGAAGGAGTTACAAAGCTTGTCTTGATTTCATCCTCGCGCTTTAGCCAAATTTGATGATAGCCAGAGTACGCGTCGAGGAAGCTTAATAACTCCGAACCAGCAGTAGAGTCAACCAGTTGATCAATTCGGGGAATGGGGTAGGGGTCACAGGGGCATGCTTTATTCAAAGATGTAAAATCAATACATATGCGCCACTTCCCGGAAGATTTCTTCCTAACGAAGACTGTGTTGGCTAACCACTCTGTGTGAGCCACTTCTCTGATAATCCCAGCCTTCAGCAATTTTTCCACTTCGTCTTTGGCAAGGATGGCCCTCTCCGTAGACAGCTTCTGGAGTCCTTGCCGAACAGGCCGAGCCTTCGGGTTCACAAGTAAACTGTGTTCAATAATATCCCGACTGACTCCGATGATGTCTTCATCAGACCAAGCAAAGACATTTAAATTCTCCTCAACTACTTTCTCTAATGAAGTAGCGACTTCTGGAGGCAAATCTTTGCCAAATTGAAATGAATATTCCTTGCCATCTTTGACAATAACCTTCATTGCAATCTCTCCTTCGGGGCTTGGCCTTGGGAAGGATTTCTTCGAAGATTCACTAGGAGTAGAGAAATCCTCCGGGTTATCTTGCACGCTGTTCACCCATCTCGGGTCAAGAGGAGGGCCATGACCATACTCCGCTCTTCGCGCGGTGGCCTGATCTCCGAAAACAGTGAGCACTCCCGCCTGTGTGGGCATCTTCATACACAGGTAATTATGATGCGCCACAGCCCCGAATTGATTCAACGTGCCTCTCCCGAAGATGACATTGTATGCATATGGGGCATCCACAACATCGAAAATCACTTCCTCCGTTCTGGCCAGTAGCCCCTCTCCAAAAGTAACTTCTAGGCCAATTTGGCCAAGGGCATCGAGAGGGTGTCCTGCGAAGCCTTGCAAAGGACGGGCTGCTGGGAGAAGATGCTTCCTGGAGATGCAGAGTTGATCAAAGGCTTGGACAAAGATAATATCTGCCGAACTCCCTCCGTCGATTAGCACTCTCCAGACCTCAGTCCCTGCTATGTTGGCAGTAATGATGAGTGGGTCTGCGTGTGGAAACTTTATACCAGCTGCATCATCTGCAGAAAAATATATCGGCACATGGGACCATTCGGGCATAGCAGCTACAGACGAAGAGGTTCCAATATGGCCCACTTCTCTAACATATTCTCTTCTCTGCCTCTTCGACATACTTCCGAGGGTCCCTTCTCTAGAGATGGGGAGGACTACTCTTTTTCCTCGATCTTGCCCATCTTCCTGCTTCGGAGGTGGCATAACATTGATAAGAAAGGAAAAGATAATGTCATTGCAGATGCCTTGTCTCGCCGTTATACTATGTTATCCCAACTTGATTTTAAGATCTTTGGCTTGGAAACAATTAAAGAACAATATGCTTTTGATGATGATTTCAAAGATGTGTTGCTGCAATGTAAAGAAGGGAGAACATGGAACAAGTTTGTTCTCACTGATGGCTTCGTGTTTCGGGCTAACAAATTAAGCATTCCGGCTAGTTCTGTGCGTCTGTTACTATTGCAGGAAGCACATGGCGGTGGGTTGATGGGGCACTTTGGTGTGAAGAAGACAGAAGACATCCTAGCAAGCCATTTCTATTGGCCAAAGATGAGAAGGGATGTGGAGCGGTTTGTTGCTCGCTGCACCACCTGCCAAAAAGCTAAGTCCCGTCTTAATCCACATGGTTTGTACATGCCTCTCCCTGTTCCTAGTACTCCATGGGAGGATATTTCTATGGACTTTGTTTTAGGACTGCCTAGAACAAAGAAGGGGAGAGATAGTATTTTTGTTGTTGTGGACAGGTTTTCTAAAATGGCACACTTCATACCATGTCACAAAACTGATGATGCTACCCATATTGCTGATTTGTTCTTTCGTGAAGTTGTTCGTTTGCATGGAGTACCAAACACTATTGTGTCAGATCGGGATGCCAAATTTCTTAGTCATTTTTGGAAAACCTTATGGGCTAAATTGGGAACTAAATTACTCTTTTCTACTACTTGTCATCCTCAAACCGATGGACAAACAGAAGTTGTAAACCGTAGTTTATCTACCATGCTTAGGGCTGTTCTCAAACATAATATCAAATTGTGGGAAGAATGTTTGCCTCATA
Source organism: Zizania palustris (assembly GCA_019279435.1). NCBI lineage: Eukaryota > Viridiplantae > Streptophyta > Magnoliopsida > Poales > Poaceae > Zizania > Zizania palustris. The sequence continues at coordinate 38,964,001 of JAAALK010000288.1, forward strand.
TTGAATTTGCTTACAATCGTTCGCTGCATTCGACTACTAAATTATGCCCTTTTGAGATTGTGTATGGTTTTGTCCCTCATGCTCCCATTGACCTTATGGCCATTCCACCTTCAGAAAAATTGAATTTTGATGCTTCTCGCCGTGCTGAACTGATTCTTAAGATGCATGAGCAAACTAAGGCAAACATTGAGGCCATGAATGCTAAGTATCAACAAGCCGGTAGCAAGGGTAGAAAGCATGTTACTTTTGAACCTGGTGATTTAGTTTGGGTTCATTTGAGAAAGGATAGATTTCCGGATTTAAGAAAGTCTAAATTACTACCACGAGCTGCTGGACCCTTCAAAGTGCTTCAAAAAATAAATGATAATGCATATAAAATTGAGTTGCCTGCAGATTTTGGGGTTAGTCCCTCTTTTAACATTGCAGATTTGAAACCATACTTGCGTGAAGAGGACACGTTCGAGTCGAGGACGACTCTATTGCAAGAAGGGGAGGATGATGAGGACATCACTGCCATTGATACAACCACAACAGCAGCCAACACTTCACCGCTTACACCTAAGAAAGGACCAATGACACGCGCCCGTGCACGTGAACTTAATTATCTGGTGAACTCGTTCCTAGCTGTTCAAATTAATTATTTTTCCAATGGGATACTATTAAAGCCTTGTGATGACTTTATTATCCTTAAGTGCTTAGGAATTGAACCAGCTAGGAGTGGAGAAGGCAACAATGCAATAAATATTCGTGCACCCGAAGGGACTCTTGTAACTGCAGAAATCCAAGATTAAATGGAGCATATCTTTCAACTCCCAAGGTTGTTTAATGCAAATAAATACTTGTTGGAAAGGTCTCTTCGTCTGCTTTCCAACGGATCAAGAATCAATGGCAAAGGACAGATGAAACGTCCAGAAACTGCCGAAGAACGCTCGTGACTCCATCCTGAGTTTCTAGTTTTCCCTTTAAAAGCAAGTAGTAGCCACAAAAGAACTCGGGTTTTGTTTTGATGTAAGTTAGCTGCTGCTACTTCCTTGTAACGCGCGTGTCGGCTAGACCGCCTGATTACTTGAATCAAAACTCCAACTTTTATCACATCCGTGAGTGTTTGCTTGTCATCTTGTTCTTGCTTGTTCTTCGATTGCTTGCAGGTTCAAGGCTGTTCTTGGCACGGCAAGAGCAGCAACAACCGGAGTCGGTGTAACTATCGCTAAGGCGCAGCATCCTTGTGGTTGTTGTAGTCGGGTAGCACAACGTCGATCTCCACCCCCAAATCGTAGTTATCAGGAGACGGTGTACCTGTCGCTCAAGGCGCCACACCATCTTGGTTGTGGTAGTCGGGCAGCCAACGTCGGCCTCCACCAAATTCACCACATCCTCCATCTCTCATCGAAAGATCGGGCTCCCCCGTACCCGTAGGGGGCTATTACTTAATAGGGCTAGAATGGTAAAAGACTAATCTAATGAGAAAGAAGATAAGTCTTCCATCCTAGCTGGCGAGGAAGCTCTCGGAAGAATCCAAGTTCGAAGATATACTCCGAACTAGAGTTCGCCTCCATACTTCGAACTTGATTTAATACACTGCCAGAATTAGATGCTGGAAAACTTTGATTCAATCACCTGTCTTTGTCCAGTTATGGCAATAACCCCAAAGATGAAATATTTTCCTCCAACACTTCTGTTATATGATTGAACTGCGTTACTTATTCTAGCTGGTACATGCTTTTGTTTACTTGTCAATGATCATGTTTTGATTCAGTTTACTTGATATGTCTGATATCTGTCATGTGCATGGCTTTTATGCTTTAAACTTGAAAAATGATCGCCATTGCTTCTGGTAACTAGCATGTGTAGGCTGAGTGCTTTTGCTATCTGTTACATGCCTTGTGGCTAGTTCCTCACATAGATGCAGATATGCAACTTGGACATCTTTATGCTTTAACATGGAAAATGTGCTATAAAAATGATAAAAATAAAAAATGAATGAAAATTCCATGCCTTTTTATGCTTAAGTTGAAAAGATCCAAGTGGGTTTGCTTTGTCGCATTACATTGTTCTAGACTGCTTACCATAGCACTTTGGTATGAACTAGGATAGTGTAGTGTATGCCAAGACCAATGTCTTAAGCTTCTGATGGTCCTGTTCTGGCCTAGGCTTGACTTGGTCGGTTAGCATAAGGTTTGACATGCAAATAACCCTTGGCAAAAATGAAAAAGGAAAATGAAAAAGCCTGAACATTGAAAAGATAACAAGTTTGCTGAAGCACTTTGTTTTGGACAATGCTTATCTTGGTAAATATCAGTTAGCTCCTGCATCTCATGCTTTACCTTGCTTGTCAACTGGAAAATGTTGTGATGCTTTTGTTTGCAAAAAATGAAAAAATGCGTGCAAATGACTTTCTGTAGATATCATCTGTTGCACTGATCATGCCATGTGTCTTAGACATTAAGTCTTTTGCTATACTTGTTAGATGTTGTCATTGCAGTCAATCATATCTGAGAAGCATGCTTTCTACACTCCACCTGCACCCCAGTTGCATTCATTGCATATTTTGAGGGGGAGTTTCATTTCAGGGGGAGTCTGTGTCTTTTTCGAGTGCTTGATGAGTTCACTTGTCAACAAGGGGGAGAAATTCTGAGAGAAGAGTTTAAGGGGGAGTTTTGGCTTTCTCTGGGATTTGTCTCAGGGGGAGTTTTTGTCCCGTTTGTCCTTACTCTTTTGATATCCTTGTTGATGTTTCTGAGATTGCACTCATTTTGAGCTTTTACATTTTGGTTAACCATAATGACCACTTCTTGCTTTTGTTTGGCTTTTGGTCATTAGGGTTAAACTTTTACTTTATTTCTCTTCTTCTCTGTTTTTCCTGTGCTTTGTTTTTGTGTCTCCACATGTGTTCGCAGGTACTGAAGAGCTGAAGAATTGAAGTGTTGACAATGCACTCATCAAGGGGGAGATTGAGGAGCCATGCTGATTAGCGTGAGCCTCATGGCTCCAAATGTGATGAGTCCTTGTCAACGATAGTCAAAGAGGATAGAAGAAGAGAGAAGATCTGCTGCGTCTTGGCCGCGTGTGACTCAGGTACACGGGCAGCGAGCGACTGTCGGGCAGAGGGGTCGCGAAGTCGGGCTGGCCAAATCCGGGTACATGGGCTAAGAGCAGCAGAAGGTCCACTGGGCTGTTGACCAGGATTGACTCAGGTACACGGGCGGTGAGTTATTGCCAGGCTGAGAGAGCTGCGGGATCAGGCCGGCCCAATCTGAGTACCTGGTGCAAAGTCGGTGGAGGCTTTGTCAGTTTCGGCGCAAAACTGACGACCGCTGATCTTATATCGAACTGTCCAGAAGAGAAGTCGTAGTCGCTACGAAAGCTTAGCTTCCAGATAAGTCATCTGTAAATAGGAGTTTACTATTTTGTCCCTAGGCCCACAGTCAGTAAGTCGAGTCTGTAAAAATATCCTAAGGGCAGTTTAGTCTTTTCCTTTTATTTCAGCGTTTGTAAAAAACCCTAAGGGGCTGGTGGAATATTCCTAGCTATTGGGCAGCCTATAAATAGGGCCCCAATCCCTAGGGTTAGGTCACCCTTTCAAAAAATCACTTTTTTATTCAAGGATTGGGTCATTTTTGGTTCCTGCACACTCTCTCTCTCCTTTTCATGCGTGAACTGGCCAAACAATTAATGAGCCCCCGCGTTTGCACAGAGCATATAAGCCCTCTCCATTTGACTGCGGTTGGCTCCATATAGCGACCCGCGAGCTTTGTGTGCATCCCCCTATTTGAGTATTGCCTTCGCGCCCATCTTCCTGCGGCTTGTTCCCTGGCAGACCTCATCTTTGGAGATGTCGAGGGAAGGAGGTGCCACCCCAACAGTCGATCCTCGGTTCCTACAGAGGCAAGCAGCTGTAGCGGTGGTGGCAGCGATGTCCCCAAATTCTGCTAAGGCTCACGGCTCCTGGAAGCTCCAACCCACCATAGAGAGGTTTCGAGAGCAAACTCTAGTGTTGGAGAAGTTAGCCTGTATGGAGGAGTCGATAGCGAGTGCGGTCCAACACGCCCTCGACCCCGGCGTGGAAGCCAGACCGCTAGGGTTGGAGACCGTCACGGAGCCGCGCGAGGGTGAGGTGGCTGTCTTCGAGGCTTTTTTCTACGCCGAGCTCGGGTTCCCCGCTTCGGAGCTTTTGGAAGGAGTCCTTAACGCATTCCACTTGGAGCTGCCTCAGTTATCTCCGAACATGGTCGCCGGGCTGGCGATCTTTGAGTAGGCCATGAGGGTCGAGGGTTGCGAAGGGCGGGCCAAGGTTTTTGTGAAGATGCACGAAGCCTGCTGCCAGCCGAAGAAGAAAGAGGATTTGGTGTTGGCGTATGGGAGCATCAATTTCTAGCTTCGAAAGGTATATGCCAACTTCTTCCCGGTGAAGGGTATCAATGAGCGGTGGTACTCGGAGTGGATACACCACTTATTCTACATGGTGGTCGGGATGAACTCTGGGCTAGCGGGGCCCCCGTGCCACATCTGGTTCCAGAAGGAAGCGAATATCAAGGTTGACACCAACTTGGTCTCCGCCTGTATCTGGCTCCTTCAGATTGTCGCCCGCCGAATGAGTATGCGGGATCTAACCAAGGAGTTTGTTTCCCTCGAGATCCCACCCTTGATGGAAGCATGGACCATCTTGCTCTAGAGTGCCCAGGAGGGGTCGTCTTCGAAAGCATTCTCCAGCTCGCTAGGTTTGCCCTGCTTCATTCTTCCTGCAACGGGTAGATCACGACCTTGATAGGTTGGTTAAGATACTGAAAGAACCTCCAAACCTTGTACGGTCATTCTTGGTCAAGACCCTGGAGTTGGTTGCCTGCATTGCTGATAAGATCCTCGGGGCACCTACTCCGGCCCAGCGCAGGCGGAGGGTGGAGCTCGTGGGGTCCTGGGAGTGGTTCAACCATGTGTGGAGCCCCCTCTGGCTCCCTACCCCGTGCCTTCCAAATGTGGATTTACTTTGTCCGGCCCCAAAGAAGAGGGGGGCGTACCTCGATGCGGCGGTATCTTTGATGCACCCCACGAAGAAGACTTCGAAGGGTCCTAAGCGCCTCTCCCAAGTCCTCTCATCCAGCTCCTCTTCGGAGGAGGAATCCTTTAGCGGGGGATAGGGGGCCGAGACGTACGCTACCGCTCTGGATCTTGGTATCCCTGCACCGGGGCAGGCTACAAATGACAACAACAGCGTTGAGGCTTCAGTCTCGGGGGGACCACCTCGTCCTCCCTTGAGAACGAAGTCGGAGGGGGGCAACGCGGGGCAAGGGTTGCCGCGCAAATTGCCTTGCCACACGACATGGTATTGGGGGAAGTACCAGCAAGCTCACGTGGGAGCCTCGGAGGTGATAGCTTGGCCGTAGGGGGATTGGTCGATCCCCTGGAGGAAGTAGTGGGGAGCGCCAATGTTGTGGCCGAATTGGCCGCCGCGCTGGGTGGTTCTCCGGTGAACTCAATGGACGAGTTCTACTACCAGCCTCAGTCCCCTATGACCGTGCGCTCTTTGGACCCTCCGCCCGAAGGTGGGAGTGAAGGTAGGAGGCCTCGTGTGGGCTGTCCTCGGATCCTGCAAGTTTCATATACTTATCGCTAACCATTTACCTTTTCTTCTAGGTAGGTTCTTCAGATTGGGGTTCCACCCCACCCCGCTCCCACCTCCCCAAGACAACATCGGGGTGAGGGCCGGAGTTCCCATTGAGGTGGTTGAAGTCTTGGGGTCGGATGAGGAGGTGAACTCAGATAGAGTCCATAGGCATGTTGTCCCGTGGGCTGAAGTCCCTCCTCCGGTTGTGGACCCGAGGCGCACGTGCGTGTGCACCTCTCCTAGTCCCATTTGTGAAAACCAACTCGGAGTTCACGACGCGGACCGCACCCCTTCATCAGGCTTACCTAGGCCTAATGAGCACCGAGCTGATGTCAGAGATCAGTCGGTCGGATGGGGCTGACCTTAATCGTACAATCGAGAGCGCGGAGAGCCAGGTGAGCCCCCTCGGTGTTACCGAATGAGCCCCTCACCCTCACTTCTTCCTCCAACTTACCTTCGTGCTTGTTTTTATGTGCAGCTGGTCGCCTTGGCCTAGGGATCACTAGTGTCACTCTCTACGGAGCAGGGCCGCCATGAACGCAACGACGCATGACTCCGCGAGCATGCCGAAGTGGCCAAAGAAGCCGCATGGGTTAGGGCCGAATGCGAGGCCCTGGCCATCGAGGCGACGAAGCTTTCGTGGCAGGCCACCAAGTAGATAGGCCATGTGCATTGGAGGCGAAGGTCGTTGGCCTTCATGCCCAGACCGCCAAAGCGGACATACTCCGTGCCTAGGTCACGGAGGTCGAGGAGCTTCGGATTCGAGCCGCCGAAGCCGACGCACTCCGCTCCCAGGTGGCTGAGGTCAAATAACTCTGGACCTGGGCCACCGAAGCTGATGCACGCAGGGCCCAAGTCACCGAGGTCAAGGAGCTTCGCTCAAAGGCGACCAACGGCGAAGCCCTGAAGGCTCAGAGAATGAGCTAGAGTGGATGGTCGAGGACCTCTTAGCCAAGAATGAGGCGGCAATGGAGTCCTTAGCCCAGGGCGAGAAGGCTGCGGCCGACACTGCGGGGTGCTCCGAGGGGTCTTGGAATGCTTCGAGACATCGTGTGTGCCTTTCGACGCCACCCGTGAGCCTCTCAGCCATCGACTGAGATTCATCCAGGTCACCTTATGGTAGGTGGACTCCATGGCGTCCCGATACGGGGAAGTCTCGAGACGAGTGGCCTCCCTCGGCGTCCTTCATCATCTGGAGGCCACCGGAGGCATCCTCCCGGTGACACTAGGGACACCTCTGGTTGCCTTCGGGGGAAGTCGCCTTCTTTCCCCGACCCCTGTGACTGCGAAGGCCTAGCAAGCTCTTCAGGCGACCTGAAAAGCGGAAGGCCCGGGTGTGGTGAAGGCTTGGATGGACGAATCCCATCGGAAAAGCCTTCCTCGGCCTTCTCCGAAGCCTTCCTCCGCCGTACCTTCTTCGGATCCGAAGGTGTAGTTTCTCCCTAGGGCCTTTTGTAAAACAAGTCATGTAATAGAAATTTCACAACTTATCAATAAAGAAAGTCTACTTCTTTTAAAAACTGTTCAGGGTCCTTTTGATGCTTATGACTTCGAGGTCGAGGTACTTGACGAGGACGAGACCCTTCGGCACCGATGGGCTATCTTCGAAGCCCTTAGGGCTAACAGACGTGCTCATTTTAGTGTTCCTCGGGACGACCATGGGCGCGCTATCCCTGAAGTTTTGCACAAGGTACTAGCCTTTATAAAGGAAGAAGAGAAAGGAATGCGAGCCATGTCATCATCACTAGAGCTCGTGGACTGGTCCGATGCGGAGCTGGGCCTTAGCGAGCCAGTGTCCAAGGACCAGCCCCTGTGCACCAAGGCGCAACTCCAAGAGGACCAGAGGGCTTGGAGGGCTCTGAAGAAGACAGAGAAGAAGTGCTCCGCGTGAGTGGCTCCACAGGCTCTAAGATGCGGGTTGGAGAGAGCTCCCAAGGTCAAGCCAGCCTACAGTACCGAAAAGGCTTCATGATTCTACTCTACTTAGATAACGACTTTTCCTAGGTTTTCGAGTCCTACTTCGAGTTGTAATCAGAGCTTATTCATTTTAATAAACTGGAGCTTTATTTGCTTTGGATGTCTATATCACTTTAATAACCTCTAGTCATTTCCAACCTACACCTCCTGCACCTCCATGCGGGTAGGCGACTTGTCGGTTGCACGCAATGTCTTATGAGCCAGAGCTTGAGAACCGTAGGTTGGACGCTTTGAGCCGGTGTTCGAAATTTCATAGGTTGGACACCTCGAGTCGGAGCTCCTATTCCATGTGTAGGATGCTTCGAGCCGGGGCTCAGAATCTATATGTAGGATGCTTCGAGCCAGGGCTCGGAATCCTTATGTAGGATGCTTCAAGCCGGGGCTCGGAATCCATATGTAGGATGCTTCGAGCCAGGTCTCGGAATCCATATGTAGGATGCTTTGAGTCGGGGCTCAAAATCTATAAGCAGGATGCTTCGAGCCGGGGCTTGGAATCTATATGTAGGGTGCTTCGAGCCGGGGCTCCGAATCCGTATGTAGGATGCTTCGAGCCGGGGCTCAGAATCCGTATGTAGGATGCTTCGACCTAGGGCTCGGAATTTGTATGTAGGATGCTTCGAGCCGGGGCTCATAATCTGTATGCTGCTAGCCCAGAACATGTTGATACCATAGTGAATCCACTTTGGTAAAACGCTTCATCAGACAAAATGTCTTTACAAAAAAGGATGGGGATACATCATGTTGAAGGATGAAAAAAATTACATTGAAGTTATACATAATATAGCTTCAAATGGTCTGCGTGCCAGGTGTGCTTCAAATCTTCGCCTTCTAGGGTGGCTAATCTAAACGATCCTGGCCTGCCAGAGCCAACAATGATGTACGACCCCTCCCATTTGCTGCTGAGTTTTTTTGGGGTTGGGACGCTTTGGAGGAGAAGGTGCCCTGGCTTCAACTTGTTTCGCTTGACCTTGGGGTCGTACCAGGCCTTCATCTGGTTGTGGTACTTGGAGAGATTGGCCATGGCTCGGAGCCTTGTTTCTTTGGAGAGATCGAGGGAGATGTCACGTCCTTGTTCGACTTTGGGTTATGTGGCCTGCAGGGAGCCAGCTTTATCTCCGTTGGGGTCATTGCTTCGTCTCCAAACAATAGTTAGAATGGGGTGAACCCGGTCGCCCTGGAAGGTGTGGTTCGAATGGACCATAGGATTTTCGGCAACTCCTCAGTCCATAGCCCCTTGGCGAGGCCGACGATCCTTTTATTGAGACTAGAGATGATGTTTCCATTTGCTCTCTCTATTTCTATGTTAGATTGTGGATGCTGGACTACAGTGAAGCACAATTGCACCCCGAGCTCTTCGCAGAATACCTTGAAGTTGTCGGGGTCGAACTGAGTGCCATTGTCCAATGTAAGCTGCTTGGGTACCCCGAACTGGCAAATAATGTCCTGCTAGAAGAACTTCTAGATGTTCTTCGAGGTGATGGCGGTCAACGGCTCAGCTTTGACCCATTTGGAGAAATACTCGATGGCGACGATGGCGAAGTGCAAGTTGCATTTGGCTCTTGGAAACGGGATGATGAGATCCATCCCCCATCGGGATAGGGGCCATACGGGCGTAATGACCTATAAGGGGGTAGGGGGCTGATGGCTTCACCTTCCCATCCACTAGCACCCTTGGCAGGTGCGCACGATGTCTTCAACATCGGTCATAATGGTGGGCCAATAAATGCCCTGACGTAGGGTCTTCCCTGCGAGGGCCCGGGGTGCCGAATGACTAGCACATAGACCTTCATAGATATCCTAGAGTAATTGTTGGCTTTTGGGGCGGGAGATGCACCGAAGCAGTGGGGAGCATACACCGGATTTGTACAAGGCCCCGTTGATGATCTTGTAGCGTCGGGCTCTTTATTGGAGCCTCGAGAGTTCGGGACCTGGATGGAGTTCGCCGTCGCCCTTTAGCAGCTTTAGGATTGGAACTCGCCAATCGTCGGTGGTTGTGCAGAGGACTTCAGTGGGTTCTAGAGGCAATGCTGAGGTATCCTCTGGGGCTCGGATCGAGGTGTCTTCTAGGGGGATACCGAAGGTTTGGTCAACTCTTTGAAGAAAGCCCTTGGGGGCAGAGCATGACCTCTGATAGCTGCTTTGGCAAGGGCATCTGCCTGTTGGTTGTCGCTCCATGGGATGCTCTGGATGGAGATCCCCTTGATGGTTGCTTCAAGGTATGGAGCGAGTCCGGGGTGCCAAACTTGGAAGCTCTTGTCTACATGCCCAACCACGACTTGAGAATCTATTTTTACAATTATCCTGGCGGCACCTATTGCGTGAGCCTTTCAAAGGCCTAACAACATGCCTTGGTATTCTCCTATATTGTTTGTAGCTTTGAAATTCAATCGTGCAGAGTACAATGCTTGCTGCCTTGAAGGGGAGATGAGGACATCTCTAGCTCCTGCTTCGGAAGCCTAGTGTGCACCATTGGAGAAGATTGTCCAAATTCCTTCATCGGCTTTGTCTTGAATGTAGCTTGTTGCCGGGGTCCACTCGGCGATGAAATCTACGAGGATTTGAGACTTGACGGAGGTCCTACGATGAAGGTGATGTCGAAGGGGGCCACCTCGGCTGCCCACTTCCCTACCCTCCCGGTAGCATCTTTATTTCGGAACATGTCCCCAAGAGGGTATGATGTGGGGATGACGATACCGTGGGCTAGGAAGTAGTGTCACAATTTCCGGGAGGCCATGATGAGAGCGTAAGCCACCTTCTCGAGCTCGGTGTATCTCGTCTTTTCTCCGGAGAGGGCTTCAGACACGAAGTATACTGACCGCTGAACCAACTTCCCATTGGCCTCTTCTTCCTGGATTAAAGAAGCGCTTGTTGTGAAGCTAGTGGCGATGAGGTAGATGAAGAGGGCCTCACGGCTGTAGGCCGTGGTGAGTATGACCAGATTAGAGAGGTACTCCATGATTTCATTGAAGCAGTGCTAGCACTCGGGAGTCCAAGTGAAATCTTCCGATCCTCGTAACACCTTGAATATTGGTAAACTTCACTCTGCTGACCTGGCCAAGAAGCGATTGAGGGTTGCGAGGCATCCCGCTAGCTTCTGAGCCTGCTTTAGGTTCTCTGGAGGGGCCATATTCTGAAGGGCGCTAACCTAGGTAGGGCTTGCCTCAATGCCCCGGCTCAAAACCAAATACCCTAACATCTTTTCGGCGTGGGCCCCGAAGACACATTTGTCTAGGTTTAAGCGGATCACACAGGCTCGGAGACTCTCAAATGTCTCTGCTATATCTAGGCTATCCTGGTGCTTATTTGCACTATTGATTACAATGTCATCCCTATATAGGCCTCGATGTTGCGGCCGATTTTGTGACCTAAAGCTTTTTCGATTAGCCTAGAGAATGTGGCTGTGACATTTCTTAGGTCGAAGGGCATTCGTACATAACAGAATACTCCTAAGGGAGTGATGAAGCTGGTCTTGGCCTGATCTTCCTACTTCAACCAGATCTGGTGGTACCCGGAATTTGTGTCCAAGAAGCTGAGGAGCTCCAAGCTGGCCGTGGAATCGACCAGATGGTCGATACGGGGCATAGGGTAGGTGTCACGGGGGCAAGCTTTATTTAAAGATGTGAAATCAATAAACATGCGCCATTTGCCAGAAGTTTTCTTTCGGACAAACACGTGGTTCGATAGCCACTCCGTGTGGCTAATCTCCTGGATGACTCCGGCTCGAAGCAACTTCTCGACTTCAGCTTTGGCGAGGTCAGATCGTTCATAGGACATCTTGCGGAGCCCCTGGCAGACCGGGCGAGCCTTCGGATTGACCGAGAGGGAGTGTTCGATGATGCTGCGCTCGACCCCCTATATATACTCGTCCGACCAGCAAAGATATCTAGGTTATCCCTGTCAACTTCATCTAGCTTGGCCAGGACCTCCGGCTCCAGCCCACCACCGAACTGGATGGGGTACTCCTTGCCATCTTTGATGAGGATCTTGGTGACCACTTCTCCCTTCGGGTGCGGCTTGGCAGCTGTTCCTTTGTGGGGCCTAGCGTGGAGTGGGGGGCGTCGACACTATTGGGGGCTTCAACACCATCCGAGCTCTCACGGATGTTGTGGACCTGACTTGGCTCTAGTGGGGTGGCATCTTGAGGCATAGGTAATTGTGGTGTGCAATGGCCCCGAACGGTTGAGCATACCCCTTTCGAACATGGCGTTGTAGGCGTAAGGGGCATCGATGACGTCGAAGATGACTTCCTCAGAGCACGAAAGGGGACCTTCTCCGAAGGTCACCTCTAGTCCTATTTGACTAAGGGCGTCGAGGGGTGGCCCTGCGAAGCCTTGGAGCAACCCGGAGGTGGGGAGCAGGTGCTGCTTGGAGATGCAGAGCTGGTTGAATGCCTGCACGAAAATGATGTCAGCAGAGCTACCTCCGTCGACCAGAATGCACCGCACATCGACGCTGGCGACGTCAGCCGTGATAACGAGGGGGTCGGCGTGTGTGAACTTGACGCCGACCACATCGTTAGCGGTGAAGGAGATGGCTACGTGGGACCACTCGGGGAGCGTGGTGGAGGTGGAAGTCCTGATGTGCCCAACTTCTCGAACGTACTCCCTTCACTGCCGCTTCGACATGCTGCCCATGGCCCCTCCTCCGAATATGGGCAGCACCACGTGTTTCCGCGGGTCTGACCCGTCTTTGAGCTTTGGAGCCAAAAACCTGCCGGACTCCGAGAAGTGCCTTGGAGCCCCTGGTTCATCACCCCGCCCAACCACTTGGATGGATTCAGAGCAGTGAGCGGGGGGCGCCTTGTCGAAGGAGCCTGCCCGGAGCTTTGCTCGAGGTAGTTTTTCCGGAGGGTCAGGATTGTTCGACATGAGTCGTTGTCATGGCTTCGGTTCTCGCCATGGACGCTGCAATGAAAAATGGTGCTCCCGGTCGAGGGGGCTTTTGCGGGCGGCTTCGAGCTGGAGGGGCGGCCCCCTCCTGGGGCATGCTAGAACTTCGGGGGTTTGGGCCCAGGGGGGCGAACGCTGAGGACCTCCCCTCGGAAGTGCTTCCGCCCCCGCCGTGAATCGCGATGATGATGATCTGCTGGGACGGGGGCGGGGGAAGAGGGTGGTTCATAGATCTTGACGTAAGGAGTCTGGATGGGGGTAATCATCGCCTGCCTCCGCAGCTGCCCCTCTTCGAACCAGGCATACTCTTCGAAGTACGTAATAAGCTAGGCCACCAAAGATATTTTCTTTTGGTGGAGTTTGTCAACGAGGCTGGAGTAGGATGGTGACGCCTTTGCGAGCAGCATCGATGATGGAGGAGGCCGACATCCCCTTGATTTGGGCCTTAGTGTGGGCGAAGCGCTGCGAGTACTGTCGCAACATTTCACCGGGCTACTGCTTAACTTGGAATAGGCTCCCGGTGGACATGGGGGCCACGAAGGTCCCTTGGAAGTTGTTGATAAATTTCTTCTTCAGCTGGTCCTATGACCAGAATCATTGGAGGGTAATGCCTTCAAGGGTCAGGGGAAAGCATTTTGCCATCGTGTCCCAGCCTCCTCCGTGGGCTTCTATCATCATGGCATAGGAGCGAGAAAATTCTCTAGGGTCAGATTCCCTAGAGTACATCGGGAGCTTTGCCGCACGAAACTTTGAGTCGAACAACACCCTCTGCAGATCAGGGTGCAACGGTGACTCCTCATCGTAGGACGCTAGCTTGGCTCTCAACCGAGCATTTTCAGCGGCCAACACGTCGTCCTAGCTCCCGCTGCCTCTGGAATTCATCTTCGGATCTTGTGAGCGAGCAAAGTCGCTCTGCAGAACCATAGTTGGGTGATTGCCTAGGGGTGGAGCCCAGCGAGCCCCTCCCGAGCTGTCACCGGGTTCCCCATCGAGGGTCCCACCGAATCAGAGAGGTCCCGAGCCCTCGGCGCCTATCCTAGTGCTGGGTCCGGAATCGCCCTTGGAGCTACGGGGGGGCTGGCGTGGACGATCCCATGCCTCATGGTCTGAGCAGACCTTCAGAGGGGGCCGTGCTTGCACCTTTCTTGGTCGACATCCTTCTTCTTTGGATGTAGAGTGGAGAGGACGTTAGCTTCTCGAACTAAGATCCCCACAGACGGCGCCAACTGTTGGCGTAGAACATTACGCCGACAGGTTTTCTAAGAGAGTCTAAAGTGGAAGGCTTAGCTCAAAGTTGTATCCTTGGATCATGAGTTATGTGTCTGTACAATACGAAGAAGGGGGGGTATTTATAGTGAAGCCCTACACTGGCCCAATACCCTCCGACCCCCCTGACTAATGTACTACGTATAGCTTCCATGCCCCTAACTGGCAGGGGTACAATTCTAACTACTCTACCAGCCGTCCAGCGGCGTGGCTACAGTGCCAATCATTACACTGCATCGTTGCGGTCTCGCTGCATACCTAACCTGACTAGACAAGTACCAACCGCCCATCTCGGCCACTAGGACTATAGCGCGTCACAGATGATGCGCTCCGATTTCAGCGAACGTCGCCTCCCCTTAGTAGGCTCCACACACCCCCTTCAGGGATTCGACACAACTATCTTCGGGACCGCCTTCGGACGGCCTTCGGGAGTCCGAAGGCCTTCCCTTCGATCTCCAGGCCCCAGGCCGAGAACTTAGGACTCCAAGTTCCTAGCCTGATGCGGGCACTGCCTCGGGCCTCACTCTGGCTCTGGGGCTCCATGCTTCTGGGAGCCGAGTTCTGGCCTGAACCTCACTAGAACCTTTGATGCCTGCGGCCGCACGACCCCTAGGCTCCCGGGGTCATGCCTTGCGGTCCATGTTGTAGTCTTTACGCTTCCTAGGTACCATTGGGATTATCCCCCCAACAGCAAAGTTCAACTTGTCCATTCACATCCCACTACATGTTTAACAACACGCCTAAAAACAAGCCTTATGACTACCCAATTACGGAATAGCATTAAGGAGCATCTAAGTGTGTCTCTACGCATTATGGGATCAAATGATGATCTTAGGTCTGAGGACTCTACATGTACACCATTTGAAATGACAACTGATGAAACATTACAACAACAATCCCAACAATATCTCAAGTGGGTCTATCCAACACCATGTTCACCAACATGTGTCCACATCTCTGTTTACATCCCAATGTCTATGATCCATGAAACATGATGATCACTCATCCATATGTGCTAATTTATGTATCATCTCTATCCCACATGATTACAAGATCATGGATCCTTTTGAAAAATATTGTTATAAAACAAATAGTTTCACATAACTAGTCATCAACTCATCAATTAAATGTAAGTGACATTTATTCAAGTAACAAGATAACAATTATCCTCTTACATTAGTATAGACACTACTAACATCTTCCACATACACATGAATCACTCACACAAGTATCTAATACCCATGGTGCTCAGGTGTGCCTTATGCTTAGTCTATGGAAGATGTTTTGTCAACAAATCTGCTATGTTCAAATCCATGTGCACCTTGCAAATCTTCACTTCACCTTTTTCTATGATCTCGCAGATAAGGTGATATCGCCGAAGTATATGTTTGGACTTCTTGTGTGACCTTGGTTCCTTGGCTTGCGCAATGGCACCACTATTATCACAATAGAGATCCACTGGACTGGACACACTAGGGACAACACCCAACTCAGAAACAAACTTTCTGATCCAAACAACCTCCTTCAAAGCTTATGAAGCTACAATATACTTAGGTTCTATTGTAGAATGGGCCACAATCTCATACTTGGAACTCTTCTAACTCACTGCGCCTCCATTGAGGCAGAACAAAAACCAGATTGCGATCGAGAATCATCTTTATCGGTCTAAAATCTATCATCGATGTTACCACTTACAATGAGATCCTCATGACCATCATAAACTAGGAACATTTCCTCAGTCCTTCTCAAGTACCTGAGGATACTTTTTACTACAGCCCAGTGACTTTCACCTGGGCTTGATTGGTACCTGCATGTAACACTTAGATCATATGAAACATGTGGGCATGTACACAACATGGCATACATGATTGACCCAATTGTGGAGGCATATGAGATCACACTTATTTTATCTATTAAATAGGTGTCACGACACACTGAGTCTTACTAAGAGAAATTCAATGTGACATTGGTAGAAATCCCTTCTTGGAATTCTCCATTTTGAACTGTTTCAAAACGTTGTCAATGTACATACTCTGGCTTAATCCAATTATCCACTTTGATCTATCTCTATAGATCATTATACCCAAAATGTATGCTGCCTCTCAAAGATCTTTCATAAAAAAACTATTTTCAATGAAGTTTTGACAGCATTCAACAAAAGGAATTTCATTTCCGATCAATAATATGTCATTCACATATAAGACTAGAAATACAGGTGAGCTCTCACTAGCCTTCTTGTAAACACAAGGTTTTCTTCGTTCTTGATGAAGCTTGTGGGATCAGAATAGCGACTAGAGGGGGGTGAATAGGCGCCTCGTCAAATTCTCACGAATGTGATGGCATTTTCAAATCACCCAACGCTCCTCTAAAAACAAATACTCCCAAAAATATTTCAGAAACTTTTCTTCTCTGATCAGAGTTTGAGTTGCTGAATTCCTTGGTTCAGTCGGTCAATGAGTTGCCGACTTCCCTATGTCGATATTTGAGTCTCTAATTTCAACAACTGTTGGTATATGGTTCACTGAATTGCCTTAGTCGGATATTGATACTCCGACAGAATTCAGACAAACAAATAACATACTTCAAATAAAGTTCAGTAGACTTTGATGTTCAGAATCAACACAAGAAGCAAATTGCTATGTAATAAAAGAAGATCAACCAGAGTAGGAGTAAAACTCAGAATACATTGATCGTCTAAAATAGTAAACGTTTGCTGTAGTTATCAAACTAAAGTATTCAAGAAAAAACAATTCAAATCAGAACCTTGTGATGAATTACTATAGCAGCACAACCAGCCATACAACAGAACAACTACAAGCAAAATTCTAGGACTCAATCCAAAAACATTTTAGAACAGACACAATGCAAATCTTGCAGTAAATCAGAAGATAATCTCTTGTTCTTGACAAATGACAGTGTACAATAATTACAGAAATTCAGGCAGAACTATCAAGCAAAGAAAACTGAAAGACAGGAATTAGAAAGCCACACTTCAAGGATCAAAGTCAGAAAATAACAGTGACTTTAGCTTTTGTATTCAACATCAGACTAGGATGTACTCTGAATACCATGAAAGATCAAAATAGATATAAACAACCAGATATCAATTCTTGATGAATTATCTTGGCAAAACAATTTAAAATAGCAGTAGTGCTTGTGCCTGATTCTTGTGCTATAGAATGAACTCCTGGAAATAGTATTACAGAACTTGAGATCAAGAACTAGCAGGATGAACACAAGCTTTAGAACTCTTTATGATATGTAGTTTGATGATATAAAATCACGTTGACAAGCATGTAGTGCATAAGAACAACAATACTCTATAGTAGATGATGAATCGAGAGAAGTAAAGAATAAGCAGCAGTATAAATCATCAAATTTGTAGCATAAATCAATAGCAGATCAAGAAATATTTCTGGTTAGATGATACTAAAAATTCAGCCCCCAGATTTTTCAGCAAGGAATACTTCTTAGAATTTTTCAGCACATTTGGTGAGCAAAAAAACTATATGCAGCAGTTGTCAAAAACTTTTGCAAACTTCAAAAATGGAACCCTAGAAACTTGGACAACAAAAGTTATGTAAAACTCAAGTCCAAAAAAGTACTGAAACAGATCAAAAATCGCCTCAAAGATTGAATCCTGAAAACAGAACACAAAACTCAACATAAATTAGAAATTTCTAGAACTTGTTAGGCACTTTGTTGGACAAAAGAACTTTATGCGGCAGTGGTCAAAAACTTTCACAAACTTCGAAAATGGAATCCTGGACAATTGAACAGCAAAAGTTGTAAGGAACTCAGATCCAAAAACTACCCAAAAACTGCTCACAAATTGTCTCAAAGATTGAACTCATAGGGATGAACAGTACCTGCTGCAGCACTCCCTGCACTAGAATACTATAGCCGAACTGGGACGCTAGAGATTACTTCATACGATGAACAGTGTGAGCACGAAATAAAGAACATCAAAAAGGCTAGAACAAAATATAATTTGTGGTTGGTAGCCCCAAAATGACAGTCTCAAAAGTCCCCAAACCCTAGGGCATGGAGTCCTTTATATAGGCAAGCCCATTTAGGAAGTCTCTAAAATACCATTAGGGTAAAATTTCTAGGTATTTACCTAATTGGCATAATGTATTTTCATAATTTCAAATTCTGAAAAATACATTAATGTATACTCCTAATTTATTATATCATTGACCCTATTCTCTTAAAATTTTTTAGAATTTGAAAATTCCAAAAAATACTAAAATATTACACTTAATATAGACTACTAAATAGAAAAATAAACTCCTAATTAATGAAATTAAAAACATTTTCTGATGTGACAGTTTTCAGCAAAAACTGACAAAGCCTCCTCGATCGCCGACATGTGACGCCAACGCGTGAACTCGACCGCCAGCATGTCTCTCTCGCTCTCGATCCTCTCTAGCTGCCTAATCACTTACACTGGCCTCCCTTTTGCTGACTTGACCGTCATGCTGTCTCGACCATCCATCCGTTCATGTCTTGCTCTATCTCCTCGTGCACTCCTGAGATCATCTCCAACTTTACCCAGCATCCATGATCCTCTTGCATCGAGATCCCCGCTTGACCCTTGATCACCCGCTGTTGACAGTTGGTTAGCATCTCCACCCTGCACACATGTGAAACCAAGTGAGGTCGCACTATGGTTTTTGTCTGTATGATGAGTGATTGATAAGGTTGAGCGATCTAGAGTGGAATGAGCGATCTAGAGTGGACTGAGTGATGGTCTGATTGCATCGATGGGATCAATGTGTGGATATAGAGAGTGGATGCCGACGGGATCGGTGTGGGTCGCATTTTGTGTTTTGGCTTGTCTCATGTGTGCAGGGTGGAGATGCTAACCAACTGTCAGCAGCGGGTGATCAAGGGTAAAGTGTGGAGCTCGATGCTAGAGGATGAAGGATGCCAGGTGAAGTTGGAGATGATCTTAGGAGTGCACGAGGAGATAGAGCAAGACATGGATGGATGGATGGTTGAGACAGCATGACAGTAAAGTCAGCGAAAGGGAGGCCAGTGCAAGTGATCAGGCAGCCCGAGGGGATCGAGAGCGGGAGAAACTTTCTTGCGGTCGAGTTCGCGGATTGACGTCACATGTCGGTGATCGAGGAGGCTTTGTCGGTTTTTGCTGAAAACCGTCTCATCTCAAAATGTTTTTAAATTCCAATAAATAAGAGTTTATTTTCATTTACTAATTTAGATTAAGTGTAAACTTTTAGTATTTTTCAGAATTATTAAATTCTGAAAATATATTAAAAGTATAGGGTCAATGTTGTAATAAATTAGAGTAAACATTAGTGTATTTTTCATATTTGTAATTATGAAAATACACCATGGAATTTGGGTAAAAACTATGAACTTTAACACTAATGGCATTTTGGAGATTACATTAGTAGGTTAGCCTATATAAAGGACCCCATGCCTAAGGGTTAGGGCTGCCCACATTTAATCAAACCAGAAATTCCTTTCAGTTTGTATGTTGTTCAGCTTTACATTTACTACATGATTAATCTAGTAAGTTTTGCTATCCTGCAATCAATTCAGCAGAAACTATTTACTGTTCATCGTTTTGAAATTTTCTGGACTGCTCTTTTTGTCTCCTGTCCTTGGTTTTTTCTGGTCGGTTCTTCTGTTTCTAATCTGAAGATAGAGTTTCTTATAATCTGTTTGTGACACAAAAATTTGTTTTGTATTTTTGAGTTGTGGATCAACTTTTGGGAGTTCATCTAGATAGAATTTAATTGTTGTTTGCTTCTCTCGGGTTCTGTAGATCTTGTTAGTTTGTGAAATATATGTGTGCAGTTTGGTTGCCGCCGCCAAAACACTGCAGAGCAGCATCTATTTTCTCATGGCAGCAAGAGATGCTCTAAACCCACAAATTCTGTTCACATATTTTTAAATCAAAAGTTGAAAGCCTTTCATTTCTGAAGTAAGTAGTGTTGTTTGCTTCTCTCGGGTTTTGTAGATCTTGCTAGTTTGTGAATAGTATGTGTGCAGTTTGGTTGCCGCCGCCAAAATACAGCAGAGCAGCATCTATTTTCTCATGGCAGCAAGAGATGCTCTAAACCCACAAATTCTGTTCACATCTTTTTAAATCAAAAGTTGAAAGCCTTTCATTTCTGAAGTAAGTAGTTTGATTGCACCCTTCTGCTCTTATCTCTTTTGTTGGTTGAAGAAAAGTACAATGCTTGAAAAGCTGCAGACTATACCATCACAGATGTAGAAAAATTTCTATAAGAACAGAACTGTGTGCCACTTCTAAAAGTTGAATACTGCTAATTTTGTTTGAGAAATCATACTGCAAAGATTGTTTGATTTGATTCGAGATTATCTACTCAAGAGATGAACTGCTCAATCAAAGTAATTTCTTTGTGGTTTTCTAGAATCACTTTGAGTTTCAGTTTTGTTGATTGATCAGTTTCATGGAGTCAAATTTCTTGAGAAGCTGAGAAATCCAAGGTGGTATTCAAACTGATCAATTTGAAGAAATATTTGATGTAACTTCTCTGAAACAGTTCTGTGTTGCTTTGAATTTTGTCAATTTAGGATCTTCACTGTTCATTCTTGTCTGAAACAACACAGTACAGTCTGAAACTTTTTTAGTTTATGAAATTTTCAATTCAAACTTCACAGAAACTAAAAGTACTCCTATTGCACTTGTGATTGTGTTCAGACTTGGAATCTTGACAATAGCTCTAAGTTCTGCAATTAAAAGTTTCAGCACAAGTCTTGATAACTTTGTATTTTTGAGCTGTTTGTGGTTGAAGTGAAACAGTAACTCAAAATATGAATCATTATCAGTCTTCTTCACTGATTTCAGTTCAATTCAGAATATTCAATCTCTGTTGTATTTGTCAAGTCTTGTGTTTCATCACTGTTCTGTTTGGAAGTCTGTGAACAGTCCTGTATGCTGATCACTACAGTGTTGTTGCTAATCCTAATCTGATTAAGCTGAACGCTTTGTAGCTGGTGGGGCATTTTGCAATCACATTTGATCAAATTCCAAACTTCCTTGACCAGTGTTACTCTGTGTAAGTTCCATGCCTATATCTAAAAACTGAGTATGACAAAAGGTGTTTGTTGAATGCAGTTTTTCCCTGTTGCTTAACTGATTAGTGCTTTATCAAGAGCAAACGAGTTAAATCATCTTTGAAGAATCATTGTTACTGTTTTCATTCAAAACTTAATATATTAAGTGAGTAATTCATTTCGAAGCTTTTCAAATGGCTGAAGTTGGTTGCTTAACTCAATTCTGAATTTCTCTGAATCCTATCGACACTTCAAACACCGATACCCTCCTATCGACAAATCAATCTCTGAAATAGACCTGAATTTTTCAGTAGACCATTTGTGACAAAGAACTTCAGTATACCATACTCTGATTTAGACCAAAAATTTTATCTGAAGTTGAATTATTTTATGAGTTTATACTGTTGATCTTAATTGTGCTTCTACAGTGTTTAGAGGTGTGTTGGGTGTTCTAAACAGGCCATCAATTTGCAAAAATTTGTTGAGGCGTCTATTCACACCCCCTCTAGTCGCAAATCCAATCCGACAATAGGTATTAGAGCAGGTTAGATCACAAGTTGAACTTAACCGATTTGTGATCCTTGTGTCGACATGGACAAGAACACGAACATTCCGGTGTTTTATGGTCGAGACTTCACTTATTAGATGGTGCGCATGGAGGCTTATCTGCTAAGCCAAGAAAGTGCTATATGGGACATTGTTGATTCCCAATATGTGATACCTAAAACTTGCACCTCACAGACTGAAAAGGAACAATACGATTGTAATAGCAAAGCAAAAACATATTGTTTATCAGTATGAGTCACAATGAGTTTGACATGGAGCAACACCTTCGAACTGCACGTGAGATTTGGTCTACATTGAAAACCTTTCATGAGGGCACTACCCAGATTAAGGTTAGGAGGCAAAGCACATATAATCAAGAATATCAAATATTTGTGCAAGGCCCTAGCGAATCTGTAGAAGCCATGTTTGCTCGATTTGATGGGATTGTGAGAAATTTACACTCCACTTGGACTTTAGCTTATTCAGACCATGATAGGGTGATCAAACTTCTCTATGCTCTTGATCGTAGCATATGGGAGGTGAAGATCTCTAGTATTGAAGAGTCAGCGAGCTTTGATAGTTTGACTTGCAATGAACTCTTTAGTAACCATAAGTCCACTGAGATTGCCAAGACGTCTCATCTAGGATATGGAAACTCTTTGTTGCCTTCTATTGCTCTAGTTTCCGGTCCTGGTAGTGGTACCTCATTTGGAGGTAGTCTTTCTGTTGGTTCTGGACTTTGTGCTTATTCTAGTGGTTTTGACTTGTCCTCCCTGGTCTCTGTCACAAAAGGACATGTGGACACTACAGATGATGAGGAGCTAGCACTCATTGTCAAGAAGTTCAACCACTTCTATAATGATAGACAAGATCAAAGGAAAGAAGGGTCTCGGGGTTGTTTTGAGTGTGGAGATCCTTCTCACATAAAAGTGAATTGCCCTAAACTAAAAATGAAAAATGAAAATGAGCACAAGTACCAGAAGTGAAACAAGAAATCCTTCTTCAAGGGGAAGCGCGAAAAAAGTGGCTAAGAAGATAGCCAAAGATTTTGTGGTCGCTCTCAATGACATCGACAACACATCAAGTGAGGAGCCAAGCTCCGATGAAGAAGAACCATCCAAGAATGAAGAAAAGAAGGAGAAGAAGAAAATGGACTTCACCGGCCTTTGCTTCATGGCCGACAGCATCCATAGCAGCAGCGAACTCGACACATCTGAGGTATATCTATCCCATGACCAGCTTCTTGTTCAGAATGATGAATTACAAGATGTTGTTTGTTCTCAGGATATATTATTTAAACTTGCTGTTAAAGAACGAAAAGAACTAAAACTCAGACTTGAATCTATTTCCACTGAACTTGCAATCTTAAAATCTAAGTCTGATGATGCTGAATGTGAGTATTGTCTTGTTGTTATGAATGAACTTGCTCAGTTGCGTTTTACACATGCTCAAACTATTGAAAAACATAAAATTACTGAAAAGCAGCTTTTGGAGGTGGAGTCTAGTCCTGTTGTCATCAACGAATGCATGAATTGTCCTTTACTTGTTGAAAGCATTAATTTGAGAGATAGGCATGTTGATGAACTTAAGGCTAGATTGGAGAGTGTTGAGTGTTCTAAGGATGTACAGCCGGTGTGTCCCACCTGCATCACCCTTAAGGACCAACTCAGCTTTGCTAGAGAGCAAGTTGAAAAATTAAAATGTGAAAATGATTATCTTCTCTACGTAGTTGAAAAATGCATTGAAGGGAAGGGTAGGATGAATTTGCTTTTGGCTAAAACAAAAATGTGTGCTGATAGGGTAGGGTTAGCTCTATGGTTGGGCTATGAGAGAACCACTCCAAACACTCCGAGCCAAACAATGTTCACTCCACCCATTACCCTTGAGAAAGAAAGAGCCTAGTTGAACACAACACAAAAAGGCGAGAATCCTACTCAACCTATTAAGAAAGCCCTTCATTCACCAAAGGAAAATTCTCAGCAAAACCCAAGAAAACTATAATATTTGCACCTGAGACCTATGCTCACACACCCAAGAGTGTGTATTACTACTCCTACTTTCATCGGGTGGGTCATTTGTTTGGGTTTTGCTTTTGTCGTATCAAGGATGAACAACGTTCTTTTGCGATGTGCTTTCAGGACATGCATTACCCATCTTTTGGTATGCATGAGTTTGCTTTTCACTCTTATCCGGATTCTGAGGCTCCCCATGGTTTCATGAGAGATTATGCCCGTCGTGGTGTACACCATGCTTCATATGGTGATAGACCGAGAGTAAGAGGCTTTGATTCTCAACAGTTTAGGAGACCACATCATTTTCGAGGCTCGCATTTTGTAGATAGACCACACACTTTTTATCATGACCCATACCCTGTGCATAATCAGTCTACTGCTTTGCAATGCTGGATTGCTAAATAATTTTTCACTCACCCCAACACTGAGCATTCGAGATCTTCTAGAATGTTTTGAGGGGGATAAAAAACAATTTGTGGAGAACTCGACGTTGACATTCCAGCTTCCGATCCACGACATCGGCACTTGCAATAACTACACCACTGCTCTATTGGTTATCAACCAAGCACAACCTGATTGACCTCGCCAAGAAGGCTAAGCCTACGAATCGAAGAACACAAGTAAGAACGCAAAAACACAATCGAACTAAAAATTCTATTGGAATATGCGAATTGGGGTTCACTTACAAATCCGGCGAAGCGGCGGCTATCAAAGCAACATGTAAACTAAATACAAAAATGCTAGATGGCTGTAGAAACACCTTATATAGTAGTTTGGGATGCACCCCTAATGGGCTCAACTGGATACACGTCCCAAAGGCCCAATAACGCAGGAAAAAACATGCTGACAGATTCTGGACTCTATCTTGTTTTGATGATTTCCGTTGATCTAGAAGGAATTTTGAGATGAAAATGGTGGCATTGGAAAGTTTTTGAAGTTATCTTTCCCTGGCTGGGTGGAACGTCAAAATGGAGTCCGTATGCGGCCTGGGTGATTATTTTAGTGCACGTTTCTCCTAGAATCTGAGTTGGACACGAATTGTAGTTGGATTGGACTCTCAAATTTTCTTGGACGTCCTTTCTGGTTCTTCTTCAACTCTTTGCTTATCTCCAAGTGATTTTCATCATCTCCAAGGTTCCTAACAATAATAATAACATTAGGTAGTAGTTTATTCCCAAGAGAATATACTAAGATACTTAGAAACGAGTTGACCTAGAGATTTAATCGTCATGCTCGATCTCGAATAATTAGATCTTGGTATTCATGTATGGTTGTATCATTGGCAGGGATGTCCTCATCATCCTCCCTTCTTGATTTTGAGTTGTCGTCGACTCAACTTCTATTGGTCCCCAATCAACTTCCATGATAATACAAGAGTTTCAGATACATGCATCTCTTCTATTAACCTAAGAAAGTATTTCTAAAATATATAAAAATTAAATCTAACATAGAAAGAATGCACCTTAGCTTGTTTGCTCACAATCATGGTCTTGTCCCAATTGGTTGTTTTCTCATCATTCTCCCCCTCTTGAAATAGAGTCATCCTCGACTCATACTCATCTTTTGCTCCCATGATTGATCTCAATTTTGCAACGTTAAATGTGCAACTATCCCAAAACTTGGGAGGCAAGACAAGTTTATAGTTATGTAACTCAACAGAAGATAAAAATTCGGGAGGCATATCTAATTTACACTTATGTAGCTCAATATGGGATAAATACTTAGTGATAACTGGGGGCAAAGTATAAACTATATCAGTAAGAGAATAATAAGCAGTTTCACAAATCACAATGTAGCACACATCTTGACTATGAATTTCAGTTTGATTAGTTTTATGTGTAAGGATAGAAGAATCTTTTGATTTGATTTCATACAGAATTTTAGATCTAATATCAAGTTGTTTGCTCTCATTAGTTGCCTTCTCGATATCATCTTTAACAATTTCATCAGAAGTTGAAAATAACAAAGTAGATTTCACATCCTCATGCACAACAGTATAGTTATTAGTTCTATCATGGTGAAGTACATCATTATCAAATTGCAAAGGGTGTTCTATTATTTCAGCTGATGAAACAACCTCAATGGGTACCTGTAAGGACTTTTTACCTGACACCTCAACTCGTGTAGAGATGGAAGGCCATATGCTTGTTGATGTTGGTGCAGGTACATGTCCAGGTGCATGATGAACACTTGAAGAAGAGAAAGGCTTGGTTAGTGCCGGTGTGCTCGTCACTTGTGGTGGATAGGAGTCTCTTGCCTTGCATTGTCGTTCCTACAATTCTTTCTCTGGAATGATGGCAAGATGGAACAAATGACTAAGAGTACTAAATTCTTTATAATAAACGATATCTTGAATCTCATGCCTCAATCCATCATAGAAGTGCCACATCATGTCCTCCGAGTGCTGCACAACACCAAAATGGGTCATGCTCTCTCGAAGCTCAGCATAATACTCTCTCACACACATGTTACCTTGAACTAAGCATTGTAGTTTCTTACACAATTCACGATGATAAGGAGAGATAAATTTACAACGCATAGCTCTTTTTAAATGACCTCATGTAATGTATTAGGTTGTAATTGAAGTTCACTTATATCTTCCCACTAGATTAAAGCACGATATTTAAACATACCAGTTGCTTGTTTAACTCTATGTTGTTCAGGAACTAGATATAAGTTAAATTTATGCTCTAAGGTCATCTCCCAATCTAGATATTCTTTAGCATCATATTCACCATAAAAGATGGGATAGTAAACTTAGTTTTGATAGAAGAAACATTGTTACCATGATTATGATTTTTCGTACCTTCCATACCTGTTTGGTTAGTAGAAAAGGAAAAACACTCGGAAAAATATTAGCCCTATCAACTATTAGGTAGTGGAAGGTGCTCTCGCTCACACTCAAGCGTCTTACCACAATCTTACAAGGTTCTTACCATCGTAGGGCAGTGGATGGCACAATCTTGGTCGTGGCACAATTCTTGACTGGTTGGTGACTTCCAAAGAGAGTGGTATACGATTGCAAAGACTCAAGCTGCACTGATCAAAAGTATATATGTGGAGTCTAGGTGGTTAAACAAGAATAATCTATATGGTGGAACACGATTCAGAAATAGATAGTAATATTAAATAAGTGTCCATAGTACTAGTACTAATTGCTGGTCTGAATGTGATCCCTATGACAACAAGGCTTATATGATAGGGTGATTGAGGCTCAAAGGATGGCTTATAGATTGATAAAATCAGCACAAAACAATACCACAAATAGCACCACAGAACACTAATATCTTCTAAACTTGTCCATAAGTGCTCCCCTTTTTTTTGATATTTTTCTCTTTTTTCGATATTTTTGAACTCTTTTTTACACTTCTTTTTTTTACTAGGAGCACAAAGAATACAAACCAATAAGATGTGATACAATTTTGCTGCAAAGAAGTGTTATGTAGATAAATAAAGATGAGCTGAAAAATCTACGCAAGAAACTTCGAGGCTAGAAAACTCGATCTTTCCGGCCGAATTTGAAAAACTAAAATCGTCGAACCTAGCTTGCTAGGACAACTTATATTTAATGTTTTCTGTAGATTTTTAAAATGTATTTATTTGCCTTATTCGGAGTCCGTATGCAAAAGATATGATTGTTTTATCAGAGGCGGTCTGAATGAGGGTTTTGAGGTTCTAGTTTGGACGCGAATTGCAAACAAACGGGGATTTATGGGTGGTGGATAGTATAATGGATTTAGAAAAAGGGATCACAATACTAACTAGCAACCGGACTTGATCGAGGACACAAAATCAATACTATGGACTCTAAAACCAAAACGTGCAAAGGCTAGGGATGGTCTTGGATTGGGGAAAACCTACGACTACAAATTTTTTGTTGGCTTTTTCGTGGACTATGGGATGAATATGAAATCAATCTAATCTAAGATACATGAACCTGACGGTAAACCAAGCTCTGATACCACTTGATGGAGGAGAGGGTGCCCGATCTTCCGTCAGGTGGGGGATAAACAACGATTTGTGGAGAACTCGACATTGATGATCCGGCTTCCAATCCACGAGATCGGCCCTTGCAATCGTTACACCACTGCTCCATTGGTTACCAACCAAGAAAAGACTGATTGACCTCACTAAGAAGGCTAATCCTTGCCTGCGAATCGAAGAACACAAGCAAAACAAAGAAAACACAATCGAACTGAAAATTCTATTGGAATCTGCGAATTGGGGTTCACTTACAAATCTGGCGAAGCGGAGGCTATCAAAGCAACGTGTAAACTAAACCAAAAAACCATAGATGGCTGTAGAAACACCTAATATAGTAGTTTGGGACGCACCCCTAATGGGCTCAACTGGATACACGGCACAAAGGCCCACTAACGCAGAAAAAAGTATGCTGACAGATTCTGAACTCTATCTTGTTTTGGCGATTCAAGTTGATCTAGAAGGAATTTTGAGATAAAACTGGTGGCATTGGAAAGGTTATGAAGTTATCTTTCCGTGGCTGGGTGGAATGTCAAAAACGGAGTCTGTATGCGGTCTGGGCGATGATTTTAGTGCACGCTGCTCCTGGAATCCGAGTTGGACACGAATTGTAGTTGGAGTGGACGTCCTTTCTAGTTTATCTCCAAGTTATTTTCATCGTCTCCATGTTTCCTAACAATAATAATAACATTAGGTAGTAATTTATTCCCAAGATAATATAATAGGATACTTAGAAACATGTTGACCTGGAGATTTAATAGTCGTGCTTGATCTCGAATAATTGGATCTTGGTATTCATGTATGGTTGTATCATTGGTAGGGATGTCCTTATCAGTACTACATGAGCTTCTGTTATATGATTAATTGCTTTTACACGTACATGCTTTGTTATGCCTTTGAAGTATTGTCTTTAATACTGTTGATTATATTTGCTTGAATATATCTAATATCTATTATGAACATGACTTTTATTTGTGAAAACATGAAAATGATCACTGCTTAGTCTAGAAACTAGCATGAATAGGTTGAATGCTTTTGCTATCTTTTACATACCTGCTAGCTAGGTCCTTTTCACTTGGATGCTAATACGCAACTTGGTTTTATCAAAAATATTGTGCCGAAAATTAAGAAAAAAATGAAAAATGAATGAAAATGAAATGAGAATGATTGATATTCATGCTGTTTTTGTGCTTAAATTGAAAAGATCTAGGTGGGTTTGATTTGTCGCACTACTTTGTTCTATACTGCTTACCATAACACTTTGGTATGAACTATGACATTGAAGTGTATGCCGAGACCATTGCTTTAAGCTTCTGATGGTTTGAACCTAGACTTAGCATGGTCGGTTAGCATAAGGTTGACTTGCAAATAACCTCTGGCACTACAATGAAAAATAAAAAAAATCAAAATCTTGAATCAACTGCATATCAAGTTTGTTGAAGCTCCTTATAGTGGGATATGCTTATCTGGTTCGTATTTGATTAGCTTTTGCATAACATGCCTTGCCATGTCTACTATGCTAGTCTGAGTGATGATGCTTTTATTTGATAAAATGTCAAAATGCTTGCTCATGCTTTTGTTTAGATTGTATACATCTGAGTATTTCATACAATACTTGAAACTTTCATCATGTTTCTGTTTGGGGTTGTCAATGCACTCATCAAAGGGCAGTGATGGGGGGAATTGGATGGCCCGATCTTTCAGTGAGTTGATAGAGATAAGATAACTTCGATTGGTGGAAGACAACGTTGACGACCCGACTACAACCGTACGAGACATTCGTATTGCGCCTTAGCGATCGATACACCAACTATAAGGGTTGTTGATCTTATTGGTGATCAACCTTGTTCCTGCAAGCAATCGAAGAACGAGCAAGAACAAGATAAAGGAGCAACTAGAATTGCTGGATATAAAAGACGCACAGAGGGATAGTTGGGGTTCTGAAACGTGAAACCGGCGATCTAACCAATCACGGGTCTACACAGACAAGTAGCATTGGCTAAACTTTTATCTAATCAAAACCCAAATTACAACTGAAGTCTCTAGGGTTATTTATAGCCCTAGGGACGTTACCAAAGTTTGGAAACTTATTACATATGGAAACTACTAATTATTTCCTAAACAGATTTACTAGAAAAAAAAGAAACACACATTAATTTTGTGATTGTGATCTCCTCCGATGGAATCTGGATATGTGGCTGGATCTGTTGGAAAGAGGATGTCTCAATCTTTCCAAAAAGTCCACGATCATCCAAATCGGAGTTGCCATGTAAAAGTTGTACATGTTTGAATTTGTTGTTGTCCATGAAGTCCGAATCCGTGTCGAAAATGTGTAGAAGTTAATCTCCACTTTCTCTTGGCACATAAATAACGTCCCAAAATTGTATATTATGTTTTCATGGCTTTTACTTGGTCCCCAATCAACTTCCATGATGTTCCATGCCCTTTGTACGCTCTCAATGTGTCGCTTGATCCATGTGAGAATTTCTGTAATTGAAATTAAAAGTACCTCATGGTGTAGCATCCATGGTTCAAATAAATAAAATTTAAATCTAACGTAGAAAGCATGCATCTTAGTTTGTTTGCTCACAATCATGGTCATATCTGAGCTAGTGATGTTCTCATCAGGAAGATTGTGAAACCAAGTGAGGTCGCACTGTGGTTTTTGCCTGTATGATGAGTGATTGACACGGTTGAGCGATCTGGAGTGGAGTGACTGATGGTCTGATTGCATCGGTGGGATTGATGTGTGTATATG
Source organism: Zizania palustris (assembly GCA_019279435.1). NCBI lineage: Eukaryota > Viridiplantae > Streptophyta > Magnoliopsida > Poales > Poaceae > Zizania > Zizania palustris. The sequence goes on from JAAALK010000288.1 coordinate 38,994,085, forward strand.
GAGAGTGAATGCTGAGTGGATTGGTGTGCGTCGTGTTTCGTGTTTTGGCTTGTCTCATGTGAGCAGGGTGGAGATGCTAACCAACTGTCAATGGCGAGTGATCAAGGGTCAAGCGGTGAGCTCGATGCTAGAGGATCAAGGATGCCGGGTGAAGTTGGAGATGATCTTAGGAGTGCACGAGGAGATAGAGCAAAACATGGACAAATGGATGGCCGAGACAGCATAACGGTCAAGTCAGCGAAAGGGAGGCCAGTGCAAGCGATCAGGCATCTCGAGGAGGCTTGCTGGCGGTCGAGTTCGCGGATTGGCATCACATGTCGGTGATCGAGGAGGCTTTTTTGGTTTTTGCTGAAAACCATCTCATCTCAAAATGTTGTTAAATTCCAATAAATAGGAGTTTATTTTTGTTTAGCAATTTAGATTAAGTGTAAACTTTTAGTATTTTTTGGAATTATTAAATTCTGAAAATATATTAAAAGTATAGGGTCAATGCTGTAATAAATTAGAATAAACATTAGTGTATTTTTAAGAATCTAAAAATAAACAATGGCATTTGGGTAAATACTATCAACTTTAATCCTAATGGCATTTTGGGATTATATTAGTAGGTGAGCCTATATAAAGGACCCCATGCCTAAGGGTTAGGGCTGCTCACTTTTAATCAAACCAGGAATTCCTTTCAGTTTGTATGCTCTTCAGGTTTACATTTACTACATGATTAATCTAGTAAGTTTTGCTATCTTGCAATCAATACAGTTTAACTATTTATATTTCTTCGTTCTGAAATTTTCTGGACCTCTTTTGTCTGCTGTCCTTGGTTTTTTTGGTTAGTTCTTCTGTTTATGATTTGAACACAGAGTTGCTTCTAATCTGTTTGTGACACAAAATTTGTTTTGTATTTTTGAGTAGTGGATCAACTTTTGGGAGTTCATCTAGTTAGAATTTAATTGTTGTTTGCTTCTCTCGGGTTCTGTAGATCTTGCCAGTTTGTGAACAGTATGTGTGCAGTTTGGTTGCCGCTGACAAAACACTACAAAGCAGCATCTATTTTCTCATGGCAGCAAGAGATGCTCTAAACCCACAAATTTTGTTCACATCTTATTGAATCAAAAGTTGAAACCCTTTCATTTCTGAAGTAAGTAGTTTGATTGCTCCCTTCTGCTCTTATCTCTTTTGTTGGTTGAAGAACATACAATGCTTGAAAAGCTGCAGACTATACCATCACAGATGCAGAAAAATTTCTATAAGCACTGAACTGTGACACTTCTGAAAGTTGAATACTGCTAATTTTGTCTGAGAAATCATAATGCAAAGATTGTTTGATTTGATTCAAGATTATCTGCTCAAGAGATGAACTGCTCGGTCAAAGTAATTTCTCTGTGGTTTTCTAGAATCACTTTTATTTTCAGTTTTGTTGATTGATCAGTTTCATGCTATTCAAACTGATCAATTTGAAGAAATATTTGAGGTAGCTTCTCTAAAACAGTTCTGTGTTGCTCTGAATTTTGTTAGTTTAGGATCTTCATTGTTCATTCTTGTCTGAAACAACACAGTACGGTCTGAAACTTTTTCAGTTTATGAAATTTTCAATAAAACTTCACTGAAATTGAAAGTAATCCTATTGCACTTGTGATTGTGTTTAGACTTGGAATCTTGACAATAGCTCTAAGTTCTGTAATTAAAAGTTTCAGCACAAGTCTTGATAACTTTGTATTTTTGAGTTATTTGTGGTTGAAGTGAAACAGTAACTCAAAATCTGAATCATCTTCAGTCTTCTTCACTGATTTCAGTTCAATTCAGAATATTCAATCTCTGCTGTATTTGTCAAGTCTTGTGTATCATCATTGTTCTGTTTGGAAGTCTGTGAACGGTCCTATATGCTGATCACTACAGTGTTGTTGCTAATCCTAATCTGATTAAGTTGAACTCTTTATAGCTATTGGGGCATTTTGCAATCACATTTGATCAAATTCTAAACTGCCTTGACCAGTGTTACTTTGTGTAAGTTCCATGCCTATATCTGAAAACTGAGTATGACAAAAGGTGTTTGTTGAATGTAGTTTTTCCCTGTTGCTCAACTGATTAGTGCTTTATCAAGAGCAAACTAGTTAAATCATCTTTGAAGAATCATTGTTACTATTTTCATTCACAACTTAATATATTAAGTGAGTAATTCATTTCTGAGCTTTTCAAATGGCTGAAGTTGGTTGCTTAACTCAATTCTGAATTTCTCTGAATCCGATCAACACTTCAAACACCGATACCCTCCTGTCGACAAATCAATCTCCGAAATAGACCTGAATTTTTTGGTAGACCATTTGTCGACAAAGAACTTCGGTATACCATACTCCGATTTAGACCAAAACTTTTATCTAAAGTTGAATTATGTTCTGAGTTTATACTATTGATCTTAATTGTGCTTATGAAGTGTTTAGAGGTGTGTTGGGTGTTCTGAACAGGCCATCAATTTGAAATTTTTTTTGAGGCACCTATTGACCCCCCCTCTAGTCGCTAATCCGATCCCACAACAGATGAGACAAGCCAAAACATGAAACGCGACACACACCGATCCCCTCGCCATCCACTCTTCATATCCACACATCGATCCCATCGATGCAATCAAACCATCACTCACTCATCACTCAACCTTGTCAATCACTCATCATACAGACAAAAACCACAATGCGACCTCACTTGGTTTCACAATCTCCCCCTTTGTTGGGGGAAATAGTTTTCCCTTAAAACAGGCGGCCTCCGACGTCAGCCTCCGAAGGCCTCAGGTTCGGAGCCCATCAATTGGCGGAGCCTCAAGACGAGCTCCGGCCCCCTCCGACGAAGATAAATCCAAGAACAGCTAAGACTTGCTCCTCCGGAGCCAAGCCTACGGTACCCCTTCAGTCCCCTCTCGAGCCAAGCCTCCGGGACCGCTCCGGTCCTCTCCGGAGCCAAGCCCCCAGGATTCCTCCAGGTCCCCTCTGGAGCCAAGCCTCCGGGATCCCTCTGGGTCCCCGAAAAGCACTCCGGTGCCTTTCGGAGCCCTCTCCGAAAGCCGCTTCAGAGTCGACCTCGAAGCCCTCTTCGGGGTCCCCTTCGAAGTCCTCTTCGGCGACCACTTTGGGGTGTGCTTCAGAGTCGTCTTCAGAGCCCCCTCAGCTTGCTCCGCCCGATGCCCTCCGGTAGGTACTCCGGCCTAGAAGAAATATCTAGGTACTTCTACAGTGTAAAGAAATACCAGGGCCCCAAACCCTGTTATGCTGTATACCTACTCCAGAAGTGACGTATATATACCACGTCTGAAAAGTCACATGTACAGTAGTATAGCCTTTTCCCTTCTTACCCCTATAAAGCCTATGACTTGTAGAGGGCAATTGGGTCTTTTCCTTTCGCCTGCGTGCCTATAAAAACAGGGCCATGCCCTTGTAACAGGAGGAGGTTCAATAGAGGCAAAACTATGCTAAATCCACTGTAAACTAGATGTAGGGTTATTATCCCTTTGGGGCGGCCTGAACTAGTATAAATCCTCCCTCTCTCTCTGTGAGAACCCTTCGAGGTTCATACCACGCACTATACACCACAACATAAAACTTGTTTGTAACTACCGCAATTGTTACAACAGTTGGCGTCGTCCGTGGGGGTCCTAGTACTAAAAGCTAGTATCTCTGCCACCACTCACGCCTCAGAGTGCACCCTTCGGCAAGGGGCTCCGAGCGCTCACCGAAGGCCTCAGAAGCCCTAGGGGCTACGAGGCAAGCTCACTTCAATCGCACGAAGCCGCTCGGTCTTTAGACCAGTCAAGCTTCCGAAGGTATGTGCATATCCCAAAGCCTTGCTTCGTTGTACTAAGAAGCAGAAAACTAGCTTCATCCTATTAAACCTCCGAAGCCTCGCTTTGCCTTATCAATTCTGAAGCCTCGCATCACTTTATTAAATCCCGAAGCCTCGCTTCGCCTTATTAAAACTCGAAGCCTTGCTTCGTTCTACTACAACTGAAGCCTTGCTTCACTTTATTTATTGTCGAAGCCTTGCTTCACTTTATTTAATGCTTAAGCCCTACTTCGTTTTACTGATTGCCAAAGCCTTCACTTTATTAAAAACCAAAGCTTTACGGTGTTCTTATTGAAACCCGAAATCAAGGCTTCATTCATTTAAGAACTAAAGTTACCACTTCGTATCAATAAGGACCAAAACACTGCTTCGATCTATTTAAAATCCGAAGCGCTGCTTCGAAGGCTACATAGTGCCTCCGGGCCGGTAGTATGGGCTAAAGGACTCCAGGGCCACTATCCTAATGCGTCCAAGGACTCCAGGCTACCGGCCTAATGCGTTCGGGATTCCAGGGCACTGGCTTGATGCATCCCAGGATCCCGGGTTCTGTTCCCGGTTTCTAGAGTCGAAGGTGGCTCACAATCACAAGTTCGGTGAATCCACACCACTCATTCCATTCTCATTACAGAATCAAGCTCAGATGCCTAGCTTTGCCATCTAAACATGCTTTGAAGCCTTGCTTCGCGTGTCAAAATCTAATATATTGAGAATTAAGCATGAGGAAGCCTTGCTTCGCTTAATTCTAACTAGTCTCCGAAGCCATGCTTCGATTCAAATCTAAGCATTTAAAGCCCCAACGAGGCCCCCGAATGACATGATTTATATATCCGAAGCTGCCCAAGGCGCACCCCTTCGCATTTTATAATTGGGCGTGTTGGTAACTCCCAAGTCCCTAACTGCCACGCACAAGGGGGGACCGAGGTATGTATGTGAAGCGTGCGAATGAAATGCGCGATATGAGCATACCAACTAAGCGTTCGAAGCACGCGATACGTGTGAAGCATGCAAACGAAGTATGCGTTTATAAATACAACACAAATTCCATTCATTGAATACCAAGTGCGAAGTATGTTACAGGTACACCTCAAAAGCTAAAAAAACTAGGAGTAATTTGTGCCTAAGCATAAGAAAAAGCGTGCCTGAGGTACCGACATATTTAGCCCTCGCTTTCTCTTTTTCTAGGCAGAGCTCCCTCGGCTGGACGAAGCTCCGTCGGAGCCTGACCTCCCACGGATGGACCATCCATGCTTCGAAGCCCATAGAACTAGCCTTTCTTCTTGCAGGTTGGCCCAAGTCTGAAGCACAGGCGGTGCCACATCGAAGGCAGAAATGTATAGGGCTTCGTCGCATTGTAAGGCCGTACCCGAAGACTACACCCCACCGCTAGTTAATCCTACATCAAAATAGCTTAAGTCTGGCAAGGACGAAGAACTCCGAAGGAGACTCCAAAGCGGACCCCGAAGTGGCCTCATAAGAGGACTTCGAAGGGAACCCCGAAGAGGGCTTCGAGGTGGACTTCGAAGAGGCTTTCGGAGAGGGCTCTGAAAGGCTCTGGAGGGCTTGCCGGGTACGCGAAAGGATCCCAGAGTCTTGGCTCCGAAGGGGTCCCGGAGGCTTATCTCTGGAGGAGCAAGTCTTGGCTATTCTTGGAGTTATCTTCGTCGAAGGGGGCTAGAGCTCATCTTGAGACTTCGCTAGTTGACGGGCTCCGAACCAAAAGCCTTCGGAGGCTGACATCATTTGGCCCCTGTTTTAAGGGAAAACTATTTCCCCAAAAGTAGCCCCTCACTCGTAGCCCTTCGGAGCAAAGGGGTGCGTGCGCCTCGAGAAAAATCACACTGAAATGATGATGCTTCAAGGATGGCAGGCCTTCAGAGCATGGGGCCGTAGGCCGACTTCGAACCATGCAGGCAATAAATGCCTGTACAGAGCGATGGGACACCCTCGGGGAGCCCAAGCGACCCTGCAATGGTCCGAAATTGGGTCGTTACAGCGTGGGGTGCGCGACGGCTCGCTTCAGTTTCCACCCTGGTCCCAGCGATCAAAGACCGCGGGGGCGAGGTTACCGGTGAAAAAAGACCTCGGTGCGGGGCACGCGGTCGCTTTTTACCGCCTAAAAAAGGGGCTTGATGTACCATGGCTCTGCCCACACCTTCATTTTCTTTCTACTTGAGCCCCTAGCCAACTCCACTGCCAGCTTCGCCATGGCTTCCTCCAAAGCCCGAAGCGCTTCTCGAAGCTTTTTCGTCTCTGAGGCCAAGGCTTACTTTGCCTTAACTGCCTCACACCTCGCCGCCTCTGCTGCTGCTTCGGCTTGCTTCCACCTCTCGACCTCCTCCAAAGCCTGGCACCGAAGGGCGTCACTCTCCTCCACCAAGAGAATCTCTCGGTGGCCCACGGAGGCTGCTGCTATAGTCGTTAGTGCGAAAGCCTGGCAAGGTTCAAGAAATCTTCAGTATTGCTAAAAAGAGCGAAGTACCGAATGAAGCCCGCGTGAAGCTTCGCTCACGTGAACGAGGGCTTCGTTAGCATTCGCGAAGAGGTCAAAGTGGTTGGCGTAGTTGAGCTGCACCACCAAGTCCCCTTTCGCCGCAGCCACACAACCGTCATAGAAGGAGTCAATGGTCGCCTCCATCACAGGCCCCCTCGGAAGCACGGGTCGGACCAAGGGCGTCGGAAACACAGGCCCCACCAGAGCAGGGCTCTAGTCCACTACCTCGACCACTTCTTCATGTTGCTCCTGAGGGTCCCCTCCATAATGGTTGCCCCCCTCAACCTCTTCGGACGAAGAGCTCTCAGACTTCGAGTTGCTGCTGCCCCCGCTGCTGTTGGACGTCCCCTCCGATTTCGCCGTGATAGGCCTCGCGTCATCACTAGCACCTGAAAAGAAAAGTACAGGTCAATACACATGAATATAAAGAGAAGGGTGATCAAGTGCCTACCTTCATCAACATCCTCTTTGCCCGAAGAGATGTCCTAGAAGTCCGTGGGAGCAATGTGTGCCCCACAGTCCCTCCGTTGGGCTGGCTAGGCCCCAGGCTCCATGCTCGAAGGGGCCGCTGCCGAAGCCTCCGGTGCCGCCCCTTCGGCCGCCGCCACAGCCTCCGGCGCCATCACTCTAGTCATTGCAGCAGGAGCATCCCCGGGCTCCCCTCCAGCAGCGAGGCCATCACTTCGAATGCCATTTATTGTTGACGGCCCTCACTGGGAAGTCATCCAAGAACTCTCTGTGGAGCTGGAAGTTGGCGCTCCCGAAGGCTAAGGCCCTCTCGAAGCCATATGCCCCCTCCCTCTGCTTCGGCTGATAGCTCGCGTCATGAAAGGCGATGAAGACGTCCGCGCGCCCCTCGCAGCCATCGGCGAACATGGCCCACTCAAAAATTGCAAGCCTCGCCATGACGTTCAGAGACAGGTGAGGGAGCTCGAAGTTGTAAGCCTTCAACACCTCGCTCAGCATGTCCACCGCTGGCAGCCCAAGCCCCACCTCGAAAAAGGTCTCGAAGACGACGACTTCATCGGGCTGGGGCCTCAAGATGGTCTCTGTCTTCTCGGGCACTTGAAGCCGGATGCCCTCAGAAATCCTCCCCGCGCAGATCTGTTGAACGGACCTCCGTCGAGACTAAAGCCCGCAGCTCCAAAGATTGCTCAAATCTGTCCGACGGCAACCAAAGGTCCCTCGGCCCGAGGTACCTCGCAGCAGGCTTCGCCGCCGCCCCGCTTGGGCCTGGATGGAGCTCGAGTTCGCGCCCGGGACCAAGGCCTTCTTCGACGCAGCCTTCTTCGACATCTTACGAAGGGCTTCAACACGAAGGGAGCTAAGGGGCTTCGGAGCAAGTTGCGCACAAAAGCCGAAGGTGGAGAACAGACAGTGAAGGTGGCTAGGGGCTGAAATAGAAAGAAAATGAAGGTGTGGGCAGAGTCGTGGTATGTCAAGCCCCTTTTATAGGCGGTAAAAAATGACAGTGCGCCCCGCACCGAGGTCTTTTTTCACCGGTTACCCGGCCACCGCAGTCTTTGACCACTGGGACCAGGGTGGAAACTGAAGCAAACCGTCGTGCCCCCATACTGTAACGGCCTGATTTCTGACCGTTGCAAGGTTGCTTGGGCTCACAGAGGGCGTCACATCGCTCTTTATACACATTTATTGTTTGCACGGTTCGAAGCCAGCCTTCGGCCCCATGATCTGAAGGTCTGCCATCCTTGAAGCATCATTCTTTCAGTGTCATTTGTACCGAGGTGCACACACCCCTTCGCTCTGAAGGGCTATGAGCGAGGGGCTACTATTGGGGGAAATAGTTTTCCCTTAAAACAGGGGCCAAATGACGTCAGCCTCCGAAGGCCTCTGGTTTGGAGCCCGTCAATTGGCAAAGCCTCAAGATGAGCTCAGGCCCCCTCCCACGTAGATAACTCCAAGAAGAGCCAATACTTGCTCCTTCAGAGCGAAGCCTTTGGGACCCCTCCGGTCCCCTCCGGAGCCAAGCCTCTGTGACCCCTCTAGTCCCCTCCAGAGCCAAACCCCTGGGATCCCTCTAGGTCCCCTCCAGAGCCAAGCCTCTAGGTCCCCGACAAGCCCTTCGGAGCCTTTCGGAGCCCTCTCCGAAAGCCGCTTTGGAGTCCACCTTGAAGCCCTCTTCGGGGTCCCCTTCGAAGTCCTCTTCGGAGGCCACTTTGGGGTCTGCTTCGGAGTCCTCTTCGGAGCCCCCTAAGCTAGCTCTGGTCGATGCCCTCCGGCAGGTACAATGACCAATAAGAAATATCTAGGTACTGCTACAGTTTAAAGGCATACCAGGGCTCCATCCCCTCGTATGTCGTATACCTGCTCTAGAAGTGATGTATATCTACCACGTCTGTAAAGTCACATGTACAGTATTATAGCCTTTTTCCCTTCTTACCACTATAAAGCTTACGACTTGTAGAGGTCAATTGGGTCTTTTCATTTGGCATGTGTGCCTATAAAAACAGGGCCATGCCCTTGTAACAAGAGGAGGTTCAGTAGAGGGAAAGCTATGCCAAATCCACTATAACTGGACGTAGGGTTATTATCCCTCCAGGGAGGCCTGAACGAGTATAAATCCTCCCTCTCCCTCTGTGAGAACCCTTCGAGGTTCATACCACACACTATACACCACCACATAAAACTTGTTTGTAACTAACACAATTGTTACAACACCCTTGATGAGTGCATTGACAACCCCAAAGAGAAACATGATGAAAGTTTCAAGTTAAGCGCACAAGTGACCGTAAAAATTCAGAAAAGATCCAAAACATGTCACTTGGTAAAACATCCCCCCTTGGGAAAAAACTCAAGTAAAACATTCTCCCTATCTTTGGCAAAAGCATCAATGCGTCATGAAAGCCATTACTCCCCTTAATAAAGCAATCATCCAAAAGCATCATTTAAACCATTTCTCCCCCTTTGGCAATGCAAGCATCAAGATGATAAAAAGATGCAAAGAGGGGTGTGAGGGTAAAGTATAGATACAAGCTTCTGAAATATGAGTAAATCCAATTACAGTACAAAAGAAGCATTTGCCTTGAACATTGTCTAAAAGTACTGTATGACCATATCAGGTGAATACCATCTAAATAAAAGCATGAGCAAGTATTTTTAGATTTTAGCAAAATAAAAGCATCACTACTCAGACTAGCATACTAAACATGGCAAGGCATGAGATGCAAAAGCTAATAAAATACTAACCATATAAGCTTATCCCACTACAAGAAGCTTCAGCAAACTTGATATGCAATCGATTCAAGCTTTTTGATTTTTTTATTTTATTTTCCATTTTAGTGCCAGGGGTTATTTGTATGTCAACTTTATGCTAACCGACCAAGCTAAGCCTAGGTTGAAACCATCAGAAGGTTAAAGCAATGGTAATGGTATACACTTCAATGTCACAGTTCATACCAAAGTGCTATGGTATACAGTCCAGAACAGAGTAGTGTGACAAAGAAAACCCACCTGCATCTTTTCAATTTTAGCACAAAACAACATGAATATCAATCATTTTCATTTCATTTTCATTCATTTTCATTTTTAATTTTCAGCACAATATTTTTGAAATGATCAAGTTGCGTATTAGCATCCAAGGGAAAAGGACCTACCTACCAGGTATATAAAGATAGCAAAAGCACTCAACCTATTCATGCTAGTTTCTAGACTAAGCAGTGATCATTTTCAATTTTTCACAAATAAAAGCCATGCTCATAAAAAATATTAGATGTATTCAAGCAAAGTATAGTCAACAGTATTAAAGACAATACTTCAAAGCCATAATAAAGCATGTACTTGTAAAAGCAATTAATCTTATAATAGAAGCTCATGCAGTGCTACATAACTCCCCCTCAAAATATGCTAGAAGATCTCGAATGCTCAGTGTTGGAATGAGTAAAAAACTATTTAGGAATCCAACATTGTAAAACTTGAGAATCAGGTAAAGCAATAGACTGATTATGCACAGGGTATGAATCATGATAAAAAGTGTGAGGTCTACATCCAAAGTGCGAGCCTGGAAAACGATGAGGTCTCCTAAACTGTCGAGAATCAAAACCTCTTACACGCGGTATAGCACCATAAGAAACATGGTGTACGCCACAACGAGAAAAATCTCTCATGAAACCATGGGGAGCCTCAAAATCAGGATAAGAGTGAAAAGCAGACTCATGCATACCAAAAGATGGGTAATGCATGTCCTGAAAGCTCATCGCAAAAGAACGTCATTCATCCTTGATACGATAAAAGCAAAAACCCAACCAAATAACCCACCCGATGACAATAGGAGCAGTGATACACTCTCTTGGGTGTGTGAACATGGGTCTCAAGCGCAAATCTCACATTCTTCTTGGGTTTTTTCTGATGATTTTCCTTTGGTGAACGAAGGTCTTTCTTAGTAGGTTGAGTAGGATTCTCGTATTTTTGTGTGGTGTCTAACTGGGCTCTTTCTTTCTCAAGGGTAGTGGGTGGAGTGAACACAGTTTTGCTCAGAGTGTTTGGAGTGGTTCTCTCATAGCCCAACCCTAGAGCTAACCCTACCTTGTCAGCACACATTTTTGTTTTAGCCAAAAGCAAATCCATCCTACCCTTCCCTTCAATGCATTTTTCAACCACGGAGAGAAGATAATCCATTATCACATTTTAATTTTTTGACTTGCTCTCTAGCAAAGCTGAGTTGGTACTTAAGGGTGATGTAGGTAGGACACGCCAGCTGCACATCCTTAGAACACTCAGCGCTCTCCAATCTAGCCTTCAATTCATCAACATGCCTATCTCTCAAATTAATGCTTTCAACAAGTAAAGGACAGTTCATGCATTCATTGATGACAACGGGAATAGACTCTACCTCCAAAAGCTGCTTTTAAGTAATTTCAAGTTTTTTCAATAGTTTGAGAATGTGTAAAATGCAGCTGAGCAAGTTCACTCATAACAATAAGACATGACTCACATTCAGCATCATTAGACTTAGATTTTAAGATTGCAAGTTTAGTGGATAAAGATTCAAGTCTGAGTTTTAGTTCTTTTCATTCTTTAACAACAAGTTTAAGTATTCTATCCTGAGAACAGACAACATCATGTAATTCATCATTCTGAACAAGAAGCTAATCATAGGATAGATATACCTCAGATGTGTCGAGCTCGTCGCTGCTGTGGATGCTGTCGGCCATGAAGTAAAGGCTAGTGAAGTCCATTCTCTTCTTCTCCTTCTTTTCTTCTTTCTTGGATGGCTCTTCTTCATCGAAGCTTGGCTTCTCACTTGATGTACTATCGATGTCACTGAGGGCGGCCACAAATGCTTTGGCTACTCTCTTAGCCATTTTGCCACGCTTTTCCTTAAAGAAGGGTTTCTTGTTCCACTTCTGGTACTTGTGCTCATTTCATTTTTTTTCATTTTTAGTTTACGACAATTAGCTTTAATGTGAGACGGATCTCCACACTCAAAACATTCCTGATACCCTCCTTTCCTTTGATCTCATCTATCATTATAGAAGTGTGTGAACTTCTTGACAATGAGAGCTAGCTCCTCATCATCTAGAGTGTCCACTTGTTCTTTTGTGACAGAGACCAGGGAGGACAAGTCAAAACCACAAGAATAAGCACAAACTCCAGAACCACCAGAACGACTCCCTCCAGATGAGGTACCACTGCTAGGACCAGAAACTAAAGCAATAAAAGACAACAAATAGTTTCCAAATCCTGGACGAGACGCCTTGGAAATCTTAGTGGACTTAAGCTAACTAAAGAGTTCATCGCAAGTCAAAGTGTCGAAGCTCGTCGATTCTTCAATTCTAGAGATCTTCATCTCCCATATGCTATAATCAAGAGCATAGAGAAGTTTGATCACCCTATCATGGTCTGAATAAGCTAAAGTCCCAGTGGAGCACAAATTGCTCACAATCCCATCAAATCGAGCAAACATGGCATCTACAGATTCGCCGGGGCCTTGCACAAACATTTGATATTCTTGATTATATGTGCTTTGCCTCCTAAACTTAATCTGGGTAGTGCCCTCATGAAAGGTTTTCAATGTAGTCCAAATCTCATGTGCAATTTGTAGCTGCTGCACCCTGTCAAACTCATTGCGACTCACACTGATGAATAATATGTTTCTTGCTTTGCTATTACAATCATAATGTTCCTTCTCAGTCTGTGAGGTGCGAGTTTCAGGAATCACATATTGGGAATCGACAATGTCCCATATAGCACTTCCTTGGCTTAGTAGATAAGCCTCCACGCACACCTTCCAATAATCAAAATCTCGACCATAAACCACCGGAATTTTAGAATTCTTGTCCTCGTCGCCACAAGGATCACAAACCGGTTAAGGTCAACTTGTGATCTAACGTGCTCTAATACAAATTGTGGGATCGGAATGGTGACTAGAGGGGGGTGAATAGGTGCCTCGACAAATTCTCATGAATGTGATGACCTTTTCAAATCACCCAACACTCCTCTAAAAACAAATACTCCCAAAAATATTTCAAAAACTTTTCTTCTCTGATCGGAGTTTGAGTTGCCGAATTCTATGGTTCAGTCGGACGATGAGTTGTCGACTTCCCTAAGTCGGTATTTGAGTCTTCGGCTTCAATAGCTGTCGATATATGGTTCACTGAATTGCCTTAGTCAGACATTGATACTCTGATAGAATTCAGACAAACAGATAACATACTTCAAATAAAGTTCAGCATACTTTGATGTTCAGAATCAACACAAGAAGCAAATCGCTATGTAATAACAGCAGATCAACCTGAGTAGGAGTAAAACTCAGAATACATTGATCATCTGAAATAGTAAATGTTTGCTGTAGTTCTCAAACTAAGGTATTCAAGAAAAAAATTTCAAACCAGACCTTGTGATGAATCACTACAGCAACACAACCAGCCATACAACAGAACAACTACAAGAAAAATTCCAGGACTCAATCGAAAAACATTTCAAAACAGACACAATGCAAATATTGTAGTAAATCAGATGATAATCTTGGTTCTTGACAAATGACAGTGTACAATAATTACATAAATTCAGGCAGAATTATGAAGCAAAGAAAATTGAAAGACAGGAATTAGAAAGCCACACTTCAAGGTCAGAAAATAATAGTGACTTCAGCTTCTGTATTCAACATCAGACTAGGATGTACTCTAAATACCATGAAAGATCAAAACAGAGATAAACAACCAGATATAAATTCTTGATGAATTATCTCGGCAAAACAATTTAAAATAGTATTAGTGAGGAGTCATGTTGAAGAGCATGGGCCTTATGTCTCGAGATGTGATGAAGTCACTGTCAATGGAAATCAAGAGGGTAAGAAGAGAAGATGAGACCTGCTATGTCTGGGCCGCATGTGACTTAGGTACACGGGTAGCGAGTGACTTGCTGGGCAAAGGGGCCGCGGAGTTGGGCTGGCCCAATCCAAGTACATGGGCTAGGAGCAGGAGAGGATCCACTGGTCTGTTGACCGGGATTGACTCAGGTGCATGGGCGGCGAGCGATTGCTGGGCTGAGGGAGCTGTGGAATCGAGCCGGCCCAATCCAGGTACCCGGTGCGAAGACGGTGGACACTTTGTCAGTTTCAGCACAAAACTAACAACCGCTAATCTCGGATCTGACCATTTTGAGGCGAAGCCATAGCTGCTACGAAAGCTCCGCATCGGGACAAGTTATTATTATTTAGGATTTTACTATTTTGCTTTTAGGCCCACAGTCTGTGTTAGTCGAGTCTGTAAAAATCATAAGGGCATTTTGGTCTTTTCCATTTTATTTCAGCGTCTGTAAAAACCCTAAGGGTCTTTTGGTATTTTTCCTACTCTATTGGGCTACCTATAAATAGGCCCCCAATCCCAAGGGTTAGGGTTACCCATTCTATAATCAACTTTAATTCCACAAAAGTTTGGGTCATTTTCTGGTGTTCCCTTCATCACGTGTAGCCGTCCGCCGCCATCTATCCAGCATCTTCGCTGGTTTGGGCGGAGGGTTCAAGTCACGCTGCCCTGACTTATCTCGAGCGGCATGCACAAGCGGCAGCAGCAACCAGTGCATGGCAGCAGTCCAGCGTGAGGGGACAGCCGTCGGCATGGCAGCCAAGACACGCCGTAGGCGGTAGCCAAGCCATAGGTGCTATAGTTGTAGGCTGCCGGGTCCTGCCGCATGGCACGGCGTGGGGCCCTCAGGTGCGTGGCTCGGTGCGGGGAACGAGCAGCAAGCTTCCAGGCAGTCACGGATTCATTCCGAGCAGATTGCAGTGCGGTGTGGGACCCATAAGCGCACAGCATGAGCAGTAGTTCTGACTTCACACGAGGCTTCGATGTCCAGGCTTCGCTACTGAAGTCGAAGCAAGCTTTGGCAGCCACACGCTTCACTCAACCGCGTCGTACGGGCTTCGACAGTTTCAGACTTCGCACGACTGCATCGCATAGGCTTCGTCAAGTACTATACTGGAGACAAATTTGAACAGTAAACTCACTCCTCGTGTTGCGTGCACTTGAGCAGATCGCATGTGATGATTATTTTATGATGCATAAAATGTCTATGTTTTGAATGCTCTGTTTTGGTGTCTTTTCAACTAGGACACTGGTTGTTTTTAGGCTAGATTATTTTCAGCATATTTGGTCTGTTTACTTTCGTTGTTTGTATATTGAGGTGCGTTGGGTGTTGGGAGAAGACCATTGATTCGAAATAAATTTTTAGACGCCCATTCACCCCCTCTGGTCACTACTTTCGGTCCTACAAGTGGTATTTGAGCCTGATTCTTGTGCTAGAGAATGAACTCCTGGAAATAGTATTATAGAACTTGAGATCAAGAACTGGCAGGATGAACACAAGCTTTAGAACTCTTTATGATATGTAGTTTGATGATATAAAATCACGTTGACAAGCATGTAGTGCATAAGAACAACAATACTCTATAGTAGATGATGAATCGAGAGAAGTCAAGAATAAGCAGCAGTATAAATAATCAAGAACAAAATTTGACCTGCTCTCATTCATTCACACAAACATATTGAAAGCACTAAGCCCAAAAGAGAATGATGCTTCAATTCTTCAACAGAACTGATGAGAAGATGAAAAATAGTTCAGATGAACACATCGAAAGAAATCAGAGAGGAATAGCCTAGAACCATCAAAAGAGAAACCTCAGATCGATTATGATGCTTGATGCAATCCTGGCAATCGGAGGCCATCAGAGGCACGAACCAGGTGTCTGAGAAACACAAGTGCTCAAGAGAAATACTCCATGAAAACACTGTAGCTCATCTCTTCCAAAAATACTATGGCTGTAAAGAATAGCTCTCAGTAGAAAGAAGAAGGCATAAAATAGTGTAGAATAAATCTGAACAGACAAGCTTTTCTCTTAAAGTATGCAGCTCTCAAGAAGTTTAGCCAAAAATTTCTCAAGCAGTGCTCAGGAAAAACAACACCTAACAGAAGTATATCACAGATTTAATCAAAGAGCAAGCAGAACAAATCAATTCTTGGTGCTAGAAAAAATCTCAAGACAAAACTGCAGCTCATCAAATTTGTAGCAGAAATCAATAGCAAATCAAGAAATATTTCTGGTTAGATGATACTAAAAATTCAGCCCCCAGATTTTTCAGCAAAAAATACTTCTCAAAATTTTTAAGCACATTTGGTGAGCCAAAAACTATATGCAGAAGTTATCAAAAACTTTTGCAAACTTCAAAAATGGAATCCTGGAAACTTGGACAACAAAAGTTATGTAGAACTCAGGTCCAGAAACAGTACCAAAACAGATCAAAAATCGTCTCAAAGATTGAATCCAGATTGAAAACATAACACAAAACTCAGTAGAAATTAGAAATTTTCCGGAACTTTTTATGCACTTTGTTGGACAAAAAAACTTTATGCAGCAGTGGTCAAAAACTTTTGCAAACTTGAAAAATGGAATCCTAGACACTTGAACAACAAAAGTTGTGAGGAACTCAGATCCAAAAACTTCCCAAAAACTGCTCAAAAATTGTCTCAAAGATTGAAGAGAGATGAACAGTACCTGGCACAACACTCCCTACACTAGAATACTGTAGCCGAACTGGGATGCTAGAGATTACTTCATACGATGAACAGTGTGAGCACGAGATAAAGAACAACAAAAAGACTAGAACAAAATATAATTTGTGGTCGGTAGCCCCCAAAATGACAGCCTCAAAAGTCGCATAACCCTAGGGCATAGAGTTCTTTATATAGACAAGCCCATTAAGGAAATCTCCAAAATACCATTTGGCTAAAAGTTCTAGGTATTTACCTAATTACCATCATGTATTTTCAGAATTACAAATTCTGAAAAATACATTAATGTATACTCCTAATCTATTACATCATTGACCCTATTCTCTTATTATTTTTCAGAATTTTAAAATTCCAAAAAATACTAAAAGATTACACTTAATCTAGAATACTAAATAGAAAAATAAACTACTAATTACTGGAATTAAAAACATTTTCTGATGTGACAGTTTTTAGCAAAAACCGACAAAGCCTCCTCGATCGCTGACATGTGACGTCAACCCGCGAACTCGACTACCAGCAAGTCTCTCCCTCTCTCGATCCCCTCGAGCCACATGATCACTTGCATTGGCCTCACTTTCGCTGACTTGACCATCACGCTGTTTCAATGATCCGTCCGTCCATGTCTTACTCTATCTCCTCGTGCATTCCTGAGATCATCTCCAACTTCACCTGGCATCCTTGATCTTCGGGCATCGAGATCCCCGCTTGACCCTTGATTACCCACCGTTGATAGTTGGTTAGCATCAACACCCTGCACACATGAGACAAGCCAAAACATGAAACATGACGCACACTAATCCCCTCGACATCCACTCTCCATATCCACACATCGATCCGATCGATGCAATCAAACCATCACTTATTCATCACTCAACCTTGTCAATCACTCATCATACAGACAAAAACCACAGTGCGACCTCACTTGGTTTCACAAAGCCAAACCCTTTGACTACCTCATCAAAACAAAGATTCCAACTCCGAGAAGCTTTCTTCAGCCCTTAAATGGACTTCCGCAACTTACAATCTTTCCTAGCATTTTTCGTATCATCAAGACCTTCAGGATGCGTCATGTACACATCCTCACTTAAGTTTCCATTCAGGAAAGTTGTCTTAACATCCATTTGACATATCTCATAATCATAAAATGTGACAATTGCTAGGATGATCCTAATAGACTTAAGCATAGCGATGGGCGAAAACATTTAATCATAATCAACACCTTGAATCTATCTGCAACCTTTTGCCACTAATCATGCCTTATAGATGTGAACATTTTCATCAATGTCTATCTTTTTCTTGAAAATCCATATACACTCAATAGTTTTTAAATCATTGGGAGGATCGACTAAATTACAAACTTGGTTTTCTAGCATGGACTCCAATTCGGATCTAATGGCTCCAAGCCATTTCTCAAAGTCTAGTCCCATCACTGCTTCCGCATAGGTCTTGGTCTCGTCATTGTCAAACAACATGTCGCGTTGCACATTTGTCAAAAACATGAACCGCTATGGCGCGTGACTCACCCTCCCGGACCTTCGTGGGGCTAATGTCTCTACAACAGGCCGACAACACCTTCCATATCCTGTTGTGGTTTGGTGTGATCTAGAACACCTTGTAGTGGCTCTCGAACTTCTTCGAGATGCACTATTCTCCTACTAACTCCTTTTGAGAGAAACTCTTTCTCAAGCAACAAACCATTTCGAGTGATAAACACTTTGCCCTCTTCTCTATTATAGAAATAGTATCCTTTGGTTTCCCTAGGATACCCCACAAAGAAGCACTTGTTAGATTTAGGAGTTACCTTTTCAGATGTCAAACGGTTGACATACACCTCACAACCTCAAATCTTTAGAAAATACAAACTAGGACGCCTCCCAGACCACATCTCATATGGAGTCTTCTCTACTAATTTAGATAGAACTCTATTTATCGTGAAAGCGGTAGTTTCTAGAGTGAGTCCCTAAAAGGATAATGGAAGATCAGCATCACTCATCATAGATCGAACCATGTCAAACAAGGTGCGGTTTCTCCGCTTGGACACTCCATTCCATTAGGGCGTGCCAGGTGGAGTCAGTTGTGGAACAATTCCACCCTGCTTCAGATGATCACTAAACTCATGGCACATATATTCACCTTCATGATCAGATCATAGAAATTTAATTTTCTTGCCGGATAATTTTGTACTTTGTTTGGAACTCCTTGAACTTTTCGAAGGACTCCATCTTATGCCTCATCAAGTAGACATAACCATATCTACTAAAGTTGTCGGTAAAAGTGATAAAGTACTAAAAACCATCTCTTGTGACATGGCTCATTGGTCTATATGTATTAGTATCGTTAGGGGAATTAGTCTTCCCTTGAGAAGGGGCCAAATGACATCAGCCTCCGAAGGACTCGGGCTCA
This sequence comes from Zizania palustris, assembly GCA_019279435.1. Taxonomy (NCBI): domain Eukaryota; kingdom Viridiplantae; phylum Streptophyta; class Magnoliopsida; order Poales; family Poaceae; genus Zizania; species Zizania palustris. The sequence goes on from JAAALK010000288.1 coordinate 39,012,833, forward strand.
GAGCCCGTCAACTGGCGAAGCCTGAAGATGAGCTCCAGCCTCCTCTGATGAAGTCAACTACAAGAACAGCGATGACCTGCCTTTCCGGGGCCAAGCCTCCGGGACCCTTTCGGAGCCAAGCCTCTGGGAGCCCTCCGGAGCCTTCCGGAGCCAAGCCTCCAGGACCCCTCCTATCCCCTTAGGAAGCAAGCCTCCGGGACCCCACCAGTCCCCTTCGAAGCCAAGCCTCCAGGATTCCTTCGGGATCCCTCCGGAGCCTTATGGAGCACACTCGGAGAGCTGCTTCGGAGCTCACTTTGGAGCCCTCTTCGGGGTCCTCTTTGGAGTGCCATTCAGAGCCCCCTCGGCTGCCTTCGACTGAAGCCCTCCGGCAAGGACTCTGGACCAGGAGAAATATCCAAGCATCATTACAGTGTAAAGTCATACCAAGGCCCCCTCGCCCCTAGTATGTTGTATACCTACTCCAGATGTGACGTTTATCTACTGCGTTTGTAAAGTCAAATGTATAGTAGCCTAGCCTTTTTCCCTTCTTCCCCCATGAAGCCTGCGGCTTGTATAGGGCAATTGGGTCTTTTCCTTTGACCTAAGTGCCTATAAAAGCAGGGCCATGACCTTGTAATAGACAGGTCATTCAGTAGAGGCAAAACTATGCCAAATCTACAGTAAACTTGATGTAGGGTTATTATCCCTTCGGGGAGACCTGAACCAGTATAAATTTTCTCTCCCTCTATGAGAACCCTTTGAGGTTCACTCTATACACCATATACCACATAAAAGCCTGTTGTGGCTAACACAATTGCTACAACAAGTATGTACTATGCCAATAGCTCACTCGCCCTCTCACTTTGACCAGTGAAAGATGTCTTTGTCATTTTGCCAAGTATGCAAGACTCGCATGTGTCATATGATTCAAAATCAAATGACCCAAAAAGTCCATCAATATGGAGCTTCTGCACTCGCTTCTCATTTATATGACCTAAACAACAATGCCAGATGTTGGAGGAAAATACTTCATCCCTAGGATCTTCAAGGTCGTGAGACAAAGGCAATTACTAGACCGAAGTCCAAGACCTATCTGTGGGTTGGTGTGTGATCAAGTCCGGAAGATCTATCCAGTCTCCCGTTCGAATATATACTTCGAAGGTCCAATCTCCACAGTGGATAACTGCCAGCAAGGACAGAAGACTTATCTTCTTTCTAATTAGTTTAGTCTTTTACCATTTTAGCCCTATTAGGAATACCGAAATAGTTTCCACTATGTCGGTTGTAACTGAGGGGTATAAAGGTCTTTTCCTTAAGATTTTTACCTATAAATACCCCCCTTCTCACCCTGTAATAGGCATCGAATACTCAAATATTCAATAGACAACTCGAACTATTTTGAGCTATTATCCTATTCGGAGGCTTGAGATAGTTTGCTTCACAAACTCTTTGTTTGTTAGTTCTTAATCATAGAGAACCTATTAGCATAATATTTTACGCCAACAATTGGCGTCGTCATGGGGAACTTAGTTCTAAAAGCTAGTTCTCTGCCGCTGACTGCACTTCGAAGAGCACTTGCGGAAGGAGCTTCGGAGTCTCAAGATTCCGCGCACCCTTCGGTAAGGGGCTTCCTAGTGTAGCTCAAAGGCCCTTTCTCGCCTTCCTAAATCATTCAAAGTCTTCGGTCTTCGGACCTTGTCACGCCCCGATTTAATAAATCAGGACCTTTATTGAAATTCCATAGAAAATCAATAAAAAAAGACGTTCATCATGCGACCACGTACAATACGAGAAATCATTCATGGTTCGTAGAACGTATTAGTACAAAAGTGAATAAAGATGAAGAGAAACTAATAAATCAAAGGGTCCTAGATGAACGCCTCCTTCCAGTCTCGCCTTGACTGGGTCGCTACTCCAGACCTTCATCCTCCTCGTAGTCGACGGGCTCTGGTGGTGTAAGTCAACGGGGGTGAGTACAAACATACTCAGCAAGCCATTGGATGCAAATATAATGCAGAGTAATAACAAGGGAGATAGTGGCTAATTTTGCGGAAAAGCATAATTTGTAAAGCAATTAAATGTGATCAGTTTATTAGTACTGAAATGTAAACATGTGTATGCATCATCATCTTCTAACTCGAGGGGTACAGTCAGCCCCACCTCGCTCAACAGTTCTTACATGCCATGAATAACTCAACCATTCACACAATAGTAAACTAACTGCGAGTAGTTACACAACCCGCCCTTGACCGTGGGCTCGGCTTTTCGAAAAGATCGAACACTCTGATCAGAGGTGTACCACTGTACCCACAAGGCACACACTCATCACTTACACCAAAGTGTAACGAGATGATCCATACCACGAGAACTCATGCCAAAACCTTCCATATGGTCCTCCTCGACCCGACAGCACCCTCTTATGGGTTTCATATGGTGTCCCGACGTGTCGAGCCTCACCATACCCCCCTTGAGCCACGTCGGTACAAGTCACCCGCAGGTTGCCCCTTGCCCCCTCCACTATGGTGCATCGAGTCGGATTGTTCCATACTTTCAGTTAGGACTTACCCATTAGACTTGTGGTTGGTACGGAAGTGCTTTGCAACAGATCCCACAGACCGGTCCTTATAGTTCCCCGGGTGCGACCAACCAATGCCCTAGCTTGCACCCGGAACCCACCATACTTATAACATAGCCAACTCCAATACAGTCCAGAGACGAGAATAACGGGGAAAATCATATAACAGAATCCAACTATCTACAACTCATTCTTTTTATCCTATAGCAGTTGTGCCGGTACATTGGGCACTATCTAATACTGTTATAGTAGTGTGACAAGGAGTTAAGGTTCATTAAGCATGGCTTGGGTTTGCAAACAAGGACGGGGATCTAATAAATATAATGTAGGGCTTGATATTTGACTAATGCAATATTATCCTATGAGTTATAGCGATACTTTATTAAAACATGGGATTAATGATGATCAAAATGGGGGTTGTGATTTGCCTTGATCAGCAAAAGGTGAAGGTGGAACCTCGGGATAGAACTCCGGCTCCTCGACGAACTCGTAGTCTTCTCGATACGGAAAAAGTAAACGATACATTCAATAAACAAATAAAATATCACAAACAATAAGCATATAAGCATTATGATTTTAATGTGTGATATTAAGTTTTATTATTCAGGAGTCATGTTGAAAAATTGTTAAGGATTAGATTTTAGGGTTTTTCCTAATTTATTTCATGAATTAACAATTTATCCCTAAGGGGTTTTTATTCATTTATTTAATAAGAATAATTTGGGCTAAAGTGACATACTGTTTTTATGGCATTAAAGTGTAGAGAATAAAATGCTGAATTTAACAAAATTTGAATGGTGAAATTTAGAGTTAAAATGAGCAAGTTATGAATTTTGGAAGTTTAAACATTTTTCTAGAATTTTATTTAAACAGAAAATGGGATTTAGTCCACAGTGAACCAGGCCCATGGTGAACCTGGTTACTATGCGCGTGGACCGGATCAACCAGGACCGTCGGATCTAGATCCGACGATCGGGCGCGGGGCGGGAAGGTTTAAATGAAAACGGATGGCCACGATTAGATCTCGCGAACCGGTACAACGTGGACGCACAGGATTGAGTCAAACTTTTAAATAGCAATTGACGGCCCAGATTAAAGGATTCCGGTTTGACCGGAATCGAGGGCTCAGATTAGATCCCCCAGGTCGGCCTCATATATTTTATAATCGGCGGACACTTTGCTGTGGACCCTGTCGGTCGGACCGGCCTCATTCGGCCGATAAGGCTAGGCTCTGGTGCTGGCCTCAGCTGGATCAGGGGACTTACCTCCATCGGGCTTCGACGAGGGGGCCTTCAGGATTGGGACTTCCTGACACCCTACTTTGATTGTGATGGCTTCGGGCTCCCTCTCCTTCGCCACTTCGTGTACATCTCCCTTGGCTCCGTCCTGTGCGAGTTTATTCGGAGGTACCACGGATAGTCTGTGGATGATGTCTCCTTTCGCCATGTCTTTTTGTCCCCGCCAGTTATAATACTCCGAAGAAAAACAAGGGATGACATTATTCTACGAAGGGTACTCGGGTTGCGAGGTGTCTTGGGCCCATGGGGTCCCTGCCCAATTATATGGCGGAGGCATCAGTGGATCCAGTTGCTTCACCCACTTCGATCCGAACCCATTGACCGGAGGGGGTTCGGCCATGTCAATGGCATTTCGGACCATATTAGCGAAGGGTCCTGCCAGGCTAGATGCATACTCAGCCATTGTGGGTCGAAGCCTGTTGTCGGAATGTTTGCCTACAGTGGAGTTGAGCCCGGCCATTGGGGTCCAAACATGATGCGCGAAGGGTTCAAACACCGAGGCCCGAACTCACTGTGCAGGGGGTTCGGCCACTGGGGTCCGAAGCCACTAGGCGGAGGGTTCAGCCATTGTGGTCTGAAGCCACCGTGCGGAGGGTTCGGCCACTGTGGTCCGAAGCCATCCTCCGACTCTCTTGGCCCCTTCGGCTGTCTTAGCCTTTTTGTGCAGGGGACTGTTTCTTTGGCTTTTTTGATGTTTGTTTAACAACATATGATATGTTACCTTCGGCTTTTTGCGAGCCCTAACCAAAGGAGATGTACTGACATTTCTTTTCCGCACTCCTACTTTAGGGTTCTTAGGTACGAGTGTACATGTGCGCGATTCTCCAATAATGACCATTTTCCCTTTAGTTGACTCGGCCTGCTCTGGCCGAATCAGTACCTTCTACTCGTCGAGGTCGACAGTGTTCACGGGAAAGGGGTCTTTGTCCAGCTTCATCTTTGGACTGGGGTCTATTTTCAATCGTCCTTCCTCTATGGACGATTGAACCTACCAATGAAAAACAATGCAGTCGTTAGTATAATGTGAATGCAAAACATGCCACTTACAGTAGGGGTGTTTCTTTAGCTCGTCGGCAGATGGAATGACTTGGCCTTTAGGCAACCTGAGAAGTTGGTTCTTCAGGAGGAAATCAAATATTTTATTGCACTTAGTTATATCAAATGAGTATTTGACTTTGCTAGGCCGACTCTTGGTAGGAGACGGCCGTAAATCAGAGTAAGTAACGGGTTTGCTCTTAGCATTCCAAACCCATTCGGCCGCGTACATGTCAGCCGAATCTTCTTCCTCCTCTAATTCTTCCTCGTCGGAGTGCTCCATGATGTGGACTTCAGCCGTAGGCTTGTTAAATGTTTTAATAAACCTTTTATCCTTGTCTCGGCCTTCCTGGACCAGAGCCTGTTGTAAGACTTGGCTAACTTGTGGCAATGTGGCAAAAACTGGCGCGTGAGTAGGTGGAGGTGGCGCATAGGTAGTGTTAGTTTGGTGATGGCTTGTCTCGGTCGTATATGCTGAGGCCGGAGACATGATGGCCTTGCCAGTACTACCATCGGTTCTGCTATAGATACAATTCACCGGAGGTGCACTAGCAATTGGAGCTAGAGGAATGACCTCGATAAAGTCAAACCTTCTAAGTGTCGCCTCTACGTGAGAGCTAATTGCCGAATCTAAGCGATTGGCTAGCGAAGCGTTAACAGCCGGATCTACTAATGCGGCTATTTTTTGCTTAATCTCTAAAGAAGATAAAGGTGGCGATACTAGAGTTACCAGGGTCCGAGCGAGGTCGGGGATGTTGACGTCACGCTTGATGAAGCCCGCACGCGTCTTGACGTAGCTTCCAAGCATGAGGTCTTGTAATGCCTTCATCTTTGCCTCGATCCCTGCCCAGTCCTTCTCAGGGATGTCTTCAAGGCTGGGCATCATAATGTTGTAGGTGTCGATATCTGTGCCCCCCATAGGATCCATCGGTGATGTGGACATAGCAGTCGTTATAGACATGCCTGCGGCCGATGTAGATGTACCCATCATGTTGGCATAGCCTTCCCCAGCGGAGTCACCAAAAAGTGTGTTGACACGAAAACGTGCCCCCGCACTTGAGTCAGTTCGACGATCCAAAAGTGTGCTGATACTTAGGGACAAGCCTAAGCGTAACACAACACTGATGTCACGTTCCGACTACCCTCAATAGTGGCAAGGGAGGTGGAGTCGCCAGGTAATGATATCACACAGAAATAATCCAATTAACCGAAAAGAAATATATTAAATAAAATAAACCAGCAAGCTGAACGGGGACCTAACTAATTTGAAGTGTACTGTGCAAAGGGGTTCACCAAATGGGGCATTCGGCATCTAGTGCGAAGGGTATCGCCGAAGGTATCCTTCGGCATTCGGATCGATCTGGCCGAAGGCAGGCTCCGAACAGATCTCGACGCGAAATCACCTCTGAACAACGGGGTTCGGTGCGAAGCCTCTGACACGACAAAATATCCCGATCGCAACACATTGGAGTGACTTTGTTCGGATCGGAGTACAAGCGTGGCGAAGCCTAATACGACAAAGCCTGCTGCGAAGCAATATGGCGTGCGGACTTGGTCAAACTGACAACAGCGTGACGTGTCCGGCACAGGTAGTCGAAGCAGGGTTCTGCCGGGGGGTCTTCTAGCAGCCTCCGAAACCAGCTTCCTGCGTTCGGACACCTCCGGCAAAGGGTCCCTGAGTGTGAAAACCTGCAAACAGAATAGGGATCAAGTGCCAATTCGGCCTGAGGACCGAATATGCTAAGTGTTGTAGTAGTGCAACGAAGGTAGCAATCTATTACATAGATTAACAGATACTTCACAGACGAAGTAACAAGGTGATAGCAGTCTGTTACGTAGATTAACACATACTTCACGAGCGAAGTAGCAAGGCTTACCACGGTTTTGGCATGGCCAGCGGAGGGCTTCCAGGAAAACCCATGAAGGTTGCAGAAAGGTAAATAAAAGTAAAGGTACGGTTCAAAACTAGGGCTTTATGATTGAATTGTGTTGGGGGGTTTATGAACCGGCCTCACCCCTATATTTATAGGGGCTAGTCTTCTTATCTCTAATATTAATCTAGTATGATTAGGCCTAATCAAACTTAGTGATAAAATTAACCAGAATCAGACTCAAACTCTCTCTGAAAATCAGCCCAAAGTGGGCCTTCGGCAGGGCCTACCGAAGCTTGTTCCTCAGGCCGAAGCTTCGGCACGCCAGGCCTCTGAAGGCCTGTGGGCCAAAGGTAGCAGGCTGTCAGAATGCTTACAAAGCCCATGTTCGGTGGGCCTTCAGGCCGAAGGTAACATGCTGCTAGAGGGCCTCTAAAGCCCAATGCTCAATGAGCCTTCGGCCCTATAGGGCTTTAGCCTGATACATGACTTGTGTATTTTTGGCCCAAATTACCAAAATTGATATTTCGACAATCTTGACCATTAATGCCATTTTTTGCTATCAACACTACTGCAGAAGCATCCTCTCTTGTCTCATTGGGGTGGGGTTCCTATACAACGTAATCTTTTATCTTTTTAAGAACATTTCTCAAATTTCGGTACCAATCCATAAAGTTTGTTCCACATAATTTCTCTTATTCAAGAATAGATCGTAAATTAAAAACTGGAGTGCTCTTAACAGAAGGAGTAGTAGGTGCCATGATCTACAAAAGATTAAATGCAAGGTTTAGCACTATGCAATGTGATCTTCTATCCAATAAAAGATGTCCACTATTTTAAAAACAGTAAATTTCCCTCTAATGACTAATAGTGGTGCAAGATCCATATTCATTCTAACTCCTAGTGAGCTTTGGCATCACTGCTAGAAACTAGGTGACATAGGTAAGCAACGATTTGCTAATCACATCGTATGTGACTCTTATCGTTGGAGAAGAATCCAATGCTCTACACCAACACAATGCTCCAAGGCCCAAAACAGTTTTGATAGCCCCGTTAAGAAAACCAATACTATGCATGCAGATATCCGACTATCACCGCAACTAGTCAAGATAAAAGATAACACCCTGCTTTGGCAGACCCACTATCGATGATTGAGACCCTTGGAGGGTGAAGCTATTGGAAAGAGTATCAATACTTAATTTTCTAAGAGAAAACTATTCTAGCAAGGTAATGTCCCTAGCATGTATGAAACATGCAAGAATAGTATAACAAGAACATAAGAAAGCATCATAGGCAATCATATTAACTGTGACATAGCATGGCCCTTTTCACATGACGATCTCCATCTCCATCGCTCCCATCATTGAGTGCGTGCTCTTGGCCTCCATGAAGTGTACTAGTTTATATTGCATAGCCTATACTATTTACATGGCCTGAAGCACCGCGAAAACGACATGCAAGCCGTATTTAATTTACATCAGCCTTGGGCTATAAATAACCATGACACGCATGCCATATTTAATTTACATTCATTGCATGCATCTCATAAATCACATTTGTCTAAAGACATGTCAGTCACAACATTCTCTGCAAAACAAAGTTAGGCGAGGAATCTACAAGTGGCTTGGAATTTTAAATTCGGGTGGGTCGGAACTTCCAATCCGCCGAAACTTCCGATCAGTATCGGAATTCCTGGTAGCAATAATTGCTCTCTATATTGAATCATTATTCGATATTTAAACATCTGATAAGTATTAGAACTTTCAATCAGTATCGGAACTTCCGATTTGCCATGGACAGAAATAGATCTAATATGTTTTTCCACCATATATCTCCATACATGAGGGATCCAGATCGAACACTACGCACGTACGCTCTGATACCACTATTGGGCTAAGGGGAAGCTACGCTAGCTGGAAATTTCAAAAAATTTCCCCAAAGCCCAAGAAGCATGTGCGTGTGAGATCATAGATCAGTACCTTCTCACACAAGACGTGCTAGGTGCAGTGGAAGAAAATGTTGAGGAAGCGCATCGTTGCCTATCCTTGCTTCTATTGATAACAAAAAATGGCATTAATGGTCAAAATTGTCAAAATATCAAAATTGGTATTTTTTGTCGAAAATATGCCAAGTCCTGGCACACGCCGATCTGACCGAAGTGGTACCTTCGGTCTGACCAGACTCACTTCGGTCTGACTAGAACCATAAGGCCGGTCTGACTGGATTTAATCTAAATCCGAGTCAGATTAGTGATTTCGGGGTATATTTATCCCTAATTAGATTTTAACGATTTGGACTCATGTATAACTCAAATTAGACCCCAGGAACGTCATGACCAACCTATATAAATAGAGGCAAGGCCTATTCAAGGGTTCCTCCCACCAAAAAAACCTAATAGATCCAATCTATTATTTACCTTGAATCGCATTTACATTCAATCTACTTTCGTTGCCCTAGGATTAGCTAAGTAATGTCCATCTTTGATGGTTTGCACTGTGTTGGGGGAATTAGTTTTCCCTTGAACAGGACCCAAATGATGTCAGCCTCCGAAGGTTTCGAGCCTGGAGCCTCACACCGCCGAAGGATGAAGACGAAGCATAGTCCCTCCTGACGAAGTTAATTCCAGGCAGCAGCCAGATCTAGCATCCGGGCTCCCTTCGGAGCCCTTCGGAGTCTAGCCTCCGAGCTCCCTTTGTAGCCCTCCGGAGTCTAGCCTCTAGGCTCCCTCCAGAGCCATCCGGAGTCAAGCCTCCGGGATCCCTCCGGTCCCTTTCGGAGCCAAACCTCCGGGACCTATCCGGTTTCCTTCGGAGCCCTCTTCCAAGAGTCAGTTCGGAGTACCCTTCAGAGCCCATTTTAGAGTGCTCCTCAGAGTCCACTTCGGAGTGCCCTTCGTAGTCCTCCTTGGAGTCCACTTCGGAGTGCCCTTCGGAGCTCTCCTCAACTACCTCCGCATGCAAGATTCCAGCAAGTACTTCGAACCAGAAGAAATATCCCAGCTTCACTATAGTGTAAAGCCATACCGAGGTCCCCTCGCCCCTGGTATGCTTCAGAAGTGACGTTTGTCTTCCAAGTCTGTAAAGTTATAAAGATGCATGTACAGTAGTCTAGCCTTTTCCCTTTTTGCCCCTATAAAGCCTAAGACTTGTAGAGGGAAATTTGGTATTTTCCTTTGGCCTACGTGCCAATAAAAGCAGGGACATGCCCTTTTAATAGACAGATCCAGCAGAGGCAAAACTATGCCAAATCTACTATGAACTGGATGTAGGGCTATTATCCCTCCAAGAAGGCATGACCCCGTATATATTCTGTCTCTCTCTATAATAACCCTTCGAGGTTCACTCTAAACACCATATTCCACAAAACCTGATGTAGCTAACGCAATTGCTACAACAGTTGGTGCCATCCGTGGGGACCCTAGTACTAAAAGCAAGTTCTCTGCCACTACCTGTGTCTCAAAGTATGCTTGAGGGGTGAGCTTCAGAGTCTCCTGACTCCACGGACCCTTTGGCAAGGGGTTCGAGTGCAGCTCAAAGGCCTTTCTCGCCTTCCACCACCCCTCGCACCTCGAAGTGTACCCTTAAGCAAGGGGCTCCGGGCGCGCACTGAAGGCCTCCGAAGCCCTAGGGGCTACGAGGCAAGCTTTTCAATCTTGCGAAGCCACTCGATTTCCAGATCAACTCGAGCTTCCCGAGGTATGTACACAGCTCGAAGCCCCGCTTCGTTGTGCAAATTTGGAATTGTTTCAGTAAGTCTTCGAAGCCTAGCTTCACCTTATTTAAAATCGAAGTCTTGCTTCACCTTAAAATTGAAGTCTTGCCTCACCTTTAAAGCAAAACCTTGCTCCACTTTATTAAAATCGAAGCCTTGTTTTGCATTTTAAAATTGAAGCCTTGCTTCACTTATTGAGAATCGAAGTCTTGCTTCGCTTTAAAATTGAAGACTCACTTCGTCTTATTCAAAACCAAAGCCTTGCTTCGCTTTATTTAAAAATTGAAGCCTCACTTCACTTTATAAAACCGGAGCACTCATCCGAAAGCTACACATCGCCTCTGGGCCCGTAGCAGTGGGCTGTAGGACTCCCTCGGGCGACGGCTCGAGGCATCCAGGACTTCTGAGTGATGGATCAATCAGTTTGGGATTCCAGGCTCCAGCCTGATGCATCCTAGGGTCGAAGATGGCCCAAGGTCGTAGGTGGCCCAGAGTCATAGGTGGCTCAACCCATCACAGGTTCAGTGAATCCACACCACCTATTCCTTCCATTCATTACAGGAGCAAGCTCAGAAGCCTTGCTTCGCTATCTGAATAAGCTCTGAGGCCTCGCTTCGCGTGTCGTCATCTAATCTAAGATTTAAGCATACCGAAGTCATGCTTCGTCTAAAATATAAATGTGCTTTGGTGCCCTGCTCGCGCATATTTACTATCCAAAAACCAGGCATGCCGAAGCCATGCTTCGCTTAATTTGAGCACGTTGAAGCCTTGCTTCGCTTCAAATTAAAGCATCCGAAGCCCAAAAGATGCCTTCGATTGACGCGATATAAGCGTCCGAAGCCGCCAAAAGGTTTCACCCCTTCACATTCTTAATTGTTCGCACCGGCAACGACTAAGTCCCTAGCCACCACACGCAAGGGGGACCGAGGTATGTATGCGAAGTGTGCGAATGAAATGCGCAGTACGAGCGTGACAAGCTAAACGTTCGAAACACTCAACTCATGCGAAGCATGCAGGCGAAGTATGCAAATATAATAAATCTCATTCATTGAATGATAATTGCGAAGTATGTTACAAATCCACTTCGAAAACAAAATTACGAGTAGTTTGTATCTAAGCCTAAGAAAAAGCGAGCTCGAGGCCCCGACATGTTCGACCCTCACTTGCTCTTCTTCCGGGTAGGGCCCCCTCGGTTGGACGAAGCCCTGTCAGAGCATAATCTCCCGTGGTCAGACCTTCCACGCTCCGAAGCCCGTAGACCTCGTCTTTCGCCTTGCAGGTTGGTCCAAGTCTAAGACGAAGGCGGTGCTGCATGGAAGGCAGAGAAGTCTAGGGCTTCATCGCCTATTAAGGCCATACCTGAAGGCTGCACCCCCTCGCTGCTTAAGCCTACTTCGAAACAGCTTAAGTCTGGCCAGGAGGAGGAACTCCGAAGAGGCTCCATCTTCACGGCAGCCAGCAGCTCCTAGGCTACTTCGGGAATGTCTTCGCCCCTGGGACCCCTCGGAAGCTTGAACCGAGGGGGCCTTCAGACCTAGCTACTTCGAGCACCACCCAAAGCTAGCGAAGCTCCTCAGAATCCTCAAGTACTTCAAACTCAACATCCGAAGGCTGAGCCTGCGCAGGTATAAAGTACCCCCACATTTCTATTAATAAACTGATAAGTTGTTAACAAGCCTATAGCTATGAATTACAAAAAGCCTATTGAGGTCTACACCTTCGAGGGCAGAGGCTTCGACGTCGAAGACTGAGCTGGCATGAGATCCGTTGGAGGTCGAGGAGTGCTTCACACCCTTGGGCCTTCCAAGGCTCTTGAAGCCGGCGCCATGCTCCCCGAACATCCGGGGGCGGCGAAACCAAGTGTTGGCCTCCGAAGGCCACCGGCGTGACCGAGGTTGCCGCTTTGAGATGGTTGCACCCCGCGTTGTGGAGAATTTCTAGCACTCCTTGGCTCGCCACTCGCCCATCCATCAGCGTGAAGCCTTTCATCGATGTCTCTACCGTCATAGCAGCCCTCCGCAGGAACTCGAGGCGGTCCCCAATTGGGTTCTGAGGGTTGATGTCCGGGGCCAAGCAATCGGTCCCTAGCTGCTCAAGGACTGCGGTCAAGCTCGAGGTGGCCTCGTCGACCCCACGGACCATGAAGTTTTCTAGGGAGTGGCTAGCGGTGCGAGGATCAAAACACTCTGCCGCTAGCTTTGCCCTGGTCTCTTTCGAAGCCCGAAGTGCCTCTCGAAGTCTTTCTTTCTCTAAGGACAAGACTTCTCTCGCCTTGACTGCCTCGGACCTCGCCGCTTCAGCAGCTACTCTGGCCTGCCTTCGCCTCTCGGCCTCCTCCAAAGCCTGGCACCGCAGGGTGTCCCTCTCCTCCACTAGAAGGGTCATCCGATGATTCACGGAGGCTGCTGCTGAGGCATTCAGCGCAAAGGCCTAAAAAGATTCAAGAAAATCCTAAGTGTTGAGTAAAAAGGTAAGTGTGACTCGAAGATCGTGTGAAGCTTCGCTGACCTGGATGATGGCTTCGTGGGCATTTGTGAAGAGGTCGATGGGGCTTGAGCGGCTAAGCTATGCCACCAAGCCCCCTTCCCCTATAGTAACGCAGCCCTCATGGAATGAGTGGATAGCTGTGACGCCCCGATTTACCAAATCGGAACATTATTGAATTTCCATAGAAAAACAATAATAACAAGAGGTTCATCATGGGACAACGTACATACGGGCAAACATTCGTGGTTCGCAGACCACATTATTACATAAGTGTAAAATGAAAATAAACAGCATGACGAACGTCTTCTTCAGGATCATATTCTTCATTGAGTCGCTACTCCAGACCATCTTCGTCATAGTAGGCAGCCTCTGAAGTGTTTGTCCAATGGGTGAGTACAAAAAGTACTCAACAAGCCACCGAGAATGCAATAATAATGCAGGATAATAACAAAGGAATGATAATGGCTAAAAGTGCGGAAAAGTACATTTTTCAGTTATCGGATTTAATGTAGTCATGTTTAATCATGCAGAATATTAAACATGAACAACATCATACCATCTAACTCGAGTAGTACGTTTTCCCTCCTCGCTCAACAGTCCTTACATGCCAAGTAATCATGCACACTCATGAAAGTAAACTAACTATGGGATGTCACGCAACCTGCCCTTGACCTGGGCTCGGCTTTTCGAAAAGATTTATGACTCTGATCATCCCAAACACCAAAGTGTAATGAGATGACCCATACCACGGGAACTCGAGCCAAAACCTCAGCATGAAATGCTCCAAGCGATAACCACCAGCTCTAGGTTTCGCCGGCGCGCTGGGCCGCATCCCGGCTAACGTCGCACCCCCTTTTGCACTATGTCAGTACAAGCCACCCGCAGGTGCTGCTTGACCCATCTCCAAGTGGTTGCCTCGGTTTGGAACACTCCATACCTTAGTTAGGACTTACCCACTAGACTTGTGGTTAGTACGGAAGTGTATTGCAATGGATCCCACAGACCAGTCCTTATAGTGCCCCGGGTGCTACCGACCAATGCCCTAGCTTGCACCCGGAACCCACCATGCATATACTCACAACCACGACTCCATCACCGATAGAATTCCAAAGACAAGAATAACGGGGATCATATAGTAGAACCAAGTTGCTATGACTCATTCTTAACTTATAGTGATTGTGCCAATACATTGGACACTAGCTAATAGTACTAATAATATGGTGACAAGGAGTTTAGGCTAGATAGCATGGCTTGGGTTGCACATCAAGGTGGGGGGATCTAAATAAATATATCGTAGGGCTTTCATTTGACTAATGCATGTACATCCTATGTGTTTTAGCGATAGTTTCATAAAACATGGGTTCAATATGCTCAAAAGAGGGGTTTGGTGACTTGCCTTGTTCAGCGAAAGGAGAGGGAGGGACTTCGGGAAAGTACTCCAGCTCCTCGGCGGCGTCGTAGTCTTTTCGACATGAACGATAAAAATAACATTCAATAAACAATCCAAAAACCACACACAAGCATACAAGTTTTTATTTGTTTAAACCAAGGGAAATAAAGTCATTAAGTTTCTGAAATCTACTTTAGGAATATTTTAAAATGAACTTTTAATTTGGTTAGGAAGTTTCGAAAAGGAATATAAATGTTAACTAATGTATTTTAAACTTCCAATTGATTTAAAATAAAAGGTTTAGAATAAACCTAGTGTTTCCATTATACTAGTATGAAAAGAATAAAAGATAAATTTTTCTAAAGTTGAAATGGAAAAATTTGAAGTTTATCCTAAAGTGTATTTGAATATTTTATTGAATAAACATGAAATGCTCAAAGTAAACATACTATTTTTATTGCACTAACATGTAGAGAATAAAATTATAAATTTTCTAGAATTGAAATGGTTAAATTTGGAGTTAAAATGAACAAGATATGAATTTTAGAAATTTAAAACTATTTCTGGTTTTAAATTAAATCCAAAAATAGGCGTCGGTTCACGGTGAACCGGATTCACCGTGAACCCGCGCACTGTGCGCGTGCGCCGGATCCAGATCCACCATTGGATCGTGATCGGATGGCCACGGGCGAGGCGGGTGGTTTAAATGAAAATGGACGCGCGAGATTAAAAGGCTGAAGCGGTACGCGATGGATGGCTCAGATTAAACACGAGTTTTAAACACTAACGGACGATCCAGATTAAAACATACCCCTTCGCCGATATCTGATGGATCTGATTAAACCGTGCGGTACCGGTACCGGTCATCTTCTCCGGCGACGGCGAGGGCCTAGCGGCTACGGCGAGCGATGGCGGCCAGACCTAAGGGCTAAAACGAAAAGGGGACACTACGGGGATCACGAAGGTACCGTTAGTGGGACGAATGGTCGTCGGAGTGTGGCCGGCGATGAGCGGGGGCAGCGAAGGCGTTCGGGTCCTCGTCGGCGATGGCGTTCCGGCGGGGTTCATCGACAATGGAGTGGTGGCTGAGGTCGGGGTGGCGTTGATGATCACAGCGGTGCAGACACCGAGGGTGGAGGAGGACTCCGGCGACGACGAGCAGCGGCTGGAGCGAGGGCGGCGATGTGACGCTAAAACTCGTACGACGGGCGCTCTGCTTGTTCTTGCAGCGAGTGGACGTAGGGGTTGAGCGCGGCGGTGGCCAGCGAGTTAAATAGGGGTACCAGCGGGGCAAAGGGGGCGCAATTGAGGGAGGCCTAGAGTAAACGGGGCTTTAACACCGGTGAGCTCGGGGTGCAAGGGGTTCATCGAACCTGGATTCGAATCGACTGGGATTGAAGGGGGAAACGGTCGTTGGGGATCGGGCGACTTAATGGCGGGCTCAATTCGGGGAGAGGGGGTCGGGGGAAGTGGATCCGAGGTGAGTTAGGGGTTCAGCCGTCGAGGGGGGGATTTGGTGGTGGATCCTGCGGGGAATACGGATCCGATAGGTGGGGGCCACCGCGCAGTGGGCGTGGGCACGACAAAGGGCGGGGCTGACGAGTGGGGTTGGGCTCGGTCGAGAGGGGGAGGTTGGCGCCGACAGGTGGGGCCAAGCCATTGGGTGCGCGCGCGTGGGAGGAGGGGTCTCTGATGGGTGGGGTCCGCCTGCCAGTCTGAGCGCGGGGAGGGAGTGGGCTGGGCCGTCCGGTTGAGGGAGATTGAGGAAGGGAGGCCCGTTACTGTTTCAATCATTTTCTGAATAAAAATAATTGTTGAAATTAGTTTAAAATATTCGGGCTACCTCCAAGGGTGATAAAAATCTGTAAAAATTCTCAAAAATATTTCTTGACCTTGGGATCAAATACAAAATTTTCTAGCCTCTAGTTTGGTTATTCTACCAAGGTTCTAGTTCATTTAAGCCTATAAGGGTATTTAAAGGTATTTCAAAATAAATTATTTCTAGAATAATATAATAAATGGTATTTTTATTTCTGTGAAAATTAGGGGTGTTACAATAGCTGCCTCAATCACGGGTCCCCTCGAAAGTAGAGGCTGGACCATCTCTATCACCGGCTCCTCCATCACAGGTTCCGATGGAGCTATGCTCCAGTCCACTACTTTGACGACCTCTTCAGCCTACTCCTGAAGGACTCCTTCATCGCGGTTATCCCCCTCGTCCTCTTCGGATGAAGTGCTCTCGAACTCCGAGCTACTACTGTTGCCGCTGCTACTGCTCCCGGTGCTGTCAGAGGTCCCCTCAGGCCTCGACGCGACGGGCCTCACGCTGCCACCGGCATCTGATGTGAATGACAAGTCAATATACATGAATGTAAAGAGAAGGGTAATCAAGTGTTTACCTTCGTCTGAGGAGATGTCCTCGAAGGAGGCAGGAGCGATGTGTACTCCCTAATCCCTTCGCTGCACGGGTTGAGCACCAACCCCCGCGCTCGAAGGGGTAGCCGCCGCAGTCTCTTGCGTCGCCACTCCAGTTGCTGCCTCTAGAGCATCTGCTGGCTCCACTTCGACCTCGAGCTCCTCGGCCGCATGCTCCGTCATAGTAAGGGCATCGTTCGCCAAGGGATTTGAGCGAACCCTCGAGGCTTCGGGTTCTTCGTCATTCAACCTTTTCCTTTTGCATCCACTCACCGAAGGTGTTGTGATGGCGAAGTCTGGAAGCACCTGGAACCCTTCGACACTGAGCCAAGTCCATACTCGGTTCCAGTGCTCCCAAGACCGCACCAAAGCAAGTCTTTGATCTAGCTCCTCGGGAGTCGGAGCCCCAACAACATGCTCCGCTGCCAAAATTGCCTCTTCCAAAGGCCGCACGTCACGAACAGCTGCATCAAGATTTCAAGTCAGCACAAGTTAATTTTGTGAAGTATGAAGAAAAGGAATTTTGATGTCTTACCAAGGCGCTCCGCCGACACCTCGCTCGGGCCCTCCGAGCCCGAAGGTTGGAATAGGTTCTCTAGCCAAGAGAGCGAGAGGGGGCTGAGCCGAAGGGTGATGAACTCTTCGGCTAAGTTCCTCATGCTCATCCTCGAAGCCACCCTCCGTAGAAGCAGGATCCTCGACTGAAGGACTTCGGGGCTTGCCTTCACCATGCCTTTGCGTTGGTAGGAGATGAGTGTGTTGGTACTCCGAAGGGGGAGTACGCACCCACTTAAGCGTAGAACCATTCTTGGTACCACTTCGAATACCATTTATTGTTTACAGCACTCGCTGGGAAGTCATCTTGGAACTCCTTTTGGAGCTGAAAGTTAGTGCTCCCGAAGGCCAAGGCCCTCTCCATGCGGTCTGCCCCCTCTCTCCACTTCAGCTGGCAGCTCGCATCGTGGAGGGTGACGAAGATGTCCGCGCGCCCCTCACAGCCTTTGGCCCTCATGGCCCATTTGAAGATCGCCAGCCTCGCCATGGTGTTCGGAGACAAGTGAGGGAGTTCGAAGTTGTATGCCTTCAGCACTTTACTCAACATGTCCACTGCTGGCAGTCCGAGGCCGGCCTCAAAGAAAGCTTCAAAAAGAATGACCTCGTCAACCCGAGGCCTCGGGATGGTCTCCGACTTCTCAGGCACCCGGAGCTGGATCCCCTCAGAAATCCTCCCCTCACAGACTCTACGAACAGACTCCTCCATCGAAGCCAAAGCCTTCATCTCCAGTGTTTTCTCAAACTTGTCTGACGACGACCAAAGATCCCTCGGCCCCAAGCGCCTCACTACAGGCTCCCATCGGAGCCCTCCGGGGTGCAGCCTCTGGGCTCCCTCCGGAGCCCTCCGGAGTCAAGCCTCCGGGATCCCTCCGGTCCCTTTCGTAGCCAACCTCCGGGACCTCTCCGGTTTCCTTCGGAGCCCTCTTCCTAGAGTTAGTTCGGAGTACCCTTCGGAGCCCATTTTGGAGTGCTCCTCAGAGTCCACTTCGGAGTGCCCTTCGTAGTCCTCCTCGGAGTGCCCTTCGGAGCTCTCCTCAACTACCTCCGCATGAAAGATTCCAGCAAGTACTTCGAACCAGAAGAAATATCCCAGCTTCACTAAAGTGTAAAGCCATACCGGGGTCCCTTCGCCCCTGGTATGCTTCAGAAGTGACGTTTGTCTGCCACGTCTGTAAAGTTATAAAGCTGCATGTACAGTAGTCTAGCCTTTTTCCCTTTTTGCCCCTATAAAGCCTACAGCTTGTAGAGGGAAATTTGGTATTTTCCTTTGGCCTGCGCGCCTATAAAAGCAGGGCAATGCCCTTGTAATAGACAGATCCAGCAGAGGCAAAACTATGTCAAATCCACTATGAACTAGATGTAGGGCTATTATCCCTCCAGGGAGGCCCGAACCAGTATAAATTTTGTCTCTCTCTATAAGAACCCTTCGAGGTTCACTCTAAACACCATATTCCACAAAACCAGCTGTAGCTAACGCCATTGCTACAACACACTATAAACCATCTGTTCACCGCGTCGTAATCACGGAAAGTCCTTGTTGATTCGCTTGTGAATCATCCGTTTCATCCATGTAATAGATTTCTATCGTTTTATCGGTTTTATCGGTGATTCGGTTTCATGGCCGAATTGCCTCTGGTTTTTTGCAATTCTTGTATTATTTCCACCTCATCTTCTTCGCCAAGAAATTTGGTTGCAAATTATCCACGGCAAGACGGTCGACAAAAACTCCGGTCGTTCTGATATAGCATTGTCGGTCTGACCGATGTTGCCACTTTGGTCTGACCGGTGTGTGCCGGATTCATCATCAGGCATGCTAGCAACATACGGCATCAACTCCCCGCCACTTCGGTCTGACTGAGGGGTTCCTATCAGTCTAACCGACGTGTGCCAGATTCGTCATCAGGCCTGCCGGCGACGCACAGCATCAACACTCTACTACTTCGGTCTAACCAATGGGTCCCTATCGGTCTGACTGGTGTGTGATGGATCTGTCATCACCATGCCGGCAAGCGTGAAATAGCCGCCATCAGCCTATTCAGTCTGACCGACGGTGGGTGTTCGGTCTGACCGGGTCATGACAACACTTGACGGTCTCACCGACCCTTCTAGGACGGTCTAACCGATCCTATTCTATCAGGGTTAAATCGGCGCTTGGCCAGTTTAGTTTAGTTCCTACACTTTGGTTAATTGGATAATGTTTAGTTCCTACACTTGTGATGAACTTTTCAATAAGCTCAAGTCCACCGAGATTGCCAAGGCATCTCGTCTAGGATTTGGAAACTCTTTGCTGCCTTCCATAGCACTAGTTTTCGGTTCTGACAGTGGCACCTCATTTGGAGGTAATTTTTTTGGTGGTTCTGGAGTTTGTAGTTTTTCTTGAGGTTTTGACTTGTCCTCTTTGGTCTCTGTCACAAAAGAACAGGTGGACACTCTAGATGATGAGGAGCTAGTTCTCATTGTCAATAGGTTCACCCGCTTCTACAATGATAGAAGAGATCAGAGGAAAGGAGGGTATTGGGGATGTTTTGAGTGTGGAGATCTTTCTCACATTAAAGCTAATTTCCCTAAATTAAAAATGAAAACTGAAAATGAGCACAAACACTACAAGTGGAACTAGAAGCCCTTCTTTAAGGGGAAGCGCGACAAAGTGGCTAAGAAGGTAGACAGAGCTTTTGTGGCTGCCCTCAGTGATGTCGAAACTTCATCAAGTGAGCTTTTGTGGCTGCCCTCAGTGACTGCCCAAAGTGAGTCTATTTCCATTGAACTTGCAATTCTAAAATCTATGTCTGATGATGCTGAATGTGAGTCCTGTCTTGTTGTTATGAGTAAACTTGATCAGATATGTTCTACACATGCTCAAATTGTTGAAAACTTGAAATTGCTCAGAAGCAGTTTTTTGAGGTGCAGTCTAGTTCTGTTGTCATCAACGAATGCATGAATTGTCCTTTACTTGTTGAAAGCATTAATTTGAGAGATAAGCATGTTGATGAACTTAAGGATAGATTGGAGAGTGTTGAGTGTTCTAAGGATGTGCGGCCTGCTTGTCCCACCTGCATCACCTTTAAGGACCAACTCAATTTTGCTAGAGAGCAAGTCGAAAAACTCAAGTGCGAAAATGACTACCTTCTCTCTGTGCTAGAAAAATGCACTAAAGAAAAGGGTAAGATGTATTTTCTTTTGGCTAAATCAAAAATGTGTGCTGACAGGGCAAGGTTAGCTCTAGGGTTGGGCTATAAGAGAACCACTGCAAACACTTCGAGTGAAACTGTGTTCACTCCACCCACTACCCTAGAGAAAGAAAGAGCCCAGTTAGACACCACACAAAAAAGCTGAGAATCCTACTCAACCTGCAAAGAAAGTTCTACCTCCACCAAAGGAAACTCCTCAGTAAAAACCTAAGAAGACTGTGAGATTTGCACCTGAGACGCATGCTTATACCCCCAAGAGAGTGTATCATTGTTCCTATTGTGAACGGGTGGGTCACTTGGTTGGGTTTTGCTTTTGCCGCATCAAGGATGAACGGTGTTTTCAGGCAAAGAGTTTTCGGGACATGCATTACCCATCTTCAGGTATGCATGAGTCTGTTTTTCACTCTTGTTCTGATTTTGAGGCTCCCCATGGTCCCATGAGAGATTTTGCTCGTTGTGGTGTTCACCATGCTTCATATGGTGCTAGACCGCGTGTAAGAGGTTTTGATTCTTGATGGATTAGGAGACCTCGTCATTTTCCAGATTCGTGCTTTGTAGGTAGACCTCACACTTTTTATCTTAATTCATACCTTGTGCATAAACAGTCTACTGCTTTGCCTGGCTCTCGAGTTTTACAATGCTGGAATCCTAAACAGTTTTTCACTCACCCTAACACTGAGCACTCGAGATTTTCTGGCATATTTTGAGGGGGGTTGTGTATCACTGCATAAGCTTCTGTCATATGATTAATTTCTTTTACGAGTACATACTTTATTATGCCTTTGAAGTATTATCTTTAATATTGTATTATACATAGCTTGAATACATCTGATATCTGTCATGAGCATGGTTTTTATTTGTGAAAATTTAAAAATGATCACTGCTTAGTTTGGTAACTAGCATGTATAGGTTGAGTGCATTTGCTATCTTTTACATACCTGTTAGCTAGGTCCTTTACACTTGGATGCAAACATGCAACTTGATCATTTCAAAAGTATTGTGCTGAAAATTAAAAAATGATGATAAAAAAATAAAAAGAATGAAAATGATTGATATTCGTGCTGTTTTGTGTTGAAATTGAAAAGATATCGATGGATTTGCGTTGTCGCACTACTTTGTTCTAGACTGCTTACCATAGCACTTTGGTATGAACTGAGACATTGAAGTGTATACCAAGACCAATATTTTAAGCTTCTGAAGGTTTCAACCTAGGCTTAACTTGGTCGGTTAGCATAAGGTTGACATGCAAATAACCCCTGGCACTAAAATGAAAAATAAAAAAATCATAAAGCTTGAATCAATTGCATAACAAGTTTGTTGAAGCTCCTTGTAGTGGGATATGCTTATCTTGTTATTATTTGTTAGCTTTTGCATCTCATGCCTTGCCATGTCTAGTATGCTACTTTGAGTGGTGATGCTTTTATTTGTTAAAATCTGAAAATGCTTGCTCATGCTTTTGTTTAGATAATATTCATCTAAGTTTTTCATATAGTACTTTTAGACAATATTCAAGGAAAATGCTTGTTTGTACTGTAATTGGAGTTGCTCATGTTTTAGAAGCTTGCATTTACACTTTACCCTCACACCCCTCTTTGCATTATTTTTATCACCTTGATGCTTGCATTGCCAAAGGGGGAGAATGCATGTTTTACATGATGCTTTTGCCAGAGGGGGAGAATGTTTTACATGTTTTTGCCAAAGGGGGAGATCAAGGGAGATGTTTTACATGTGTTTGCCAAAGGGGGAGATCGGGGGAGATCTTTTATCAAGTGACATGGTTTGGCTCTTTTATGAGTTTTTATGGTCACTTGTGCGCCGAACTTGAAACTTTCATCATGGTTCTTTTTGGAGTTGTCAATGCACTCATCAAGGGGGAGATTGTGGAACCAAGTGGGGTCGCACTATGGTTCTTATCTTTGTGATGAGTGATTGACAAGTTTGCTCGATCATGGTGATGAGTGATTGGTGGTTTGCTTGCATCGATGGGATCGATGTGTGTGTGGGGAATGTGTGCCGAGGGGATCGGTGGGCCGATAGGATCGGTGTGCGTCAAGTTTTGTGTTTTGGCTTGTCTCATGTGTGCAGGGTGGAGATGCTTACCAACTATCAGCGGTAGGTGATCAAGGGTCAAATGGGGAGCTTGATGCCAAAGGATCAAGGAGGCCAGGTGAAGTTGGGGATGATCTCAGGAGTATACGTGGAGATAGAACAAGACATGGATGGATGGATGATCGAGGTAGCATGCTAACCAAGTCAGCAAAAGGGAGGTAAGTGCAAATGATCAGGTGGCTCGAGGGGATTGAGACTGGGAGAGACTTGCTGGCAGTTGAGTTCGTGGATTGGTGACATGTGTCGGCGATCGGGAAGGCTTTGTCGGTTTTGGCTATAAACCGTCGTATCATAAAATGTTTTTAAATTCCAATAAATAGGAGTTTATTTTTCTGTTTAGTTGTCTAGATTAAGTTTAATCTTTTAGTATTTTTCTGAATTTTTAATTTTGAAAAAATACTAAAAGAATAGATTAAATGACGTAATAAATTAGGTGTAAACTTTTGTGTATTTTCAGAATTATTAACTCTGAAAATATACAAGGGCATTTAGGTAATTTCTTGGTAATTAAACACTAATGGAATTTTGGAAAATACCTTGATAGGCTTGCCTATATAAAGGACCCCATGCCTAAGGGTTTATGTGGACTTTGGTGGCTGAACTTTTGGGGGCTGAGTATTGTATCTAGAAATTTTCTTTTCACATCAAAAACAGAGTCTCTTGTTCATCTTGTTGCCGGATCATGAACAGCCACCGATGTGTGCCTTGTTGTTCGGTACTGTGTATCACTTGCTGAAGCTAGTGCCCAGAACAGAGCCATCGCCAAGACACCACCAGGCCATCACTACCGGCAACCTCGAGGTACACAGTGCTCTTTCTTCGGTTTTTCTGAGAAGATAATTTTGTCGGTTTATTATTTCCTCTCTGTTACTGCTGCGTTGGAATTGCTCGTTTTTAGTCCGCCATCGCCGCCGGATAGCACACTGTTGTCATCATTTTTCAACCTCTGTTTTCCTGATTTGTTCACTATTTTTTGGCACTGTTTCTAGTTAACTCATGTGATTACTGTTCTGGATTCTTCTGAGTTAGAACAGTGTTTTTGCGATGGTTTGATATTGCCATAGTTCCAGTTGCATCGCCATTTCCGATTTAACTCGGTGAAATTTTTTTCAGCCGGCTGCTAATTTTCTTCGAGAAACGACAATATTCTTGAATGCAAATATTTTACATCTGATTTGGGTATGCAGTTTGGTTTCTCTAGTCAGAAGCGCTGCAATTGTGTGCAATTTGATTAGCAGCCACTGAACTGATTCTGAAATCTTCAAGCTATGAATATATGCACTTTGTCTTCCATTTTAATCGATCTTTTTCGGAGAACACACCTGAGGTTTCAATCTTAGCTGATAGTTTCTATTTGATCAATTGATTAATTTTAGTGCATGAAATTTGATCTGGTATTCATTAATTTAATTCATTTTCTGGTTCAGAACAGCAGAAGTTATCTAACAACTTAGGCATTTTCTGTCTGTGTGGTGAGATTAAACCACTGCATAAGTTTCAACGCTAGCTGAATATCACTAATTGCTGCTGGATTGATCCCATGGCCTTGCGTTTAATCTGAATTTTTGGCTAAGTATTTTGGGCTGACAAATTGGCTGAAAACTATGAGAGAGCATTATAATTCTAGAATCTTCTCTGTATTGGAAGCGTTGCACTGTTGCTCATCATTTTCAGTCATAAGTCCTGTTGCACATCAAATTCCAAAGTTTCTCTGATTTGCCAGGGATCAGCAGTACTTTCTATTCACTAACATACTGAACTTTTCATACTGTGAATAGTTAATGCTACTGCTGTTGTTCTTTTTCTCATTAGAACCTTTGACACCATGAACTAGAATTAAAGTATTTTCAATCAGCAAGTTTACTGTGTTCAGTTTAATGCTGAAATTGTTTCTTAGGTAATCTGAATTCTACATGACTGATTGCTCAATGCATTGCTCCTGATCACAGATTAAGTGTTGAAGTACACAGCTCTTACCTGAATTGATACAGGAGTATTTGCCAAGCACTTGAAATGAAACGGAGTATTCAGTCCTCGTTATTTATTTTGGAAATTCCATGATACCTTTGTTCTCAGTTAATTCTGTTTTTTTAGTTTGAGAGCAACATATTCTTGTGATCAAGTATCTCCTTGTTCCTTGTAGTGAAATTAAATTCTGCTGCATCTTCAAGTGTTACTGATATTGTTCATCATCCAGAACGTCATTGTCAAGTGATTAATTCTGATCTGATCATTTAAATTTGTGGAACTTGATTCCATTTCTGGTTTCAGATTATCTGAACTCTGTCGGCGTTCCATTGATAGATTAAGCTAAGTCGGTAAACCAAATACGGACAAAGAAATTGCTCTCGGTAACTCATAGTCCGATCAAGACAGTGTCGGCAATTCAAACTCCGATTAGTAACAGAAATTGATTATGTTCTCTGATAGCTGAATGTTTCTGGTTTATTGATCTAACACATTTTTCAGTCATTGTTATCTTCCGATTGTTCCTTTTAGAGGTACGTTGGTTGTTTTGAAAAGGTCATCGTATTCGTGAGAATTTGTTGAGGCGCCTATTCACCCTTCCTCTAGTCGCCATTCTGATCCTACACATAAACAACCCAGCTCCTACTCCAAGCGATGATGAGGATGACTACACGCCTGTCTCCAAGGGGTCCCCTCCTTAGGCGATGGTTGTAAACGTCGTCATACTTCCCGCTGAGTTTTCTCTTCCACAGGACGAGGCCGAGGTTGCTCAGCTGAGCCTCGTCCCACGGGAGTCTATTTTCAAGAAGCCCAAGGATACGACTCATGACCTGAAGCCTCTCTACATCAAGGGGCACATCGACGGGAAGCCGATATGGAGAATGCTTGTGGATAGAGGTACCACCGTCAACTTGATTCTGTACTCTCTGTTGAAGAAGCTCAGCAAGAATGAAGATGACTTGATGAGGACTAACTTGATTCTCAACAGCTTCAACGGCGAGAGTTCCGAGGCCAAGGGCATACTTTCTTTGGAGCTGACGGTGGGCAACAAGACGTTGTCGATGGCATTCTTCCTCATCGATGTGCAAGGTAACAACAGGGTACTACTTGTATGCGATTGGATTCATGCCAATTGCTACATTCCTTATAACAGTGTCTGATTTAGTGTGACGACGATGATGTAGAGGTCGTACCAGCTGACACATCGGCCCAGGTCGCTTTGGTCGATGTGTCTATCGACACTGTCCACAATAAAGTAGAATGCTTGTCAAGTATAGATCTCTCAGACTACGACTTGTTAGCGTATCTAAGGGACGTTTTGTTCCAGTGTCTGTAAAGCCGACTGGTGTAGCTCAGCTGACTATAAATTAGTAGTCATGAC
The DNA here is from genome assembly GCA_019279435.1 of Zizania palustris. NCBI lineage: Eukaryota > Viridiplantae > Streptophyta > Magnoliopsida > Poales > Poaceae > Zizania > Zizania palustris. The sequence continues at coordinate 39,038,798 of JAAALK010000288.1, forward strand.
TAGTAATAGTAATCTTGATTGGCTAAAGTCTCGTGTAGAGAAATATCGGTCTTCTAAAGATAGTATTGCCAAAGCCATTGAACATTTTAGCAGAGTAGAAAAATTAGGTCAAGGTTTTGCATCAGTCGACCCTCTAGAAGAGGTCGATATAGGCAATGGTAGTATTTCAAGGCCAACTTTTGTAAATCAAAATTTGCCGGCTGATGAAAAGGCCAAAGTTGCTTCGGTCGTATGTCGATTGATTTGTATGGGAGTACAGTGAGATGCCCGGACTAAGCCGCGAGCTCGTGGAGAATTGGCTGGCTATCAAACCCGGGTTTAGGCCTTATAATCAGCCCCTAGTCGCTTTAATTTGGTTGTTTATGACCAAGTTAAAGAGGAGATAGAACGATTACTCAAGGCTTAGTTTATTAGGTCATGCAGGTATGCTGAATGGGTTGCTAACATTGTGCCTATAGAGAAAAAAGGGAGTGGCAAGATTCGTGTGTGCATTGATTTCAGGGATTTGGACAAGGCCACTTTGAAGGACGAATATCCCATTCCTATAGCCAACATGTTGATCAATGATTCTTTAGGACATAAGGTACTAAGTTTTCTTGATGGCAACGCTGGTTATAATCAAATATTTATGACCGAAGATGACGTCTATAAGATAGCCTTTCGATGCCCTGGTTTTGTCGACTTGTTTGAGTGGGTAGTTATTACTTTTGATTTAAAGAATCTTGGCGCTACATATCAACATGCTATGAACTTGATCTTTCATGACTTGCTGGGAGTTATGCTTTTGAAAGAGTGTGTAAGTATGGCTTAAAGATGAACCTACTCAAGTGTGCTTTTGGCGTGTCGGTGGGCAAGTTCTTAGGATTCATGATTCATGAGTAAGGTATTGAGATTGATCCTAAGAGGCTTGAGAGGATTAAGAATTTTGAAGCGCTGACATGCAAGAGAGATGTGCAAAAGTTGCTAGGCAAGGTGAATTATTTGCGCCGCTTTATATCTAACTTGTCTAGCAAGATTGATGCTTTTGTCCCCATACTTCGGCTAAAGAACGAAGCTGATTCACTTGGGGGGCAAGTTAGCAACGCTTGTTCGAGAAAATCAAAGAGTGCTTGTCATCGCTGCCTATGGTAAGAGCACCGAAAGTTGGGATTCCATTTTGGCTATACGTTGTTGCAGAAGATAGCATGATAGGAGTTGTGTTGACTCAATAGGTAGAGGGAAAGGAATACATCATCACATTCTTGAGTCACCGCTTATTGGATGTCGAGACAAGGTATGTGTTTTTAGATCGTTTGTGTTTATCACTTTATTATGCATGTACCAAACTCTGCCACTATCTTCTATCTGGCACATGTATTTTTACTTGTCAAACTAATGTTATAAAGTAATCTTGCAAAATCCGATTCTAAGTGGGAGAATCGGAAAGTGGGCTTATTCTTTAATTGAGTACGATTTTTCTTATGAACCCCTGAAAGCTATGAAAGACCAAGTCATCGCAAATTTTATAGTGATCACCATGTAGATGGCAATTGAAGTAGTGATACTGCTTTGATTGAGATAATACCATAGAAACTTTACTTTGATGATTCGGCTTGCAAGAATGGCCAAGGTGTTGGAGTTGTGCTCATATCACCTAGTGGTATGAGCTTCGAGACCTTGGACCGGTTAGAATTTCCTTGTACTAATAATCAAGCCGAATATGAAGCTTTGTTGTTAGGACTTGAATTGTTAAGCTCCATGGGTATTAAATATGTTCATGCATATGGTGATTCACTATTAGTAGTTCAACAAGTAGATAAATATGCCCAATATTTTAATGGTTAGCTAAATTGTTACTTGGATAAGTGTCTACAAATAATTGCGACTTTTGATGATTTTGAGATTTCACATGTGACTAGAGAAGCCAATTCAGTAGCAAATTATTTGGTTCAGCAAGCATCTAGTTACCAAATTAAAAGAGGTGGATTTTTTGCACAAGAAAAATCGATGTTTGACTTTATTTCAATACCTAGTCAGAACACATCGGACTAACCGGTCTGACATGGCTAGTTCGACCGCAGGTGTCTGATCGGTCTAACTGGCCATGTATAGCCGGTCTGACCGGCCCATTTCGGTCTAACCAGCCCTCTATGGCTGGTCTGACCGCCCCGTGTCAGGAAGTTTTAGGGCATGGGGGGCATGTTAAAATTTGTAATTATAACACCAATTCAAACAAGGATTTGGCGAGTACTTTGGGAAATCATGAGGATGATTGGAGAACTCCAATTATTCAATATTTGAAAGATCCTAGTAAGCGGGTTGATCGAAAAGTTCGGCAGCAAGCGTTTAAATTTGTAGTACTTGATGATGAGTTGTATCGCCGAACAATGGATGGAGTAATTTTGAAAAGTTTGAATGTCGATCAGTCTAAACTTATTGTGGGTGAAGTACATGAAGGTATTTGTGGTACTCATCAGTCGGCCCAGAAAATGAGTTGGATGCTCAAAAGAGTGGGTTTTTATTGGCCGACTATGACTGAGGACTGTTTTAAATACTATAGAGGATGTGAATCTTGTCAAATGTTAGGAAATATTCAGCTTGCATGATGTGCTTTCTGAGGCATTATGGGCATGTAGAGTTGCAAATCATGGTGCCACCAAGGTAAGTCCATATGAGTTGGTGTATGGACAATATGGCTTATCGGTCAATGAGTATGAAACTCTTTTGAAGGATAATTTGGAAGAGGTGACCGATAAGAGATTAAGGTCTCTGGAGGCAATAGAAAGAGACAAAAGAAGAGTGGCTAGAGCATACAACAAGAAGGTGAGAGCAAAATCGTTTCAAGTTTGTGACTTGGTTTGGAAGATGATTTTGCCTTTAGGCACTAAGAGCCCAATGTTTGGTAAATGGTCGCCTCGTTGGCAAGGTCCTTTTAGAGTTGTTGAAATCGCTCCAGGTAATGCATATTTGCAAGAGTCTCTACAAGAAGAGCGATTTCGTAGAGCTTTGAATTGTAGGTATTTGAAAATGTACTTCCCAATTGTGTGGCAAAATGCTTGAAGTGTCGAAAGGCCAATATGAATCATATCGCCCTTAGCTCATTGTGCTTTTGGCTCACTAATAGAAAAAAATGGCATTAATGGTCAAAATTGTCAAAATGTCAAAATTGGTATTTTTGGCCAAAAATATGCCAAGTCCTGGCTCAGGTCGGTCTGACCGATGTGGTACCTTTGGTCTGACATGACTCACTTCGGTTTGAATAGACCCATAAGGCCAGTCTGACCGAAGTGGTACCTTCGGTCTGACAGGACTCACTTTGGTCTGACCGGCCCCATAAGGCCGTTCTGACCGGAATTAATCTGAATCTGAGTCAGATTAGTGATTTCGGGGTATTTTTATCCCTAATTAGATTTTAATGACTTGGACTCGTGTCTAACTAAAATTATACCCCAGGCACGTCAGTACAACCTCTATAAATAGAGGCAAGGCGGATTCAATGGCTCCTCCCCCAAAAAAGCCTAATAGGTCCAATCTATTATTTACCTTCAATCACATTTACATTCAATCTACTTTCCTTGCCGTAGGATTAGCCATGTAACGTCCATCTTTGCTTGTTTGCGTTGTAAAGCATCTGTTCGCCACGTCATAATCATGGTAAGTCCTTGTTGATTCGCTTGTGAATCATCTGATTCATCCACGTAACGAATTTCTATCGTTTTATCGGTTTTTACCGGTGATTCGCTCTCGTCATCGAATTGCCTCTGGTTTTTTTGGAGTTCTTGTAGTGTTTCCACCTCATATTATTCGCAAAGAACTTTGGTTGCAAACAATCCATGGCAAGATGGTTGCTGAAAACTCCGGGCGTTCTGATCTGACATTGTCGGTCTGACCGACATTGCCACTTCGGTCTGACCGGCGTGTGCTGGATTCTTCATCAGGCATGCCGGCAATGCGTGGTGTCAACTCCCCGCTACTTTGGTCTGATAGACGGGTTCCTGTCAGTTTTACCGACATGTGCCGGATTCGTCATCAGGCATGCTGGCAACGCGCGGTGTCAACTCCCTACTACTTAGGTCTGACCGACGGGTCCCTATCAGTTTGACCGACGTGTGCTTGATCTGTCATCCCCGTGCCGGCAAGCGTGAAGTAGCCTCCATCATACTGTTGGGTCTGACCAATGGTGGGCATTTGGTCTGACCAGTCCATGCTAGCACTTAACGGATCTGACTGGCCCTTCTTGGCCGGTCTGACCGATTATGTTCTGTTAGGTTTAAATCGGCTGCTTGGCTGGTTTAGTTTAGTTCATCCCTACACTTTGGTTAATTGGATAATATTTTGTATTATTTAATTGCCTAGCAACTCTGTTATTTCCCTTATCACTATCTAGGGTTGTCAGAACGCGACGTCAGCGTCGTGTTGCGCTTAGGAGTTTACCTCTAAGTATCCACACGCTTTTGGATCGTCGGATAGGTGTCAGTGCATTTGGTGCTTTAACCGTCAGGTTTTAGTGTCAACAGCTTCGTCTTCGGTTGTTCCTTGCCAATCCGATCGGTGAAGATAATGTAGTTGTTCATGTGATGAAGTCCACGAGTGTCGCTATTAGAGCAACATCTCCATAGTATCCACACGTCCAAGGATGGAGTCCTTCCCACGTCGGTGTGCTAGCACCGCTCGTGAAAAAAGGAGATCCTCAATCTCAACTTGGTGGCTAAGTCTAAACTATCAAAAGATTATTCTCCAAGACCTCCTCCTCTCTTTATATTGGGATGAGAGCCCCCGTTCATCGGCATCTCGAAACCAACAAATCAATTACAGCAGATTTGTGCTATAATAGATCCAATCTATTTTACCCACGTCGGGACTTCTGATCCTGGATCGGAACTTCCGATTAGGTATTTTCGGTCTCTCAATCCAATACGATACAGTAATAGATCCAATCTATTGTCGCCCACCTCAAAACTTCTGATACACATATCGGAACTTCCGATCAGTACAATTTTCCTGATTCCTAATCAGAACTTCCAATTTCATCTCTCTGTCTATAATTAGAAATTATTAGAACTTCCGATACCATATCGGAACTTCTAATTTGAGCTCACGGTTTCGCAAACCATAAATTATTAGAACTTCCGATACCATATGGGATATTTCGATTTTAGCTCTATTTTTCCAATTTAGAAAATAATCAAAACTTCTGATTCCAAATCGAAACTTCCAATCCAACCAGAATTTTGTTGGGCATACTTCCTTCAGGGGCGCCCGATAGGTCGTGAGCGATGATGGTGGGGTACTGGTATGCCAAGTGGAGAGAAAGAGAGGGGATCAGGTAGAGGACCTATGAGAGGGACGAGGAGATAGCAGTTTGAATTTTAAGGAGGGAGAGTGAAAAAAAGAGCGGGAATTTTGAAATGAATAATGCGGTGCATAAAAAACCGGTGAGACTTTGCTGAGTGTCTCAAATATAGTACTTGACAACCATTTTTTTATTTTTTAAATTTATTTCAAATTTGTTTTTCATTCTTTAACTTTATAATTTTTGTGAAACATTTTCAAATATAGTGGATAAGGCCAAAATGGACTAAAACATTAATATAATTTTTTCAGATAATTTAGTTTATTATTTCATACACTTACGTCTCAAATTTGTTGTGTTTAAATTTAAATACTAGAAACACAATTAATTTACTAAAAAACGAAAATATACCTAAAAAGCCAAAAAATTATGGGATAATGAGATACATTGTATTTTTGAGAAACCAAGTTGAGATGTACCTTGGTTTCAAGTCTGTGATGAGTGATTGACAATTTTTACCTTTTAAACGAAGGGGTCCCTCTGAAGGGGTTTGGAGGTGTTTTACCGAAGGGTTCGATGTTATAGTGGAGTATGTCTGTCAGAGGGGTCCAACAGAATACGATGAGAATTATGTACCGAAGGGCGCGGTACTTTGGGTGGTACATCGGAGTGTGTACCGGAGGTTTCTTACCGGAGAGGTCTCCGGGGTACTGGAAACGCTTGTCTCCTTGTTAGTGGTGTGCAGATGACTTCGGAGACGATGGGACGGTTCGCAGTAAATGAACCTGGGTCAAGTAGGGAACTTAATGCCAGGCGAGTGGGGAGCTCGGTCACGGAGGCTATGTGGAGTCGAGGTCGGTCCTTGGGTCGAGGTGCGCCAGGCAAAGACAGAAAGTACGGAGGGTGGCTCCGGTAGAAGGTACCCCGAGATAAAGTCCTCGAAGGTGAGGCACTTCGAAATGTGACTCCAAGGGAGTAACTTCGAAGGATGGCGGACAAAGTCCTCAGGACTGAGGCAAGGCGTTCGAAGTGTGCTCTGGGTGGAGGCACTTGAAGTGACACCTTACGAAGGTTGCAGAATTCAAGGTGCATTGAAGGCATGATCCAGATAAGGCTCTTCGTGGAGTGTGCTTGAGGTTGAGACACTGCGAAGGGGTGTTTATGGAAATGCTTCATGCGAAGGCCTTGGACGAAGGAGGGACTTTGGAAGGTGGTGAAGGTACTTCGAAGGTGGGTCTTCGTAGTATGGATGAAGATTTACTTCGGCCATGCATGGCTTCAGTACACGGATGGACGGAGTTTGATCTAGAGTAGCTACGAAGATGTGGTGATCCAATCTGGAGGTGATGGTGCGAATGCTCAAGGGCTTTGATGGCTTCGGCTCAAAAATGTCAATATATCAAAGACTGACTTAGGTGAAGCGAAGGCCTTCAAGTTCGAAGCATGTAGTCGAAGCCTCTGCACACTTCGTGTGCGAAGGGGGCTCTAGAAGATTCCACTTTACAAAAGCTTATCGTGTCTGCTCTGCAAAGGCTGATACTGTCTGCCCTACGAAGCTTACAAAAGGAGCTTCCAATAAAGTAGACTACCATCGGTACCCTCGTGTCTGCCAGAGACAAAAACATTGTAAACCCTAGTGGTATTGTAGTCTATTCGCAAGTCAGAGTAGTGCATATAAAAGGAGAGGGAGGCTAAGGTCTAGGGTAACACTTTGTACTCCATTTTAGAACCTTATGTTTTCCCTGTAGCATTGGCCAGCTTCCATGAAGTGTTCTCTGAACTTGTGAGTTTTGTGTTTCCTTCTCTTGCAATGAGATTTCTGTTCTGTTTTTTCTTAATTGCATGAACTTGTATATGTGATAGTTGCACTGCATGAGTTGAGTTGAGTTTTCTGCATTTCACTTCGCTCTGTGTCAACTAGAGTTCCTACTCTATTTCATTTCCAACGAAGTGTTTTCATCTCTCATGTGTGCAATTCATGTGAGGAAATCTGGTGCATGTTTGCTTTGTGTTAATAGGAGGTTGCCTCACTGATTACCAATGAAGCACCTTGTGAAGTTTGCATTCGAAGTCCAATTTCTTCTCATAGATGAAGTCCTCTTTGCGATCAGTTTGCATGCGCCTGTTTACAACACTCAGAAGTGTGAAGCCTAGTACCAGTTACTAGTGCGGAGTCTCTATTCGAAGCCTTCAGAGGGAAACATATTTGTGTGAAGTACGATAGTGCGAAGCCTGCTCAAAGGCACCTTGGTGTGTGGAGCCTACACTATCTTTGCGAAGTACAGTGTGTTTTGGGGTTTCTAAGTGTGGTCGAATTCTTCTGAACTTCGCACTTTTACCCCATTCGAATCCTGTGTTCGAAGTGTGTTTGATAACTCTGAACCAGACACTCCGAAGGGTGTGTTCGAAGTCTGCTCAGCAGCAGAGAATTTTGAAAGCTCCCATTCACCCCCATCTGGTCGCATATTTCGGTCCAACAATTGGTATCAGAGCTTGGTTAAGATCACTAGTTGACCTTAACCGGTTTTATGATCTTTTGGTGACATGGACAGAGTTAGTAAAATACCTCTATTCGATGGAACTGATTTTGCATATTAGAAGGTGTGCATGGAGGCTTACTTGCTAAGCCAAGGAAATGCAATATGGGAGATTGTGGACTTACAATACTCCATCCCTGAAACCCACACTACTCAGGAAGAAAAAGATCAGTATAATTCTAACTCCAAAGCTAGAAATATACTGTTCATTGGCTTGAGCAGAAGTGAGTTTGATAGGGTACAACACCTAAGGACGGCTAGGGAGATTTGGACTACACTCACTGTCTTTCATGAGGGCTCTACATAGATCAAGGCTAGGTGCCGGAGCACATACAATCAATAGTATCAGCTGTTTGTGCAAGGCCCTGGTGAATATATAGATGCCATGTTTTTACGCTTTGACGCAATAGTGAGTAACTTGCGGTCCACTGGGAAGCTTTCTTACAATGACAATGATAGGTCTATCATGCTTCTCAATGTTCTTGATCATAGCATATGGGAAGTGAAGATATCCAACATTGAGGGGTCCATAGGATATGACACATTGACCTGTGATGAACTCTTCAGCAAGCTGAAGTCCATAGAGATTGTCAAGGCATCTCTTGCAGGGCATAGAAACTCTTTGCCTCAGCCCTTGGCACTAGTTTTTGGCTCTAGTCGTGGCACCATTTCAGAACCAAGCTCATCTGGTACTTGTGTTCTTGAAGGTAGTTTTGCTTTGTCCTCCCTAGTCTCTGTTACTAAAGAGCAGGTGGATACTCTGAATGATGAAGAGCTTGCTCTCATTGTCAGGAGGTTCTCCCGTTTTCACAATGAGAGACGGGATCAGCGGAGAAGTGGTTTTAGTGGGTGTTTTGAGTGTGGTGACACTACTCACATCAAGGCCAATTTTCCTAAGCTTAAGAGGAGAGGAGAGAAGAGAATGAGCGCCCCAAACACAACAAGAAGGAGAGAAAATCGTACACAAAGGGTAAGCGCGACAAGGTGTCTAAAAGGGTAGCCAAGGCCGCTTCTAGAGCTTTTGTCGCTACACTCAGTGACATCGACACTTCCTCAATTGAGGAGTCGAGCTCTGATGAGGAGGAAGAGCCTCCAAGGAAGGAGGAAAAGAAGGAGAAGAAGGCAAGAGATTTAACCGGCCTTTGCTTCATGGCCGACAACACTCACAACTGCGATGAGCTTGACTCATCTAAGGTACCACTATCCTATGACCAGCTTTCCATTAAAGTAGATGAACATAATGAGGTAGTTCTTGGTCAGGATAGATTACTTGTTCAGTCCTCTAGGGGTAGAAAAGACCTTAGACTTAGGCTAGAATTTGTTTCGACTGATTATGCCATGCTTAAGTCTAAGATTGATGATGCTGAATGTAAATCTTGCATTGTTGTCATGGGTGAGCTTGCTCCGTTGCGTTTTGTGCATGCTCAAACTATTTCTGAGCTTGAGACTGCATAGAGGCAGCTTTTAGTGGTGGATTCTAGTCCTCATGTTGCTATTGAATGCATGAACTGTCATTTACTTATCGAGGGCAATAATTTGAAGGATAATCATGTTCATGAGTTAGAGGCTAGATTGGAGAGAGCTAAGAGTTCTAGGGATGTGCTGCCTGCCTGTCTTACCTACATAACCCTTAAGGACCAACTTAGCATGTTTAGAAAGCAAGCTGAGAAGCTCGTGATAGAAAACAGCTACCTTCTTTTTGTTGATAGACAAGTGCACTAATAGGAAGAGTAGAATGGATTTGCTCTTGGCTAAAACCAAGATGTGTGTTGATCGGGCAAGGTTAGCTCTAGGGTTGGGTTTTTGAGAGAAACACTACACACATTGAGAGAAAAATTGTGTTTTCCTCACCCACTACCTTAGAGGAAGAGAGAGCCAAGTTAGACACTCCTCCAGCAATGAAGGCTACCCGGCCTCCAAAGAAAACTCTGCCACCTCCCAAGAAAACTCCTCCACTTCCCAAGAAAAACCTTCAGCAGAAACCCAAGGAGCCTGTGAGGATTGCTCCTATGACCCATGTGAGTACCCCAAGAGTGTCTTTCATTACTCATATTACCAGCGGGTGGGTCATTTGATTGGGTTCTATTTTCGTCGCATCAAGTATGAGCGACATTTTCAGGCGTTGAGTTTTTAGGACATGCATCACTCTTCTCTAGGTATGCATGAGTCCATCTCTTACTCACGACCTATTTTTGAGGCTCCCCATGCTTGCTTGAGAGGTTTTGCCCCTCGTGGTGTACACCATGTCTCATATGGTGATAGTCCACGTATAAGTGGCTTTGTACCTCGACAGGTTCAGAGACCTCGTCATATGTTTGGCTTCCATCATATAGGTAGACCTCACACTTTGCGTCATTCTACTTTTCCTGTGCTTAGACAGTCTACTGTTACTTTGCCTACTCCTCGTGTCTCTCAGTGTTGGATACCTCGTCATTCTTTCTCTTATCCTAGCACTAAGCGATCGAGGCTGTCTCATGTTGTGTCGGCGCCAGACAAAGGCTTGGAGAGCACGTGGATCATGGACTCCGATTGTTCACGCCATATGACCGGAAACTCAACATGGTTCTCTAGCCTCACCACAACCAAGCAAAAGGAGCAAATCACCTTCAGCAATAACCGAAGAAGCAAAGTGAAAGGTAAAGGTGTGGTAAGAATCAATTCAAATTTCACTCTCAAAGATGTTGCTTTGGTTGAAAATTTGGGATACAATTTGCTTTCTGTATCTCAATTTCTTGATGAGGGCTTCGAAGTGTGTTTTCATCGTGATACTTCGCAAGTACTCAATTCATATGGCGTTTTAGTTTGCAAGATTTTTAGAGTTGGGAGAGTTTTTGGAGCTGATTTCTCTAAGTCATCTGGTTCTTCTCACTGCTTAGTTGCACATTCTACTTCTGAGCTATAGAAGTGGCATAGGAGAGTAGGGCATATGAGCTTTGAGTTGCTAGCTCACTTGAGTGCCCTAGGTCTGATCCGAGGATTGCCCAAGCCAAAATTTGAGAAGAATTTAGTTCGCTCTCCTTGTCGGCATGGGAAAATGATTGTCGCGTCGCATTCACCTGTCTCTATGGTGATGATAGAACAACCTGGAGAACTTCTCCATATGGGCACTTTAGGTCCTTCTCGAGTTAGTTCTTTAGGCGGCAAGTGGTACATCCTTGTCATTGTCGACGATTTCTCTCGCTACTCTTTGGTCTTCTTTTTAGCTAGCAAGGATGAAGTGTTCACACACTTTCGGAGCTTAGTTTTGAGACTTTTTACTGAACTTCCAGGTGCATTGAAATTCATTCGAAGTGATAATGGCACCGAGTTCAAAAATAGTCTCTTTGTTGACTTTTGCATGGAGCATGTCATAGAACATCAATTCTCTACTCCACGGGTTGCTCAACAGAATGGTGTTGTTGAGAGAAAGAACCACACTTTGGTTGAGATGGCTAGGATGATGCTCGATGAGAACAGGACTCCTAGAATGTTTGTGCTGAGGCCATGAACACCGCTTGTTACATCTCAAACCGAATTTTCTTGCGCTCAATCTTGAACATGACTTCATATGAGCTACATTTTGGGAGACAACCCAAAGTTACTCATCTTCGAGTATTTGGCTGTCGATGTTTTATCCTAAAACGTGGAAATTTGGACAAGTTTGAGTCACGTTCTTCTAACGGGATCTTTTTGGGACACACTACACATGATCATTCTTATCATGTTTACAATTTGGAAACTAACATTGTCATCGAGTCATGTGATGTGAATTTTGATGAATCAACCCCTTGTGTTAGCTCTTCTTTTGAACAAGCAAGTGAACACGATATGGAACAGACTATCTTTGAAGATGAAGATCCTGAAGACTTCGAGGATGATCCCCTACTACCCTCGACATCGACCCCCGAAGCCGACCCCGCTTCGATCACTTCAGCAAGAGGCCCCGAAACTACTACTTCGACATCGGTCATCTTCGACCACTCACTAGCACAAGTTGAGGGGGAGACTGCATCCCGCCACGAGGCTCCTCATCACATCCAAAGGATGCATCCTCCCGAGCAAATCATTGGTGAGCTTGATTAAAAGGGTAACACGCTCTCACGCTTATTTCATTGATTCTGCTTTTGTTGCTTATTTCGAGCTCTTAGGTGTGAGTCATGCTTTATCTGATTCTAGCTTGATCAATGCCATGTGTTGGGGGGAAATACTTCATCCCCAGGTCAGAAGGCTCCGACGCTATAGTGGAAAACAGCAAGACTGACGAGACGTCTTCCTTATCTATCCTCTCCAGCTAGATTTTACTATTTTAGCCCTATTCGGGGTACCGAATAGTTTCCACTATGTCAGTTGTAATTGAGGGGTAAAAAGGTCTTTTCCTTAGAGTTTTTACCTATAAATACCTCCCCTTTTACCCTGTAATAGGCATCGAATATTTAGATATTCAATACACAACTTCGAACTACTTCAAGCTATTATCCAATTCAGAGGCTTGAGATAGTTCGCTTCACAAACTATTGTTTGTTAGTTCTTAATCTTAAAGAACCTGTTAGTGTAATCTTTTACGCCAACAGTTGGCGCCGTCCATGGGGAACTTAGTTCTAAAAGCTAGTTCTCCGCCGCTGACTGCACTTCGAAGAGCACTTACGGAGGGAGCTTCGGAGTCTCTAGATTCCACGCACCCTTCGGTAAGGGGCTTCCTAGTGCAGCTCAAAGGCCTTTCCTCGCCTTCCCAAACCAGTTGAAGTCTTTGGTCTTCGGACCCTAACTTCATTAGTCATGCCTCCCAAGTGGAGTCTAGCCACAGATCCTCCCCGAAGGTCCCCTCGAACCAACGGTGCAGGACCCTCAGTCATTCCACCAACCCCCGAAGGGGTCCCCAGACCTCGAACACCCAGAGGTCCCCAAGCACCTCCCTCGGTGCTCCGAACCGATTACCTCAGTTCCCAAGACCCGGAGATCCCCTCCGGAGGAGATGAAGACCTTCTTGAGGATGCGGCTACCCAAGTAGTGTGACTTCAGGAGGAAGTAGCAAGGTGGAGGCAAGAAGCTACTGATCGACTTCACTCTCATGCCTTCACTCATGCTCCGGAGGTGCCACAAGACGACGGTCCTGGTCACCATCCCGAAGCTCTTCAAGTCCCGGAGGAAGCCGAGAATGCATCCTTCGATGAAGAGTCTCCATTACATCCGGACCTGTAGAAAGTGCCCTTCGACCCTAGGTTCAAGGCCTCATAGCTGCACAAATACTCCGGTGGGTCTGACCCCGGAGAATTCTCTTGTTCGTATGCCTTGGCAATAGAAGCCAGTGGAGAGGTGAGTAACACTATGGCGAAGTGTTTCCCCCTCGCACTGGAAGGTGTCGCTCTACGATGGTTCTGGTCTCTAAAGCCAGGATCGATCAAGTCATGCGAGCAGCTGAAGAGGAAGTTCGTAAGTAACTTCCAAGGTACGTTTGTAGCCCCGATATTGACCAGAAGTCTATTCCAGGTGAAGCAGTGAGCAGGGGAGATGCTTCGGGAGTATTTCACATGCTTCGCCCACACCAGGTCTCAGATCAAAGGCTTGTCTACCTCTTCGGTAGTCGATGCCACACGTGAAGGTGTGTTTAACCCAGATCTCCTCAGCACACTTCACCGGAAGACGGTGTCGTCTGTAGCACAGTTGATGGCATACTTCGAACAGTATGCCAAGGTAGAGGAAGGCTGCCTCTAAAGAACCACAGCACCTGCACCAGCCCTTCGAGAAGTGAAGATGGAGCCTGAAGTTCCAGCCTCTCCGCAAGCCACCCTTGATAATCGCTTCAAGGATCATAGGCGGGGAAAGAAACACTTCCGCTCCAAGGTGTTAAATAGTGCACCCTCCGCCCCGAAGATGTCTGTCAACTTTCAACAGGCGCAAGGTTACAAGGCTGGTGCCTCGAAGCCCCAAGAGAGAGTGGCTGGCAGGCGCCAAAGCTTCTTCTGTTGTGTGCATGGCGAGAATAGAAGCCATAACACGAAAGATTGCAAGTCTTTATTAACCCTTCGGGGTGAGTACCTAGGACGAAGCTCAGGGCGAGGTACTTCGGACTGAGCCCCTCCAGCAGTGCGTTCAGAGCCTGTGCAAGCTGTGGCTCGAGCCAGCAACCTCGAAGCACTAATGCAGCTCCCGGTGGCCAACATTATGCCACCACCGAAGCAGGAAGATCCCCAAGATCACGACAAGCGAGTGGACCTACCCATCTCCAGAGGGGGGACCCTCAGTAACATGTCAAAAAGGCAGCGAAGAGATTATGTCCGCGAAGTAGGGCACATAGGGACCTCAAGCTCAGTGGCAGAAATGCCCGAGTGGTCTTATGTACCTATTTCTTTTACTGCCAATGATGCCGCGGGAGTGAAATTCCCTCATGCTGACCCCCTCATTATTTCAGCCGATATAGCGGGAGTTGACGTCCAAAGAATGTTGGTGGACGGCAGGAGCTCCGCAGATATACTCTTCGTCGAGGCCTTCGACTAGATGTGCATTCCTCGAAGACACCACTTTCGGCAGCTCGCCCACTCCAAGGCTTTGCAGGTCCTCCTCTCGATTCCCTCGGCCAGATAGGCCTCGAGGATTCCTTTGGAGAGGGGCCCCTGGCCAGGGTGGAGGAGGTTATCTTCGATGTCGTCGATGCCCCATATGCCTATAATGCAATTTTTGGGTGGGGAATGCTGAACCAGTTCGGAGCTATAGCATATCATAACTATTTGTGTCTCAAAATGCCCACGCTAGGTGGAGTCCTCACTATCTCAGGAGACCAATCTGCAGCCCAATGAGCGGAGCACGGCCATGGTCCACCTCTGGAGCCTCGACAGGTGACTAGTGTGTAGGAGCACACCGAGGAGGCTTCAGAGTCTTCAAGCTCCTCGAAGGGCCCTTCCCTAAAGCCAAGCCCATAAGGTGATGTGATCACGAAGATGATCTTGAAAGATGGCAAGGAGTACCCAATACAATTTGGCAAGGGGCTACCTTCGGAAATAGCTACTTCATTGGAGGAAGTAGTTAAGGAAAATTGGATATCTTAGCTTGGACTGACGAAGACATCCCCGGAGTGGACTGGAGCATCATCGAGCACAACTTGCTTGTCAACCCGAAGGCTAGGCCAGTGCACCAGGGGCTCCGTAAGTTATCGGTAGATAGGGCAAACCTCGCCAAGGTGGAGGTGGAAAAGTTGATGAGGGCTGGAATTATCAGGGAAATCGCCCACACGGAGTGGTTGGCTAACCCCGTTTTCGTCCAGAAAAAGGGCTCCGGCAAGTGGCGCATGTGCATTGATTTCACGTCATTGAATAAAGCATGCCCACGAGACCCCTACCCTATGCCCCGAATAGACCATCTTGTGGATTCTACAGCTGGCTCCAAGTTGTTAAGCTACCTAGATGCATACTCCGGTTATCATCAGGTCTGGGTAAAGCGCGAAGATGAAGCCAAGATGAGTTTTATAACTCCCTCCGGAGTATTTTGTTATGTTCGAATGCCTTTTGGCTTGGGGAATTCCGGAGCCACCTTCTCACGTCTAATAGCTAAAGCTCTAGGTCGTCAGATAGGCTGAAATGTCGAAGCCTATATGGATGGCATTGTAATAAAGAGTGATGTAAAGCACCATCATAGCGTAGACTTAGCTGAAACCTTTGAGAGCCTCCGATTATGTGGAGTTCGCCTCAACCCTGGAAAATGTATATTCGGGGTGCAAGCAGGAAAACTGCTAGGGTACTTAGTTTCGAATAGAGGAATCGAAGCTAGCCCGATGCAAATAAGCGCATAGCAAAGAATGGCTCCACCAGAAAATCTGAAGCAGGTCCAGAAGCTGACAGGGCGGCTCGCAGCCCTTAGTAGATTCCTGGCCAGATCAGCCGAGTGAAGCCTTCCAATTTTTAAAGCTCTAAAGGGGTCCGAAAGTTTCAAGTGGACGCCAGAGTGCTAGAAGATCTTCGATGACATTAAAGATTATCTCAGAAATCTGTCAACACTTATTGTGCCCCTCCCAGAAGAAACTCTCCTTCTTTATCATGCAGCAACGGGCTTCGCAGTAAGTGCAGTATTGGTTAGGGAAGTTGAACTTAAAGGAAAACTGGTGTAGAACCCAGTCTACTTCGTCTCAAAATCTTTGTCCGAAGCAAAGACAAGATACTCCGAGCTCAAAAAGTTTGCTTATGCTTTGGTAATGGCCTCGCGAAAGCTAAGGCATTACTTCTTAGCACATAATCTTATCGTTCCTACCTCGTATCCCCTTGGTGATATGCTTCAGAGCAAAGATTCTACGGGTAGGATCGGAAAATAGGCTGTCGAGCTAGCCCCATTTGGTATTTCCTTCACGGCGAGAAGAAACATCAAGTCCCAAGTCATAGTTGACTTCGTGGCAGAGTGGACTCCATCCACAGTCTGGGCTTTAGAAGAAACCTCTGAAGGTCTGTGGACAATTTTTTCTGATGGAGCCTATCGGGCATCTAGTGTTGGAGCTGGAGTTTTGATAATATCGTCGTCACGGCAGAAGGCCATGTATTCTGCGAGGCTCAACTTTAAGACCACCAACAATATCGCGGAATACGAAGGGATCCTGCTAGGCCTCTGAAAGGCAAAGGCACTTGGAGTAGCAAGGATTATAATAAAAACAGACTCCCAAGTCATCGCAGGGTATGTTGACAAAAGCTTTCAAACCAAGAACCCGCACCTTGCAAAGTATTTAGAGGAAATTCGAAAGACTAAAGCAATGTTTAAAGGATTTTCTATTCGAAGTATCCCTCGAGCAGATAATCAACTTGCAGACATTCTAGTGAAGGCTGCAGCCGGAGCATTGGACGTCCCGGAGGGCGCTTTCTATGAAGAACTCATCAAGCCTACGGTGCATCAATTACCCACCGTAGAAGTCTTTTGCATCCCAGTCGCCGATTGGCGGACTCCGATTATGGGTGTTTTGCAAAACAGTGCAGTCTTATCAGAAGGTCCGGATTTCCGAAGGTTGCAAGCAAGGGCTCGAAATTATGAGCTTGTCAATAGAATTTTGTACAAAGCCAGAGTTTGTTCTCCCTTACTCCGGTGCATCTCACAACCCAAAGTCCAAGAGACACTTCGGGAGATTCATGAAGGCTTATGTGGCAGCCATCTAGCCCCACGTGCTCTAGCAGGAAAGACACTTCGGCAAGGGCTCTATTGGCCAACAATTGTAAGAGACGCGGAAGAGTTAGTTCGAACCTACCAAGGATGCCAGTGGATGGGTAGACGGAGCCATCGTCCACCAACACGTCTTCAAGTTATTGCCCCGGCATGGCCAATGGAATGATGGGGAATGGATCTCATTGGCCCTTTTCCAATGGCAAAAGGCAGCTTGAAGTTTGTAGTGGTAGCAATCGAGTATTTTTCTAAATGGGTTGAAGCTGAACCCCTAACTGCTGTCACTTCAAGAAATGTGCAAAAATTCTTTTAGCAAAATATCATATGCAGGTTCGGAGTACCAAGGGAGTTAACTATGGATAATGGCACTCAGTTCAAAGCTGAACCCTTTAGAGAATTTTGCGAAGGACTGGGCATCGAGTTATGCTTCGCAGCCATTCGCCACCCCCAATCCAACAGAGCCGTCGAGCGAGCCAATGAAAATATTCTCTCCGGTTTGAATCGCAGGATTGTCGGGTTGGTTAAGGGGCTATGGACCGAAGAACTCCCCAAGATTCTATGGTCCATTCGGACCACTCAAGCCAGGTCCACAGGCTTCACCCCATTTAGGTTGCTATTCGGAGACGAGGCCATGACTCCTACGGAGCTAAAAGGTGGATCCCTCCGCGTAATGGATCCTGGAAATGAAGAGGAAAGAAACACTTCGCTGGACTTGTCAGAAGAAACAAGGCTTCGAGCTGTCGCCAACCTGACAAAGTACCAAGACCAAACGAAGGCATGGTATGACCCGAAGATAAAAGTGAAGAGCTTAAACCAGGTCATTTGGTATTGCAAAGTGTAATAGCTCTGGGGAAGCTAGGAAATAAATGAGAAGGACCATATATTATCCTACGCTCAGGGTGCCCCGAGTCATTTAAACTAGCTAATTTAGAGGGGGAAGAGTTAAAGCATGCATGGCATGCAGAGCACCTTAAACGTTATTACGCTTAGGGGCTCCTTGTAATCAATTGAAAAAGTACATTTCTAAATTAAATAAAGATGGAGGTTCGAATTATGTTTACTCTTCAAATATTCCTTACTCCTAGTGGACGCATCAGGAGAACGGAGATGCTTGCGGAGATAAGCATCTTTCAAGGAACCCAGAAAATGGCCTTCGAACCATTGGTTCAAGGATTCCGTAAAAGAGCTGAAGGTGGCCAGCCTACGGATTCTAGGCTCTGGCTTGTTAGGATCCGTAGAAGAGTCTAAGGACTTTAAAAGAACAAATTTCTGGCCTACGGGTTCGAAGCATCTGTAAAAGAGCCGAAGGTGGCCAGCCTACGGATTCCACGCTATGGCTTGTTAGGATCTATAGAAGAGTCTAAGGACTTTAAAAGAATAGATTTCCTCCCTACGGGTTCGAAGCATCTGTAAAAGAGCCAAAGGTGGCCAACCTACGGATTCTAGGCCACGGCTTGTTAGGATCTGTAGAAGAGTCTAAGGACTTTAAAAGAACAGATTTTTGGCCTACAGGTTCGAAGCATCTGTAAAAGAGCCGGAGGTGGCCAGCCTACGGATTCCAGGCTCCGGCTTGTTAGGATCCGTAGAAGAGTCAAAGGACTTTAAAAGAACATATTTCCAGCCTTCGGGTTCGAAGCATCTGTAAAAGAGTCGAAGGTGAACACGCAATAAGGTTTCAAGGCTTCGGCCCGTTGAAACACTTTTAAAGTCCTAAGCGACCACTATTGGAGAATACAAGGGTAAACTTAGCTCTGAAACTTATAAACATCATAATGCGAATGTACATTTTGAGGAACTCTACGAAAGAGTGAAGTATGATTACCAAGTGTTGTGTGAAGTATCAGATTGTTATATCAATCATTGTTTCCGACGGACCCTATCGTAATGCGTATGGTCCCCCACCCACAAGGAGGGGCAGGGGAGTAAGGAACAAACAAGAGATGCTTCCAAAACAAATTATATAAATTGGATAATCATATTGTATTACATCAAGAGAAATTTTGGTCTAAGCCTAAATAAAAGCGGAGACCCCTCCGGCCTCTAGAGCTATTTCTAGGACCACTTCGGTCTTCGGAGTCTAGAGTCTTCAAAACTTTCCTCTTGGTCCGAGTGCTTTTCTTTTTGAAGCTCGTAGTTTTTTCTGCTACTCTTGAAGTTCAGCCCAGGATAGAAGTATTTTGGAGCTAGCCTCTGCCGGGTCTTCGGCTTGGTACTCTGAGTCAGACCAATCTACGTATTCGGAGGACAAAGATGTCACTTCCTTATCCTCTTCTTTAATATAAGCTAAGACTTCACGATGGACTTCAGGTGCTATTTCCCCTTGATCTCCTCGAGGAACAGAGAAGCGTGAGTGTTGATAGGGCCTTAAGCCTTCGAGGATAGCCCACTGCTGGCGGAGCCCTTCGCTAGGCTCCAGTACTTCAAAGTTGAGTTCCGAAGTGCATGGCAAAACCTAAGAATAAACATCCAAACAAAGACTCCTCGTTTATAAACTTTTCATTCATTAATATAAGGGGCTTTACAAGATTTCTTGTACATGCTTAAGCGCCCTGTAAAGATAAACCTGTGGGTCAGCTGGCGGAGTAGGCGGGGTTGGAGCTGGTGAAGTCAGAAGCGGAGGCTTCATTTGAGCTTGCTTCTACCGGTGAGCCTCGTCGATCCAAGCTTTGGTTGCAGCTTTGTTGTCCGTTTTCTAGATTGCCTAGAAAGCTTCCCAAGTAGAGGCTACATCCAGAGAAGGGCACAACAAGTCTTCATCAGCGAAGCCTGCAGGCGTTGAACCCCCTACCGGAGCAACAGAAATTCCAAGGGCTTCGATATGACGAAGTACTCCGATTCCGGCAACCTGCCCGGAGATCGCTCCATAGCGAACCCCAGAGCCCATCATTAGCTTCATCGCCACTTGGATCATCTTCATCTTCCGTTCAAGGGGCTCGCTTGCCGCAGCTGAAGACGAAGGGCACATCGTGCCAAAATATTCCAAGGTACCTCGGAGGATGTCCATGGTATGCTCCGCAATGGTGGCATGCTTCATTTCCACCGCCTCCAGCTCAAAAGCAGCAGTAGATACTTCGACTATTCTAGATAGCAAAGTACTCTTCTAGGCCAGCGCTTGTTTGACTGAGTCTTGGAGCTCCACAAGTTGTGCCCTAGAAACTACTGCTGCTTGTTGGAGCTTCTCGACCTCCGCTCTAAGCACCACACACTCGGCCTCGATCTCTTGAACCAAAGCCTTGAGTGCAGTGTTGTTCTGTTGCTCAGCCCGAAGTGCCTCATCGGTGATAGCCCTAGCCCTCCGCTCTTCGAGGAGCTCCTCCTCCAGTTGCAGTGTTTTGCCCTCGGAGCTTTTGAGGGTGGACTGGAGGGTAGTAACCTTCCTTTTGATCCGATTAGTTTTGAGCTCATTGGAAGTCACTTGCACTCTAGCAAGGACGAATTGCTGCAAAAAGCAAAGTAAGTACCAAGTAATTTCATTTATTAATTGAATACACTTGTTATATGTTGCATACCTGAAGGGCAGTCCTTTCGAGGGCCAAATCGAGCTCCGGCGCTCTGGCTTCGCTCAAAACGGAGACTAGTTCAGAGCTCGCAACTTCTTGGCCTTTGTCCGCCAAGGGTTCTAGAAGTCTCTGGAGCCTTGTCCGTTGCTCCAAGAATGGAGCCAACAGAGGAAGCCAGGATAAGGCCCGACGATCATCTACTGCAGCCTCCTCCTCCGAGTTGCTCACCGAAGTGTTGTTAGAGGAGGGCGTCACCGTCAAGGTAGGGAGGGGGCTGAATCTCGTCATACTCTTGCCCCTCCCTGGCACAAAAGTTGGAGCTGGAACTTTGGTTGGAGTAGATCCTCCTTCAACCGTTGCCCCCTCAGTCAGAATTACTTAGCCCGAGATAGCTCCGGTCGTCGTAACCGCTACATCAGTCGGAGCCTCAACTCCAAGTGAAGCTGAAGCTCCATCGGTGGTCAGAGCCATGCCGCTCCTCGACGCACCTACAAGAATTAAGGTATTCAGTGAATATTTGTGTATAATAATTATTGCAGGAATTTCAAAGGCAAAAGCTTCGAGGTATACCTTCGTTCATGCCTTGGGGGAGAATTGTGGGGTCATTCAAGACTTCGTACATCCGAATATATTCTTTGAGGTCATCCCCCGAAGTCTACTCCAGTGCAGTTGCTGCAGATGTCCCAATCTCTGGCACTATTACCCCGGCCATGGGTGAGTTAGGAATTGCTAACTCAAGTTATGAGTCGGCTCCGACAAGCTCGGAGGAATGCACTGTATCAGCTACCACAGCTTCCCGAGGAGGGTCTCCAGCTGCACCAAGGGACTCGTCTTCGCTATCGTCCAAAAGATAGTTTTTGAGGGCCTTCCCCATCTGGACATTGGAGTCTTTTCCTTCTGATCCCTCCGAAGAGGAGCTCTGAATGTCTAGAGAGGAAGGCAAGGACACTGGAGATGGTTGAGGAGGAGGCTTCGTAGTCTTCTTCCCCTTCTTGAACGGGGGTCTTGGTGGCCTTCTTTGAGGGCTCGGCAGTGGCTTTCCTCTTTTGAGGGGCCACTCCGGTCGAGTCGAAGTCTGGTAGAGGGGGGCGCTCCATCCCAAGAGCACTCCACACCCTATTGAAGCACTCCCAGCTTCCCACCAGCTCCACCCTTTGCTATTTCTCCACCACCGTAGAGGCTCTGAGCAACCATTCGGTGGCCCTTGCGATCTGCTCCGAAGCTAACGCCAAAGGAGCTACTCAAAAGAGGTAGCATTCCATTAAGTATGTTATCTATTTTCTAATGTGTTAATGCAGAAAATGCGAAGACTTACCTAGGCTTTGAAGCTCCCCCTCCAAAGTGTTTTGAAACGCAATCGGCCAATCGGCTCCGAGAGGCGGGATCCGGAGGGTGATGAATTCCTTCGCTAGATCCCGCATGCTCATACGGCTGGCTATTGAAGAAAGCAACCCAAGCCGCGTTGAAAGCAGGCTTGGGTTCGGAGTAACCTCGGCCTCCTTCCAGAACCAAATTTCTTGAAGAGGTCCCGTGAGGCTGGAGTCCTCTTTGACTTCGGCGTAGAACAACCGGAGGATCCAGTTGGTGTACCACCGGTCATTGATAGCATTCACCGGGAAATGTTGTGCGTGCTCCTTCCGAATTTGGAAGTTAACACTCCCGAACGCCGTCAACACCTTGGTGCCTCTGGGTCTTTCTTGTGGCTTCGGCTGGCAGGAGGCTTTGTGAGTGGCGGCGAAGACCTCCGATCTCCCTTCG
The DNA here is from genome assembly GCA_019279435.1 of Zizania palustris. Classification (NCBI taxonomy): domain Eukaryota; kingdom Viridiplantae; phylum Streptophyta; class Magnoliopsida; order Poales; family Poaceae; genus Zizania; species Zizania palustris. The sequence continues at coordinate 39,060,973 of JAAALK010000288.1, forward strand.
CATCCTTCCACCCGAAGGGCCCATTCGAAGATGACTAGTCTTGTTGTGGCATTAGGGGACAACTACGGTAAGGTAACATGGAACATCTCCAGTACCTCTGACAGGAAATTAATCGTAGGAAGTACCAGTCCGGCTTCGAAGAAAGCCTCGAAGACCACCACTTCCCCGCTTCGTGGCTTCATGGTCGACTCCATTCCCGGGACTCGAGTCCTCATTCTAGGGCCCAGCTTCCCATTCACCGCCTCCTCGATGGAGTCTGCCGTGCTCATCGATTATCCGACGATGAAGCTCTGCGTCATTGGTTTCTTGGACAGTGGGCGGAGCTCCCGAAGGTTCTTTGGCCAAGAACTCCCTAGAGATCCCGCCATGGTTGTCGCCGCTGAAGCCACCCACTCCTGCCTCTTCAACAGAGTTCCCACCGCCCCCAACACGGTTGCGCTAGTCCTCGCCATGGTTTGGTTGCTCAAAAGATTGGGGAAAAGTTGGAGGTTGAAGAAAGGAAGTTTGAGAAGCCAAGCTTTGTAAAAAATTTCGATGGGCTTCGGCCCCCCTTTTATAGCCTTTCCGCTAGTTACTGCGCTTCGAACATGCATTCACATTGCAGGTTCAACTTCTGGCACTAACAGGTGGGACCAGGAGGTAAAAAGGTGTGAACCCACGGTAAAGTTTTGACCGTTACTTTTTCTAGGAGCCCAACGGCTACTTGAAAGGTAACGACTTAAAATTAACGGCTCTTCACGATGTTTCGCCTCCGCAACAGTTCATTTCCCTACGAAGCATTCACACAGGAGTCCTAGTTCGAAGCTTTCATTGAATATACTTCGATGTCAAAGACACTTCGAATAACTGTAACACCTTCAAATTTTTCTAAGTCCCTAAATATGAAAATATTTCTTGCGTATACTGCTCTCTGGCTACACAGGTTAAATTGGAGAAGCGTGATATTTAATTAAAAACTAGGTTCAATATGCTCAAAAAAGTAGGTTGGTGACTTGCCTTGTTCTGCAAGTGATGAAGGTGGAACCTCGGGAAAATACTTGGGCTCCTCGATGAGGTCGTATTCTTCTAGGTACGTAAAATGAGAAGAATAAACAATTAAAAACCATAGAATAAGCACTACAATTATACAAATTTCATTGGCTAAACATGTAGATAATAAAAAGATAAACTTTCTGAAATTTGAATGGCCAAATTTAGAGTTAATTCAAAGAAGTTATGGATTGTTGGAGTTTAAAACAATTTCTAAAATTTTATTTTAATTCCAATTAAAACCATATAAAAGTTCAGTATAAACATATGAATTTTATTGGATGAACATGAAGAGAATAACAAGATAAATTTTTTGGAATTTGAATGGAAATTTTTAGAGTTAATGCCAAGGAGTTATGAGTTTTTGAAGTTTGAAATGATTTCTCAAATTTTTATTTTAAGTCCAATTAAAACAATATAAAAGTTAAGTGTAAACATATAAATTTTATTAGATAAATAAGAAGAGAATAAAAAGATAAACCTTCTGAAATTTGAATGGTCGAATTTGGATTTAATTTGAGGAAGTTATGAATTTTCAAAGTTCAAATAAATTTCTGGAATTTATTTTAAATCCTAATTCAGCCTCTGGTCTATGGTGAATTGGGTCCATGGCACTGTGCTGTGAGCCAGTGCGTTTAAATGAAGATGGACGGCTGTGATGCGCCAATACCCCTTCGATCCAGATGGACGCCTGAGATTAAATCACAAATGTGATATAATCTCATTCGTTCGATCAAGATCGTGCGGCCGAGACAGGATATGGCACGGCAAAGGGTTTTTACACATACCAGCCGTCTTATCCGGCGATGGTTGAGGGTGGCAGAGACCACAGTGGTGTCGGCGATGACCGGCAGACATATTAAAGGGTGGAAATGGAAATAGGAGAGTGCAACAAACACGGGGTACCAGAGATGAGGCTTGGGGTCGACGGGTTGAGGTCGGCGACGAGTGAGGCGGCGGCGTAGCTTCGGGTGCTCATCTATCATAGTGTTCCAACGGTGATGAGCTTGGACGGAGTAGTGCCCAAGGTCGGGGAGGCGACGGCGGTCATGGAGGTGTCTTCGACAATGGCAGGGACGGACTCTGGCGATGGGGAATGGCGGCCGGAGGCGGAACAGGGGAGTGGCGCGAAATAGAGCAATGTGAGCGCTCTATTCTAGCTAAGGGAGGCAGGAGTGGCGTAACTGGATGTGGTGCTCTGAGGGCCTTTTGTAGTGCATCGGAGGCGAGGGGAGGGGCTGGGGTGCCGTGAATGCCGAGAGGAAGCTTAACTCCGGCGAGGCTTAACAATGTGATTAAGAGGTGCAACGTGTGGGGATCCGAGGGGGAAATGCTCGTCGTATTACGACGAGTAAAGTCTCGGGGTTAATTTGCAACGGGGCCCTCGGTGGAGGCAGATCAAAGACCGAGGATGGCGGCCGGGGATATCGGGGGAGCGAGGGCTTAGAGAAGAAGAAGCTGATAGGTGGTCTCCACATGTCAACGACGGGCGAGGTGGAGAGGGGGCGAGGGCGCAACGGTCGGCGCTGATTGGTGGGCCAGGGCACGTGTGGGGAGAGGGGGATGATGCTGACAAGTGGGCCAGGGCTTGGGCGCGAGGCTGAGAGCACCGACATGCGGGCTCCACATGTCTGTGAGGGGTTCACGGGGTGAACGGGCTAGGTCGGTCGGAGAGAGAGAAAGGGAAGGTGTGACCCGCTATTGTTTATAATTCATTTCTGAATACAAATAATTGCTTAAAATAGTTTAAAAAATTATGAGCTACTTGCAAAGGTTCTAAAAATTTGTAAAAATTCTCAAAATATATCTTGGCCCTAAGAACATAATGTAATTTTCTCAGATCAAGATTATGATTATTTCTCTAGATTTTTATTTATTTGGACATTTTCAGCTTTATTGAAAATCGAAAAATAATCATTTTCTAGAATTTTGTATTTCTGGTTTATTTTTACCTTTTTGGAAATTAGGGTTGTTACAGTTGCGTACACCCAAGTGTACCACTTAGACTCCGACGATGATAGTGGCTCTGATGCAGAAGTCAGGATGGCCGAATGGTCGAAGAACAAGAAGCAGGTTGCATGTCTGTGGATAAAATCGGCCTAGAAGGAAGAGAGGTATGACTTCGATATCAACAAGGCCAATAAAATATTTGACCTGCTCTTGAGAGAGAAGCAAAGCCACCTATCACTTGGCCATGTAATAACATCTGCCAAAGAACTGAAGAAGAAGAAGTACCGCAAGTGGCACAACTCCCATCGCATCACACTAATGAGTGCAAGGTCTTTAGATAGTAGATCCAATCGGTTGTAGAACAAGGCTGAATAAAGTTTGATGATGGGAAACAGCCGATGAATATAGACGGCCATCTATTCCCACTTAACATGATGCACGCGTACTATGACAACAATCAGCATGCAAGAAACAGAAAGCAGACCAGCGGAAATGTCACCTTAGCATAACCTACCTGCATGACGTCACCGTCGTCGCGCTTGAAGAGTCACCGCTGAAAGCTGTTGTGCGCGATGCGCGATGCGCTGACACAAGCGGTTGCTGCTGCAGTGAAAATCAAACTCGCCGTAAAAAGGCAATCAGCATGCAGCACCATGGGGTCTGCCGTGTACTGGTGTGGTCGGCGTTGCCTCGAACACGTCGTTCAGAACCAACAGCAGCAGATTTCTTCTTCGCGTCGCCGCCTGGTTTGCTGATGCCGTGCGCCTGCGTGCTGTCTCGGCTGCTGTGTCAATGTCGCTGCTGCCATGCCTGCTGCTGGTGCCTCGGGACTGCACGTTGTGGAGATGAAAACAAAAATCATCGTGGGGCCCGCGCCAATGCTGCGATGTCTACTACAATCACGTAGAGGAAAAAGAAACTCCCGCTGTGGAGAGAAGGTGCCACCGTGGGGCCCGCGCCTTGCACCCGCATGCGCTGCTCTGATGCACGCGCTAGCCGGAGGGAAAGAAACCTCAATCGGCGGAGGAACTTGAAAGAATTGTAGATCAAAAAACTGTTCGGTGGGCTGTAGATTAATTATGGAAAACAGTCACCCTATCCCTAGGGGGTAGGGGCCTATTTATAGGCGACTTCTAATACATGAAAAAGACTAATTTACCCTTAGGGTAAATTACACTGACTCTAAAATAAAATTCGAAATTACTAAAATACCCTTAGGAAAATCAACTGACTCAAATAAAAAATATTCTTGACTTAAAAACAAAATATTAATATCCTAAAACAAAATAATCATCGGTTGTCAGTTTTGCGCAGAAACTGATAAAACGTCCACCGTCTTCGCACCGAGTACCCGGATTGGGCCGACCCGACCCCGCAGCTTCCTCAGCCCGACAATCGCTCGTCGCCCGTGTACCTGAGTCAAACCCAGTCATCGGACCGGTGGATCCTCTGCCGCTCCTAGCCCATGTACTCGGATTGGGCTAGCTCGACTCCACGGCTCCTCTGCCCGGCTGTCGCTCGCTGCCCGTGTACCTGAGTCACACGCGTCCTAGACACGGCAGGTCTTCATGTCTCTTCTTGACTTCCGTTGACAATCACTCATCATATCTGGAGCATAGGAACCATGCTCTTCAACATGGTTTCACAATCTCCCCCTTGATGAGTGCATTGTCAACACCCTCTTCAGCACTTCTTCAGAACCTGCAAAACATGTGGAAACACGAAAACAGAAGCAAAAGAAAATAGAAGGAAGAAAATAAAAGTTTAACCCTAATGACCAAAAGCCAAACAGAAGACAGAAAACGGTCATTACGGTTAACCAAAAATAAAGACTCAAAAACAAGTGCAATCTCAGAACTACCAACAAGGATAACAGAGTAAAGGCAAAAGACTGAAATACTCCCCCTGAAATAAATCCCATAGAAAGCCAAAAATATCCCATAAACTCCAAAATTTCTGCCCCTTGTTGACAATTGGACTCATCAAGTGAGACTAAATGCACTCTAAAGAGACATAGACACAAACTCCCCCTGAAATGCAGCTCCCCCTCAAAATATGCCATGAATGCAAATTGGGTGCAGGTGGAGTGAAAAGCATGCTTCTTAGATATGATTGACTGCTATACAACATCTAACAGGTATAGCAAAAGATATACTATCTAAGATACATGACATGATCAGTGCAACAGATGATATCTAAAGAGTCATTAGCACGCATTTTTCGATTTTTTAAAATAAAAGCATCACCACATTTTCTAGTTGACAAGCAAAGTAAAGCATGAGATGCAAAAGCTAACTAAAATCTACCAAGATAAGCATTGTCCAAAGCAAAGTGCTTCAGCAAACTTGTCATCTTTTTAAATTTTTCAGACTTTTTCTTTTTCCTTTTTATTTTTCATTTATGCCAGGGGTTATTTGCATGTCAAACCTTATGCTAACCGACCAAGTCAAGCCTAGGCTAGAACTGGACCATCAGAAGCTTAAGACATTGGTCTTGGCATACATTGCACCGTCCTAGTTCATACCAAAGTGCTATGGTAAGCAGTCCAGAACAATACAATGCGACAAAGCAAACCTACCTGGATCTTTTCAAATAATCATAAGAATGCATGAATTTCTCATTTTTCTGAATTTTTATCATTTTTATAGCACATTTTTTCATAGTTAAAGAATATATATGTCCAAGTTGCATATCTGCATCTAAGTAAGGATCTAGCTACCAGGCATGTAAAAGATAGCGAAAGCATTCAGCCTACACATGCTAGTTACCAGAAGCAATGGTGATCATTTTTCAATTTTAAAGCATAAAAGTCATGCTTATGACAAATATCAGATATATCATGTGAACTGAAACAGAACATGATCATCGACAAGTAATCAAAAACATATACTAGCTAGAGCAAGTAAAGCAGATTAATCATATAATAGAAGCAGGCTCAAAAATGTGATATATGATTATGCATGATATGAGTGCACACAAAAAGACTCAATAAAAAATAAAGAAGAAAGAAAAAATGACTCAAAAGTATCTAAAAAGGATACACGACTCCCAAATCCCCTCGCACTGATCAACACCCTACCCCGGGATAGCGGGAAGATGACTGGGTGAATCGTATAACAGAGGTTATTCGAGATCAATTTGGGTTGAAGCCCAAAGAACAGATGTACATGTATCGGCGGCCATACCTGGAATGGTTTGATCGAGTACCACTGCTAGGCTGATACAAGGTACCCGACTACACCAAGTTCTCGGGACAAGACTCGATCTCCACGATTGAGCATATCAGTAGTTTCCTTGCCCAATGTAGGGAGGCATCGGGCGATGAAGTATTGTTGATTATTCATAATTAGCGATTGTCTTGGTTGGGTCTAATCTTGTTGTTACGATGATTTGATAGTATGGATGTGTTATTTGGTATGCTAGATTTAGTTTCTGTCGGAGTACAAGCTGATAGGTTATCTTTAATTCCATGTTTCATCTTATTTCCATCGGAGGGTATTCATCAGCCCTTGCGTGCAGGGTATTTATTTCATCGGATGATGGTATTTCCAATCTCGATAATCTGGCCATGATCATCGTCTCGACAGCTGATTGGCACCACTACCCACATTTCTTTGTATCACCATTCTTTGCTACTAACGCCATTCTTTCTCCCTCCTTATCAGTTGCAGGGTCAAACTAATTGGAACGCTCAAAACCCCTTCTTTCTAAGATTGTAGGACCTGCACTAGAGTTAGGCATACCTCCTAGGCCACGCGTGTGACCAAAACGATACCAACACACTTTTTGGCACGCTCGGTGGGACACCCTTCACACGACTCATCCATGGCGGGTGAAATCGACAGCAATAACATCATTCTGGTTACCATGGAGGTGTTGACCAACGAACAAAGGGCAGAGATATAGGACCATGTGGAAAACTACCAAAAATTATGTCTCGAGGCCTTCGGCATGACCCGATCTGGCTCTATCTAAAGAAATCAATTAGCGAAGCCAACCCTGGCTGCGGAGATTGTCCAACGGACTGAGAGTCCTCGGATCAGTTTTCAAGAAGTCGTCGATAATGCTCTCCATCAAGCTCTCATCAATCAGTCTGAGGTATTGTTCAATACCTTGCATGGACTGATCAAGAAGACTGCTGACGGCATGATAGCTCAGAAGCCGGCATAAGGTTCGATGTATTTCCTCGTCAATCATCCTCATATACTGCAAAATCCTTAACACACTCGTATGCTGCAGGATCCACTGAACACTTCATTCGGTGTTGAAGGGAGCATGAAGGCCCCATTACCTACCCCCTGCTCCAAGGGATAGGAAGGACCCGTCACAAAACATTTACTCCTTCCGAAGGGGCACGCCGACATCCCAGCCTTTGGCTGCACCATAGGGACTGATCAGGCAAGAAGTACCCAAACCCACGTACGTAATAGCAAGGAATATGCTGCCCGACCTCATGCCACCAAGGGGGGCACCCGATGGCATCCACCAAGGATACTATCGGACCACATACTACAGAGCCCCACCCTATTCCAATGAAGAACAACATAGATACGATGTTATTCAGCTTGATCAGTACTAATAGGCTCCAATGATTAACCGGTATCCTGTGCCGAAGCAGTAGGAGGATGATTGGGTGAACTGGATCACTGAAGCTATTCGGGACCAATTTGGGCTCAATCCCAAGGGCCAGATGTACGTGTATCAGTGGCCATACCCAGAGTGGTTCTATCGGGTGCCACTGCCAAGCCGATACAAAAATTCCCAACTTCACAAAATTCTCGGGGCAAGACTCGGTCTCCAAAATCCAGCACATCATCTGTTTTCTCGACTAGTGTGGGGAGGCATCAACCGATGAAGCACTCAAGGTCCGATTCTTCCCGCTATCACTATCAGGATCGTCCTTCACTTGGTTTTCATCATTACCGGTGAACTTTGTCAAAGGATGGGTGGATCTGGAAAAGCAGTTTCACAAGTATTTCTTCATTGGCATACACGATATGAAACTAACTGACTTAACAGTAGTAAAGAAAAGGATGGACGAGCCGGTGTAGGATTACGCACAGAGGTTCCGAGACATGAGAAGCAGATGCTATAGTCTGAACCCCAATGACGTGCAATTAGCCGAGTTGGAATTCTAGGGACTCCTTAATCCGATAAAGGAGAGATTTTCATCACAGGAGTTAGAGAGCCCCTCACACTTTGTACAGAGGGTATCGGCACATGAGAGCTGATTCCACGAAGCAAGAAGGGATAAATATCAAAAGAAAGTTGCATACACTCAGGTGTACCCTTCGGAGTCCGACGAGGATAGCGAGTCCGACGCAGAAGTTGGGCTAGCTGAATGGTCTAGAAACAAGAAGAAGATCGCATGTCCTTGGGTGAAAGCATATGATAAGGAGGAAAATATGATTTTGACATCAGTAAAGCTATGGATGAAAATGGAGCGGAAATGAGTGCTACCATATCTGATTTTGTATTTTTTTCATGGAAACGAAAATGAATACGGATATCCCAGAAATATATACAAAAACGGATACCATAGGAAACGAATACGGACCGAATAAGGAGCGGATACGAATACGGAACTGAATATCTATCGGAATTATAAAAAACACTTAATATATGAAAAAAGTATGATAAACAAATAAATAGGTTCAATTTACAAACATATTAATAAATGATAAATACATATAATAAAGTAAAAACAAGTTTTATTTTAGTTGTAATGAATATATATTATTTATTTTTAGAAAATAATTATATATTAATTTAAATTAAATTCTTTAATATTTTATGAATAGAATATAGTTTACATTTTATATAATGTGAAAAAGTAAAAGCTAATATTCTATATATGTAGTAAAATATTGTGAAAATGGAAACTTTTCATTTTTGTTATGCAGAATATTTCGTTTCCATATCTGTTTCAGTCGGAAATCGTTGTTCCATTTCTACTTAAAAAATTTTGTTTTCGTTTCTGCTCCAGGATTTTCCGTATCGGTTTCCGCATAACCCTCCCTGTTTCCGTTTTTCCCTAAACAGGCGGAAACTTTCCGCTCTGTTTTCATCCCTAAGTAAAGCTAATAGGATATCCGACTTACTACTCAAGGAGAAACAGATCCAGCTGCCACCCAATCATGTGATACCATCTGTCGACTAGCTGAAGAAAAAGAAGTACTATAAGTGTCACAATTCCCCATCACACCATACTAATGAATGCAAAGTTTTTAGGCAGCGGATTTAGTCAGCTGTTGAGCAAGGTCGGATCATGTTCGACGATGGGAATAAGCCGATGAACATCGATGTACATCCTTTTCCAATCAACATGGTGCATGTGCACCGTGCTAGGGATCAAAACACAGAGAAAGACAGGCATACCAGCAAGGGTCGGATCTCATCGTCAAACCTAATCGACAAGTAGAAAAGAAAGTCAAGGGAAGATAGTGAATTCTTCAGGTTCTACTGGAATGAAGAGTTGCGCCTACCATCATTGGATAATTGTCCTGATTGTGGCGATGACAAAAGAAGATGGAGGAATGATTATAGATCCCACAACAACAGAGCAAAGCCACACGACCAAGGAAGGATTGGCATTCGTCAAAGACTGCCACCGCCAAGGCCATCGGTTAAGTCCCGATACTTTGAAGTATTGTTAAGTTCATAGTGACTAGCTACTATCTTGGTTAAGTCCAATCTTGTTATTGTGATGATTTTGATAATACCAACATGTTATTTGGCATATTTTATTTATTTCTATCGGAGTACAAGCTGATAGGTTATCTTCAATTCAACGTCATATCTTATCCGCTATCGGGGAATGCTCATCGGCTTATATGCATGAATTGCCTATCTCATCGGCCGATGGTGCATTCGTCCCGATCGCTCTCCCCGTGATCATTGGCCTTGTGGCCGATCAGTGTTATCCGCTCACGATTGTTCTATCCTCACTGCAGTCATCGGCTTGACAGCCGATTGGCGTTGCTACTAATGATATTTTCTATGTTTCCTTATAAGTTGTAGGGTCAAACTGATTGGCACACCTTGAACCCTTTTTCTAATATTGTAGGACATGCACTGGAGTTAAGCAGATCTCCCACGCCACACGTGTGTCAAAGTGTGACAAAAAAGACACCAATAAACGTCAAGAGGAGAAGAAGGCGGGTAAGGGCAAGAAGATATTGGGTGTTAGGAACACGAAAGAAAAGATGGACCTAATGCAAAAGTAGATACGAACTTGGGCCGATCGAGAGACTTTGGATGCTGGCAAGGTGCTACCACCAGGAACCTGTGCGGATGAAGGAGTAATCGACGTTGGCTGCAACGCAAATGAAACATGAGAAACCAAGGGTTAGTTTCGGAGTCTGTGATGAGTGATTGACAGATTTTATCCTCTGATTCGAAGGGGTCCCTCCGAAGGGGTTCGGAGGTTGCTTCACCGAAGGGTTCGATGGGTTATGGTTGATGTGGCTATTGCAGCGGAGTGTGCCTGTCGGAGGGGTCAGACAATACACAATGACTTGGCTGTACCGAAGGTTTCGGTACTTTGGGCGGTACATCGGAGGGTGTGCCAAAGGTTGTTTACTCGGAGAGGTCTCCGGGGTACTAGATACACTTGTTTGTTTGTCTGTGGTGCGCAGGTGACTTCGGAGGCGACGGACGGTTCGTAGAAAGTGAACCTGGGTCATGCGGGAGGCTTGATGCCAGGCGAGTGGGGAGCTCGGTCACGAAGGCTGCGAAGGGGTCGAGGTCGGACCTCGGGTCAAGGTGCGCCAGGAGAAGGCAGTAAGTGTGGAGTGTGGCTCTAGGTGAAGGTACTCCGAGACGAAGTCCTTGGAGGCGAGGCACTTCGAAGGGTACTCCGAATGGAGTGACTTCGGAGTATAGTGAACAAAGTCCTCAGCAATGAGGCAAGGCATTCGAAGTGTGCTCCGGAGGGAGGGACTCGAAGGTCTACCAGACGAAAGTCTCAGAAGTCGAGGTGAATCGAAGGCATGGTCCGGGTGAGGATCATCGAGGAGTGTGCTCAGGGAGAGACACTACGACGAAGTGCTTATGGAATGCTTCATGCGGAGGCCTTGGACGAAGGAGGGACTTTGAAGGGTGGTACTCCGAAGGTGGGGGTTTGGAGTGAGGCTGGCTTCGGAGTGAAGCTGACTTCGGAGTGAGGCTGGCTTCGGAGTGAAGCTGATTTCGGAGTGAGGCTGGCTCTGCAGTGAGGCTGGCTCCGGAGTGAGGCTGACTTGAGGTACTTCCGCCATGCATGGCTTCGGTACACGGACTGATGGAGTTCGAGCTAGGAGAAGCTGCGAAGCCATGGTGGTCCACTCCGAAGGTGTTGGTGCGAAGGCCCAAGGGCTTTGAAGGCTTTGGCTCAAAACCGTCTCTGTATCGAAGGCTGACTTCGGTGAAGCGAAGGCCGTCAGGCTCAAGGCTTCTCACCGAAGCTACCGCACCCCTCGCGTGCGAAGGGGGGCTTTAGAAGGGTCCAAAACTGCAAAGGCTGACCGCGTCTGCTCTGCAAAAGCCGGTGATGTCCCCTCTACAAAGCTGACAAAAGAAGCCTCCAAATAAAGTAGACTATCAGCTGTACCCCCTGTTCTGATGAGACAAAACCAGTGTAAACCCTAGGGGTAAAGTAGTCTATTCACATGGTTGAATAGTGCCTATAAATAGTGGAGGATAGCTAGGTCACATCAACACTTTGAGCAGTCATTTTTGAGCTCCTGTGCTAGCCGCCACTCTCTGTATTTAGTCTATGAGTTCATTTTGTGTTCCCTGTTTAAGTAATGAAGCTTTGATTATGTTTTCATTTACTGCTTGAACTTGTATGCATACTTCACTGCATGCTTTGATCTCTCCGTGTCTCACTTCTTTTGAGTTGAGTTTGTGCGCTGAATCTTTTCTGGAGAGGTGTGTGAGAAGTCTGTCTGGGTGAATTGTGCTTAGATCGAAGCACTATTCTTAGCTTAGACCTCTCTGATTACTAGCGAAGCACTATTCTTAGCTTAGATCGAAGCCCGTTTTTCTTCCCTTGTTGAAGTCCTCAGCGAAGTGTGTTCAGTGTGCATTTAGACCTCCGAAGTGCGAAGCCTAGTACCAGTAGTTAGCGCTGAGTGTTTGATCGAAGTCCTTAGAGGGAAATTTGCTCTTGCGAAGGGTGAAGTGTGAAGCCTGCTCGAAGGCACCCAGTGTGCTGAGCCTGCACTGACTTAGCAGAGCTGAATTTTCAGGGTTGTGGGTGGAGCGAAGTCTTCTTAGCTTCGAACTTTTGCTCCTTGCAAAGCCTGATTTCGGAGCTGTGAAATACCTCCGAACCAGAACTTCGAAGGTTGTGTTCGAAGCATGTTCCGCAGAAGACAGAATTAAAACAGAAGGCTGTTTTTAGTCTGAAATTTTAAAAGCTCCCATTCACCCCCCCCCCTCTGGTCGCCGTTTTCGGTCCAACAATTGGTATCAGAGCAGGTTAAGATCACTAGTTGACCTTAACCGGTTTTGTGATCTATTGGCGACATGGATAGAGTTATTAAAATACCTCTGTTCGATGGGACAGATTTTGCATACTGGAATGTGCGCATGGAGGCTTACATGCTAAGCCAAGGAAATGCAATTTGGGAGATTGTGGACTCACAATACTCCATCCCTGAAACTCGCACCTCTCAAACAGAGAAGGATTAGTATAATGCCAACTCCAAGGCAAGAAATATATTGTTCATTGGTTTGAGTAGAAGTGAGTTTGATAGGGTGCAGCACCTTAGGACAGCTAGGGAGATTTGGACTACGCTCACTATTTTTCATGAGGGCTCTACATAGATTAAGGCTAGGCGCCAAAGCACATAAAATCAATAGTATCAGCTGTTTGTGTAGGCACCTGGTGAATCTATAGATGCCATGTTTTCTCGCTTTGATACGATAGTAAGTAACTTGCGGTCCAACGGGACGCTTGCTTACAATGATCATGATAGGGCTATCAAGCTTCTCTATGCTCTTGATCGTAGCATATGGGAAGTGAAGATATCTAGCATTGAGGAGTCCGCAGGTTATGACACATTGACCTGTGATGAGCTCTTCAGCAAGCTGAAGTCCACAGAGATTGCCAAGGCATCTCTTGCAGTGCATAGGAACTCTTTGCCACAACCATTGGCAATAGTTTCTAGCACTAGCCGTGGCACCACTGCAGAACCAAGCACATCAGACACTTGTATTTTTGCAGATGGTTTTGCTTTGTCCTCCCTGGTCTCCGTCACTAAGGAGCAGGTGGATACTCTAGATGATGATGAGCTTGCTCTCATTGCCAAAAGGTTCACCCGTTTTCATCATGAGAGACGAGATCAGAGGAGAAGTGGTTATAGTGGTTGTTTTGAGTGTGGCGACACTTCTCACATCAAGGCCAATTGCCCTAAACTCAAGAAGAGAGATGAGAGTGAGCGCCCCAAATACCACAAAAAGGAGAGGAAGCCTTTTGTGAAGGGCAAGCGCGGCAAGTTGGCTAAGAGAGTAGCCAAAGCCGCTTCCAGAGCTTTTGTTGCTGCTCTCAGCGACATCGACACTTCCTCAACTGAGGAGTCAAGCTCTGAGAAGGAGGAGTCCCCAAGGAAGGAGGAGAAGAAGGACAAGAAGGGATCAGATTTCACCGGCCTTTGCTTCATGGCCGACAGCGATCACAGCGGCGATGAGCTTGACTCATCTGAGGTACCTCTATCCTATGACCAGCTTTCAATTAAACTAGATGAACTAAATGAAGTAGTTCTTGGTCAGGATAGGTTGCTTGTGCAAGCCGCTAGAGATAGAAAAGACCTTAGACTTAGGCTAGAATCTGTTTCTACTGATTATGTCATGGTTAAGTCTAGGATTAATGACGCTGAATGTGAATCTTGCACTGTTGTCATGGGTGAGCTTGCTCAGTTGCGTTCTATGCATGCTCAAACTCTTTCTGAGCTTGAGACTGCATAGAAGCAGCTTTTGATGGTGGATTCTAGTCCTCATGATATAATTGAATGCATGAACTGCCCCTTATTACGTGAGAGCATTGATTTACGTGATAAGCATGTTCAGGACTTAGAGGCTAGATTGGAGAGGGCCGGTAGTTCTAAGGATGTGCAACCTGTGTGTGACACATGCATAACCCTTAAGGACCAGCTAGGCATGGTTAGAGAGCGGGCTGAGAACCTCATGACTGAAAATGAATACCTTCTTTATGTGGTTAACAAATGCACTGAGGGAAAGGGTAGGATGGATTTGCTCTTGGCCAAGACCAAGATGTGTGCTGATAGGGCAGGGTTAGCTCTAGGATTGGGTTTTGAGAGGACTCCCTCAGACAGTGAGAACAAAACTATTTTTACCTCACCCACTACCTTAGAGAAAGAAAGAGCCCTGTTAGACACTCCATCAACCAAAAAGCCTACCCGAACTCCAAAGAAAACAACTCCTCCTACCAAGAAAATTCCTCACAAGAAAACCACTCAGCAGAAGCCCAAGGATCCAGTGAAAGTTGCTCCTATGACCCATGAGAGTGCCCCTAGGAGAGTTTTTCATTCTTCCTACTGTCAGCGGGTGGGTCATCTAGTTGGGTTCTGTTTTCGTCGCATCAAGGATGAGTGACGCTCTCAGGCGATGAGTTTCCAGGACATGCATTACCCATCTCGGGGTATGCATGAGTCTGATTTTTACTCACGTCCTATTTTCGAGGCTCCTCGTATTTCTCGGAGAGGTTTTGCTCCTTGAGGTGTTCACCATGTTCCATATGGTGGTAGACCCCGAGCGAGTAGCTTTGTACCTCATCAGAGTAGGAGACCTCGTCATGCTTTTGGATCACTGCATGTAGGTAGACCTCGCACTTTGCATCATTCTAATTATCCTGTGCGAAGACAGTCTACTTTTACTATGCCTACTACTCGTATCACTCAGTGCTAGATGCCTCGTCATGTATTCACTCACCCCAGCACTGATCGATCGAGATTTTCTTATAATGTGTAGGCGCTAGACCGAGGCTTGGAGGGCACGTGGATCATGGACTCCGGTTGTTCGTGCCATATGACCGGAGATGCAGCATGGTTCTCCAGCCTCACAACAACCAAGCAAAAGGAACATATCACCTTCGGCAACAATCGAAGGAGTAGAGTGAAAGGTAAAGGTGTGGTAAGAATCAACTTGAATTTCACTCTCAAAGATGTTGCATTGGTTGAAAACTTGGGATACAATTTGCTTTCTATATCTCAATTGCTTGATGAGGGCTTCGAAGTGCGATTCCATCGCGATACTTCGCAAGTACTCAATTCTGATGGCGTTGTGGTCTGTAAGATCTTTAGAGTTGGGAGAGTTTTTGGAGCTGATTTTTATGAGTCATCTGGTTCTTCTCATTGTCTTGTTGCACATTCGACTTTTGAGCTTTGGAAGTGGCATAGGAGACTAGGGCATATGAGCTTTCAGTTGCTTGCTCGTCTGAGTGCCCTAGGTCTAATCCGAGGATTGCCCAAGCTCAAGTTTGAGAAGAATTTAGTTTGCGCTCCATGTCGACATGGAAAAATGATTGCCGCTTCGCACTCGCTAGTCACCACGGTGATGACTGAACAACCCGGAGAACTTCTCCACATGGACATTGTAGGTCCTTCTCGGGTTAGTTCTTTAGGCGGTAAGTGGTATGTGTTAGTCATTGTCGATGATTTCTCTCGCTACTCTTTGGTCTTCTTTCTTGCCAGCAAGGATGAAGTGTTTTCACACTTTCGGAGCTTGTCTTTGAGACTTTTCACTGAACTCCCTGGTGCATTGAAATTCATTCGAAGTGATAATGGCACTGAGTTCAAGAACAGTCTCTTTGTTGACTTTTGCATGGAGCATGGCATAGAACATCAATTCTCTGCTCCGCGAGTTCCTCAACAGAATGGTGTTGTTGAGAGAAAGAACCGCACTTTGGTTGAGATGGCTAGGATGATGCTCGATGAGCACAGGACTCCTAGAAAATTCAGGACTGAGGCCATGAACACTGCTTGTTACATCTCAAACCGAATTTTCTTGCGCTCAATTTTGAACTTGACATCTTATGAACTGCGTTTTGGGAGACAACCCAAGGTTACTCATCTTTGAGTTTTTGGTTGTCGTTACTTTATCCTAAAACGTGGAAATTTGGACAAATTTGAGTCGCGTTCTTCTGACGGGATCTTTTTGGGTTACACTACACATGGTCATTCTTATCGTGTTTATAATTTAGAGACTAGCACTGTCATCAAGTCATGTGATGTGACTTTTGATGAATCAACCCCCTCTATTAGTTCTACTCTTGAACAGGAAAATGAACACGGCATGGAACAGACTATCATCGAAGAATAAGATCCCGGAGATTTCGAGGATGAACCCCTACTACCCTCGACATCAACCCCCGAAGCCGACCCCGCTTCGACCACTTCGGCACAAGGTCCTGAAGCAACTACCTCGACATCGGTCATCTTGGACAACTCCAACGCACAAGTTGAGGGGGAGACTGCATCCCGTCGCGAGGCTCCTCACCATGTTCAAAGGATGCATCCTCCCGAGCAGATCATTGGTGAGCTTGATCAAAGGGTAACACGTTCTCATGCTCATTTCATTGATTCCACTTTTGTTGCTTCTTTCGAGTCCTTAGATGTTAGTCATGCACTTTCTAATTCTAGTTGGATCAATGCCATGCATGAAGAACTTGAAAATTTTGAGAGAAACCAAGTCTGGACTTTAGTTGATCCTCCACCAAATGTTCATTTAATTGGAACAAAATGGATTTTCAAAAACAAACAAGGGGAGGATGGTACTGTAGTTAGAAACAAGGCTAGACTTGTAGCTCAGGGTTATTCTCAATTAGAAGGGATTGATTTTACTGAAACTTTTGTACCTGTTGCTTGTCTTGATGCCATTAGGATTTTACTTGCATTTGCGTCATCCCGGGGATTCAAACTCTATCAAATGGATGTCAAAAGTGCTTTTCTTAATGGCTTCATAGGCAAAGATGTTTATGTAAAACAACCCCTTGGCTTTGAAAACCCCAAATACCCACATAAAGTCCTTAAACTTCATAAGGCTCTTTATGGACTCAAGCAGGCCCCTCGGGCATGGTATGATAGACTTAAGTCTTTTCTGCTTGAGCGGGGGTATTTGATGAGATTTGTTGATAAAACCCTGTTCACTCTCAAGCATGGCAAAGATTTTCTCCTAGTCCAGATTTATGTGGATGATATCATCTTTGGTGGCTCTTCTCATGCTTTGGTTGCCGAGTTTGCAGATACCATTAGCAGGGAGTTCGAGATGTCCATGATGGGCGAACTCACGTTTTTCCTTGGTTAGCAAATCAAGCAAAGCAAACAAGGTACCTTCGTTCACCAGACAAAATACACCAAGGACCTGCTCAAGAAGTTTGACATGGCTGATGCGAAGCCCCTCGCTACTCCGATGGCTACCTCGATAGCATTGGATCCTAATGAGGAAGGAGAAGCCGTAGATCAGAAGGAGTTCTGAAGCATGATCGGCTCCCTCCTCTACTTGACTGCTACGAGGCCGGACATACATTTTGCAGTGTGTCTGTGCGCTCGTTTTCAGGCTTCACCTCGAGCTTCGCACCGCCAAGCCGTAAAGTGCATTCTTAGGTATCTCAAACATACCCTTGAATTTGGCATTTGGTATTCTGCGTCTTCCTCTTTGTGTCTTCGAGGTTATTCTGATGCGGATTTTGCTGGGTGTAGGATTGATAGGAAAAGTACCTCTGGTACTTGTCATTTTCTGGGTACTTCACTAGTTTGCTGGTCTTCCTGCAAATAGTCTAGTGTTGCACAATCGACGGCTGAGGCCGAATATGTTGCTGCAGCCAGATGTTGCTCTCAGATTTTATGGATGGTTTCTACTTTGCGGGATTTCGGGTTAGATTATAAGAGTGTTCCACTTTTCTATGATAACACTAGTGCTATTTGTATTACAAACAACCCGGTTCAGCATTCCAGAACCAAACACATTGATGTGCGATATCATTTTCTTAGAGATCATAATGAGAAGGGTGATATTGAGCTTCAATATGTTGATACCCAACACCAGCTAGCCGATATTTTCACAAAACCCCTCGATGCTTCTCGTTTTCCCTACTTGCATGGGGAACTTGGTGTTTGTCACCCTTACGGCATTTTGTGAGGGGGAGCAGATTTTGATTGTCTTGCATATGCTCATTGTGTGTGAAATTGCATTTACATCTTTTGCACTTATATGCCTGATTTTAATTCATGAAATCATGTCAACTCAGCTCTATTTAATATGTCTGAAACATTATGTGCATGATTCTTCTTTCCAAAATCAACTCATGCTCACTGCTTAGTCTTGAATCTAGCATGTTTAGGCAGGACTTCTTTAGCTATCTTTTATCTGCTTGATAGCAAGACACCTTTTCTTTGGATGCTAAACATTGCAACTTGAAAAATTGTATTCATGCATATTCATCAAGTGCTAACCAATTTGTTCACTTAATTAAACATTCAAAAATCCATGATTTGCATAATACAAGCGAAAAAGATCTAGGTGGGTTTGTTTGTCGCACTACTCTATTTTAGACTGCTTACCATTGCACATTGATCTGAACTAGGATAGTGTAGTGTATGCCAAAATCACCGCCTTAAGCTTCTAATGGCTTTCATGCCTAGGCTTGGCTTGATTGGAAAGTATAAGGTAGACAAACAAATAACACCTGGTATTATGAAAAGAACAGCTAATTCATTGATCATCAAGTTTGCTTTTAATGCTCCACTTGAACTGGACTTGTCTGTCTAGAGTAGAACTTGACTAGCTTTGCGCAGTCCCTGCTTTTACTTGTCTAGTTACCTTGATTGAGTGGTGATGCTTTTATTTCAAAATGATAAAATCACATGTTGTCATCATGTTTTTTTAGTGAATGTTAAATTGAGCTGAGCACATGATAATTGGTATTAATGTTGGCATATTTTTGCTTTATATGTCTTTGCAATTCTGCCCATTTCGAAGCTTTGCATCTTCTGAATGCTCCTTGATGCTTGCATTGCCAAAGGGGGAGAAATTTTTGAGTTCTCTATAGCAAGGGGATAAAATAACTCAGGGGCGTTTTATCTTGCAAATGGAAAGATTTGCCGAAGGGGCTTTTACTCTTTTGAAAAGGGGGAGGAAAATTCTTTTGTCAAGTGACATGGTTTGGCTCGTCTCTGAGTTTTTATGGTCACTTGTGTGCTGAAATTTTTCAAATTTTCTTGAACTTGAATTTGGTTGTCAATGCACTCATCAAGGGGGAGATTGAGAAACTAAGGGTTGGTTTCGGAGTCTGTGATGAGTGATTGATAGATTTTATCCTCTGATTCGAAGGGGTCCCTCCGAAGGGGTTTGGAGGTTGCTTCACCGAAGGATTCGGTGGGTTCTGGTTGCTGCGGCTGTTGCAGCGAAGTGTGCCGGTCGGAGGGGTCAGACAGTACACAATGACTTGGCTGTACCGAAGGGTTCGGTACTTTGGGCGGTACACCAGAGGGTGTGCCGAAGGTTGTTTACCCGGAGAGGTCTGTGGGGTACTGGATACACTTGTCTGTTTGTCTGTGGTGCGCAGGTGACTTCGGAGGCGACGGACGGTTCGTAACAAGTGAACCTGGGTCATGCGGGAGGCTTGATGCCAGGCGAGCGGGGAGCTCGGTCACAAAGGCTGTGAAGGGGTCGAGGTCGGACCTCGTGTCAAGGTGCGCCAAGAGAAGGCAGTAAGTTCTGAGTATGGCTCCGGGTGAAGGTACTCCGAGATGAAGTCCTCGGAGGTGAGGCACTTCAAAGGGTACTCCGAATGGAGTGACTTCGGAGTATGGTGGACAAAGTCCTCAGCAATGAGGCAAGGAGTTCGAAGTGTGCTCCGGAGGGAGGCACTCGAAGGTCTACCCGACGAAGGTCTCAGAAGTCGAGGTGCATCGAAGGCATGGTCCGGGTGAGGATCATCGAGGAGTGTGCTCGGGGAGAGACACTGTGACGAAGTGCTCATGGAATGCTTCATGCGGAGGCCTTGGACGAAGGAGGGACTTCGAAGGGTGGTACTCCAAAGGTGGGGCTTCAGAGTGAGGCTGGCTTCGAAGTGAAGATGACTTCGGAGTGAGGCTGGCTTCGAAGTGATGCTGACTTCGTAGTGAGGCTGGCTCCGGAGTGAGGCTGGCTCTGGAGTGAGGCTGACTAGAGGTACTTCGGCCATGCATGGCTTCAGTACACGTACTGACGGAGTTTGAGCTGGGAGAAGCTGCGAAGCCGTGGTGGTCCACTCCGAAGGTGTTGGTGCGAAGGCCCAAGGGCTTTGACGGCTTCGGCTCAAAACCGTCTCTGTATCGAAGGCTGACTTCGGTGAAGCGAAGGCCATCAGGCTCAAGGCTTCTCACCGAAGCTACTGCACCCCTCGCGTGCGAAGGGGGGCTTCATAAGGGTCCAAAACTACAAAGGCTGACCGCGTCTGCTCTGCAAAATCCAGTGTTGTCCCCTCTGCGAAGCTGACAAAAGAAGCCTCCAAATAAAGTAGACTACCAGCTGTACCCCCCTGTTCTGATGAGACAAAACCAGTGTAAACCCTAGGGGTAAAGTAGTCTATTCACAGGGCTGAATAGTGCCTATAAATAGTGGAGGCTAGCTAGGTCACATCAACACTTTGAGCAGTCATTTTTGAGCTCTTGTGCTAGCCGCCACTCTCTGTATTCAGTCTATGAGTTCATTTTGTGTTCCCTGTTCAAGTAATGAAGCTTTGATTCTGTTTTCATTTACTGCTTGAACTTGTATGCATACTTCACTGCATGCTTTGATCTCTTCGTGTCTCACTTCTTTTGAGTTGAGTTTGTGCACTGAATCTTTTCTAGAGAGGTGTGTGAGAAGTCTATCTGGGTGAAGTGTGATTTTCAGTGTCTGTTCGCTCTGTGTAAACTGGAGGCTAGACCTCTCTGATTACTAGCGAAGCATGGCTTAGATCGAAGCCTGTTTTTCTTCCCTTGTTGAAGTCCTCGGCGAAGTGTGTTTAGTGTGCGTTTAGACCTCCGAAGTGCGAAGCCTAGTACTAGTTGCTAGCGCTGAGTGTTTGATCGAAGTCCTCAGAGGGAAGTCTGCTCTTGCAAAGGGTGAAGTGCGAAGCCTGCTCGAAGGCACCCAGTGTGCTAAGCCTGCACTGACTTAGCAGAGCTGAATTTTCAGGGTTGTGGGTGGAGTGAAGTCTTCTTGGCTTCGAACTTTTGCTCCTTGCGAAGCCTGATTTCGGAGTTGTGAAATACCTCTGAACCAGAACTTCGAAGGGTGTGTTCGAAGAGCCTGTTCCGCAGAAGACAGCATTAAAACAGAAGGCTATTTTTAGTCTGAAATTTTAAAAGCTCCCATTCACCCCCCCCCCTCTGGTCACCGTTTCCGGTCCAACAAAACAGTAAACATACATTCCACAAAATAGCGTCATAGGCAAAGGTTGAAGGCTTACTAGGGCGGCGAAGCTGAGGCTAGTGGGGTCACTTGGCTAGTCTAGGCCCTGGTGGATCGACACACACCCGCA
Source organism: Zizania palustris (assembly GCA_019279435.1). Classification (NCBI taxonomy): domain Eukaryota; kingdom Viridiplantae; phylum Streptophyta; class Magnoliopsida; order Poales; family Poaceae; genus Zizania; species Zizania palustris. The sequence continues at coordinate 39,082,463 of JAAALK010000288.1, forward strand.
GCCGGTGCTTGGTGTTTGCGTGCCGGATTTTTGACCCGTCTCCCGCTAACCCAGGCCGAGGGGGTGGGGGCACCGGTGCCTAGATTGGTGATGGCCATTGCAGGTCCATACTATATCGACCGACCACTTAGTCTCTCAGAAGGTGTGTCGAGGTCATCCTCCTGCACATGCAAAAGTGAGCAGGAAGCAGGAAAGCGATTGGAGTAAATAAAGAGATAAGTTTAAATATTTACCTCAGAAGTCGCATCGGCGTGTCCTAGATATAGCCGCTCGTTGTGCACCCTCAAGGGGCGATTGAAGAGATGCCTCTTCCACTCATCCCACCATTGCTAAAAGGTGGTGGAAGACGCGCGGCAAGCCGAACAAGGGGAGGGATCACTGAAAGGGATCTTATAGGTCATATAGAGAAGATGATCACACTCCACACTGTCTTTGATTTCCCCGCGGACCTAGATTCGGCCGATGAAGGAGAGATAGGGTGGAAGCTGGCATAATCCTAATTGCCTTGAGAAAACTATCGGCTGGTAGAATACATATGAAGCTTTTCAGTTGTCGATGGTAAAATTGATGGGTAGGAGGCAAGCAGAGATCGAGGCCTTGAAAATATTGATGGAGTCCTCGTCTCGACACACACCGGTCAAGATTAACCGATGGGGGCATTCATATTCTGATTAGTTCCCAAATGGATACCAAGTGATCTGGTCAACGGGTAAACTAGAATAAAAACCCTTGAAGCAGAGGCTCAACGATTTGAGACACATGCGAAAACTGGTGCGGCAAGCGACTGCCTCACCTAAAGAAGAGCATCGACAGTAGACTGGATTGGCCGATTCAGGAAAATCAAAAGGGAATTGCATTAAAGTAAGAGGGGGATCATTGACCACTTTGGAGGTATAAACATTAAGCCAAAGTTGCAAAAATCACCATGGGCCACCAAAGTGGCCAACAGGCTCTCTAGCCGATAGCTTAGCCGATACTTGGTGGAGAAGGTGGTATGTGGCTCTAAGAAGGTATCGTCCAAGAGGGATCTTTTTGTTTGCAGCAAGCTACTCGACTAGGAACTAGAGGTGGGAAGTTGGACCCAAAGTAGATCCACAAAAAACAAACCTCTCTAATTAGAGGTTGAGAAAGGCTACGTGTTCACGGACTTCTACAGGTCTGATTTTCTTATTATGCTTTAAGATATACTTGCCCTAGCCACCGGTGGATTTAACATCAAGGCAATGGGTTGGCTTGGAGCGGAAGAAGAGAGGGTTGGTCGATGAGTTAATGTTTAGGCAAGTCAAGAAAAACACATTAAGTAAGGAGGGACTCATCGGCCCATGACCAAAAACAAAGGCATTCAGAGTGTCCGACCAAAAATAGCAAGCTGCGACTAGCATCGACTCGTTCTTATAAGGGTCAGCAAGGGAAAGTTCGATGCAATGCCCGATATCGATCTCATCCCAATAGGAGCAGTTGACGGCCGATACCCTGAGGTACCAATCACGCCAGCCAAGGTGGGGGTAGGAAAATCCCTAAAACTTAAGTTCTAGTCAGATGAAAGCATTGAAGAGTATTTGAAAGGGATCCGACTAGTTTCGGCATTGATGATATCGATGGGGTCAGGATTGCCCAATGAGCCCAAGAAATGACAAGTTGGATATTTGTCCATGGTAATGAGGATCTGGTTCTTCAGGTTCTACAAAAATAAGGAGCAATAAGAAAAAGAAGGTGGAAGAACCAAGGATAACCAAAGAACAGCAAGAGAAGACGCGACGTTCAAAGATTTTCCTTGGGGATGAAGTCATTGGTCACCACTACAAAGGTCACTGGAGTCCGAGACTAGTAAAGAAGGTGAATACGGCGGATCAGCGGTCGTGGAGGCGCTTGAAGTAGAGCAGCGACAAGCTTGATGGCTAAAGGCTAAGAGTATTGTGAATGTCAAAAACGTAAAGGGGAGAGGAAGGTGTCGGTGGAAACTTATAAAGTGAGAGAAACGCTTCGGCAAATGGGTCAAGCCGATCCCGATGTATTCGGTGGGACTGTCTTCAACATTCAGCAAAAGGTATAATCATGAGTACAATTTTTGAAGTGCCAAAACGTTTGCATGTCCGAGATTGGAGAAACAAAATATTCGGTGATTCTGTTTAGAAATGCCATTACTAGACTGTGCAGAATGAAGATTGGTCTGAAGCTGCCCTAGAGAAAGAGTAGATGCGTCAGACCAGGCGACATCCATCACAATCATTCACGACTGAAGAAGAAAAGGTGAGGAGGAAGATGAAGAATTGATACAAGGAAGTAATCCAAATATATACTACAAAAGGCACCAAAAGATGAAGAGTTTTTGGCTACTAGTAAAAAGATGGATGTGACTTTTGAAATGATGCAGTGTAGAGGGTGTTGGTGTAAAAGATTACGCTAACAGGTTTAGGAAACTAAGTGTCTGACAAACGAAGTGTTTGTTTGAGTAAACTATTCCAAGCCTCCGAGATGGATAATAGCTTGAGATAGTTCGAACTGTGTATTAAATATATGAGTATTTGATACCCTTTACAGAGTGAAGAGGGGTATTTATAGACCGAATACATGGTAAAAGACTTCTTTACCCTCTAATTACAACCGACTAAGAAGATACTATTTAATATTTTTCATAGGGGTAAAAGAGTAAAAGACTAGTCTAATTAGTGAGAAGATAAATCTTTTGTCCTTGCTGGCAACCCCCCTTCGGGTGAAGAGGCTTTGGGAGGTTTCGTTGCACCAAAGCCTTGACAAAGGTCTCCGCTGTTTAGGGCTCCGAACCGATAGAGCCTTGTTACTTTTAGGATCTTCAGAGATCAAAGTTCTTGACTTCGTTTCTTCTGCTTGTGCCGACATGAAAGTGTCCTTGGCTTCTGGAGGATGAAATATTTTCCCCCAACAGAGGGCTTTAATGACCAATAATTTTGAAGCATTAGTTATACTTATGCTCTGAAACTTAGGGGCGTGTATTGACGCCAAGATTTGGTAAAAGCCTAGGTCCATCAGGAAGTACCACGTGGTCAATAGAAGTCAAAGGAGTCCAGTCAAAGAAGTCCGTCCAGGTGGTTATATGTGGCCGGATATGAAGGAGTCGATAAAGATGAAGAATTCGAAGATAAATCTAGAATCGGTTATTGTTATCGTAACGGACGACAAGTCTTCGGACTATAAATATGTAACTATTAGCTAGGTTGGGGGCGAGACAAAAACACAACCATAAACTACTATCAGCGCGTCGTCACCCTTGTCTTCCAAGGTTAATCTCGGGAGGGCTTGGCACTCGGAGCTGGGCTGCATCGCTTCGATCTCCAGCAAAGAGGTGAGTTGCGCCACCCCGACGGTCGTATCGGCTATATTGGTGTTTTCAAGGCTGCATCAGCTTGGTCAATGCAATCATTGGTTTATCTTGGTGTAATTGCTAGGTCTAAGGCAGCATTGTTACGATCTCTTAGATTGATGTGAATTAGGTATTGTAGTTTGAGGCTTTATCGGTTAAGTTTGACATCTCACTCTATTGTATCTGATTTATGCGATACACCGTTCATCTAAATAAAGCATGCCCGATATGTTGAAGTATTGTTGATTATTCGTAATTAATGGTTGTCTTGGTTGGGTCTAATCTTGATGTTGTGATGATTTGATAGTATGGATGTGTTATTTGGTATGCTAGATTTAGTTTATATCAGAGTACAAGCCGGTAGGTTATCTTTAATTCCACGTTTCATCTTATTTCCATCGGAGGGTATTCATCGGCCCTTGCGCGCAGGCTATTTATTTCATTGGTCGATGGTATTACTGATCCCGATAATCTAGCCATGGTCATCGGCTCAACGACCGATTGGTGCCACTACCCACGTTTCTTTTTATCAACACGGTCATCGGCTTGGCAGCTAATCGGCTTTGCTACTAATGCCATTCTTTCTCTGTCCTTATCAGTTGTAGGGTCAAACTGATTGGCAGGATTAGAGCCCCTTCTTTCTAGGGTTAATTGCTTCCATGCCACCGTTATTTTTCAATTCGCCGGAAATGCCATTAAAATTTCGATATTTGCTCATATGCCATTACTATTTCAAATCCACTCTCTTATGCCATTTGGGCCCACCTACAGACCTTGAATATTTTTCTCAAATGCCATTTTATGCCGTTACTCTTTTATGAATATTTGAACCTAAATAGCATAAAAGAGTCAATTTTAAATAGTATTGGTATATGAGTAAATACCGAAATTTTAATGGTATTTCTGGTGAATTGGAAAATAATGGTGACACAAAAGCAAATAACCCTTCTTTCTAAGATTGTAGGACCTGCACTGGAGTTAAGCAGACCTCCAAGCCATGTGTGTGACCAAAAAATATACCAACACTAGCCTTCGAGTTCACGAGCAAGGAGTACTCTATGATGCTTTGGTCCACCCTAGGATGTGTTCGTCCGACCATGCAAAGATGTCCACATTATTTCGGACCACCTCCTCCAACGAAGCCATGACTTATAGAGCTAGTCCTTCGCCGAATTGGACGAGGTACTCCTTACCCCATTCGGTGAGCGTCTTCGTGATGACTCCTCACTCGGGGCGAGGCTTGAGGGTCGGTCCCCTTACGGGGTCTAGGGTCGGTTTTGCACCTCTAGGGTGCTCCTGCACACTATTGATTTACTGGTCTTCGAGCGGGGCGGTGTGGCCATACTCCACCCTTTGCGTGGTGGCCTGGTCGCCTAGGACGGTGATCACCCCTCATTGAGTGAGCATTTTTAGGCACAAATAGTTATGGTTTGCTATGGCCCCGAACTGGTTCAATATGCTCCTTCCAAAGATAGCATTGTAGGCGTAAGAGACATCGACAATGTTGAAGACAACCTCTTCAGATCTTGCGAGGTGGCCTTCCCTAAAGGTGACCTCTGGGCCTATCTGGCCGAGGGCATCGAGGGGGGCCGACGAATCCTTGCAGGGGGCGAGCCGCTAGGAGTAGGTGCTTCCACGAGATGTAGAGCTGATCAAAGGCATGGATGAAGATTATGTCGGCAAAGCTCCCTCCATCGACCAACACCCGATAGACCTCGGTGCCAGCGATGTCGGTGGAGATGACGAGGGGGTCAGCATGGGGGAACTTCATGCCGAGCACATCATCTGACATGAAGGATATGACCACGTGTGACCACTCGGGCATAGCCGAAGCAGATGCTGAGGTCCCAATGTGCCCCACCTCGCGGGCGTACTCCTATTGATGTCATTTTGACATGCTGCCTATGGTACCACCTCCGGTGATGGGAAGCACTATGCATTTCTAGTGGTCAGGGCCATCTTTGGTCTTCGGGGGCGACAGTACATTTGGCACCGGAGGGTACTTGGGTGCTTCAAGCCCTTCGATCCATACGACTGCCTAGAACAGCTCAGGCGGATGGCTTGTGGCGCTCTATCGGTGGTCCCTCGTCCGGTGCTTTGCTCGATGTACTCGCTCTGTAGAGCCAAGATAGACTTACATGAATCAGTTTTATAACTCTGATTCTCTCCGTGAACTTTACAAAAAAAAGTTTGTCCCAACCTAGAGGTCTTTGTTGGGGGCCTCGATCCACTGGCCCGACCTCTACCTTGTCTCTACTAGTACCTTTGTTGTTTTGAGGCATCGGAGGCAATGTTAAGTACCTCCGACCGGTAGTGCCTTCATCCTCGTCAGGAGTCGTGTGGCCGATGCTCCGACGGCACGGCCCGAGTAGGGCTCAAGATCCTTGCTTCGAGGATTTTAACTTCTAGGGCCCATACCGGGGATGTTGCGGTATTCCTTTGGAGTTGTCCCGCCTCCGACCGGGCGTAATCTTCGAAGTACGTCATTAGCTGGGCCACTGAGAATATGGGCTTCTGGTGGAGCTTGTTGAGGAGGCTAGGGTTGGTGACGCCTTCGCGAGCGGCGTCGACGACAGAAGACGTGGATAACCCTTTAATTTGGGACTTCGTATGGGTGAAGTGCTAGGAATACTGGCGTATCGTTTTTCTAGGCTACTGCCGGACTTGAAAGAGGCTTCTCGTGGACATTGGGGCGACGAAGGTTCCTTAGAAGTTATTTATAAACTTCTTCTTTAACTACTCCCATGATTTCATGAACCCTATCTTCAAGGACTAGAACCACCGAAGGGCTATCCCTTCGAGTGTGAGGGGGAAGTATTTTGCCATCGTATCACGCACCCCTCCGCTGGCCTCTATCGCCAAGGCATAAGAGCGAGAGAATTCTTCGGAGCCCGTGTCCCCAGAGTACTTGGGGAGCTTGACCGCTCGGAACCTAGAATCGAAACGCACCCTTTGCAGGTCAGGGTGCAGTGGAGACTCTTCATCGAAGGAGGCATTCTAATTGTCCCTTCGAGCTTCTTGATCTTTGAGGTCGCTTATTGTGACGACCTCGCGGAGTGTTGGCGGCCCACTAGGCCCGCCTTGGGTGCGAGACTAGTATGTAGCTGCTTGTCGCCACCTTTGCAGCTTCGCTTTGAGCTGGGCCATCTCGGTTTGAGCTTGTAGGGGCTCCCTCTTCCTCTGGAGAGAGCCTATGGGTCTTGTGACCGGACGAAGTCGGTATGGATTGTTGTTGAAGCCGGGAGGAGGTTTTTGGGCTGGCAGAGGCCAACGGCCCCTTGAAACATGAGGGCCTGATGGCCTGTGTACGGGCCAGTGGACCTTGAGGGGTATCCGGTGTCGATTAAAGTGCCTGGGGCTACGAAGGTAGTGGCTTCACTTGAAGCTATGATGTTTGGATGAGAGGACTATGGAGGGCTGCGTAGCTCCTACGGTGGTGTCTAAGGGTTCTTGTTGGGAGGTCCGGGTAGACCTTCGGACAGGAACCATGCTCTTGCTTCTCTTCGGAGACATGGCCTCAGAGAGTTGGATGGTAGAGACGTTAGTTTTTGTGCTAAAGTCCCCACGGATGGTGCCAACTGATGGCATAAAAGATTACGCTAATAGTTTCAAATAGCCTTGGAGGGCTAGCTAAAGAAAGAGATTAACTACGGACTGGGTCAGTCCTCTGAACAGGATAATAACCTTAGCCCAGTTCGAAGTGTGCTCTATTACGTGAATAATTATCCCTATTACAGTAGAATGGAGGGATATTTATGGGCAAAGATCCAACAAGGAAATATTAACCTACCCTCTAGTTACAACTGTCAATGTGGACTCTATTCATGAGGTCCCGTAGGGGTAGAATGGTAAGAACATGTGTGAACGCTTTGGTAAAGTAAACATCTTGTCCCGTTTTGTGGCGCCTGTTCGGAGCAGGGCCCTCCGGAGAGCAGTGAGGTGGCATGGACTAATGGGGCACTTGGAGGCTCTGAATCCCTCTCTCTCAGCGGTTGTCAGGGCTAACTGAAGGAATAGTGCCTAAGAAAATTCCGGTTGGATCAGAAGTTCCGATTTAGAATCAAAAGTTCCGATTATTTTCTGAATTGGAAACAAAGAGCTCAAATCGGAAGTTCCGATATGGTATCGAAAGTTCCAATAGTTTATTATTTACGAAATAGAGAGCTCCAATCGAAAGTTCTGATATGGTATCAGAAGTTCCGTTAATTTCTAATTAGAGACAGAGAGTTGAAACCAGAAGTTCCGATGTGTATCGGGAAAAATTGCACTGATCGGAAGTTTCGATAGGAGATATCGAAAGTTCCGATGCTACCTAGAATTGGAGTCCGAGAGCCTTGATCGGAAGTTCCAATGCAGACGTAATAGATTGTATCTGTTGAGTCTCGAATTGTTTAAGCCCAATCTGTTGGTTTCAAATTGATTGTTGGAGACCAGGCGCTCTCGCCTCTACGTGCTCCAAAACTACATTTGAAGTCGTACGCCTAACCGCATGACTGATGGAATTACTTCCCCGACAACAGTTTTACCGCCTCTACAAGTGGAGCATGCCTAAGTCAGCCCGGGTCATGGCCAGGAGTTTGTAGGGATGCAGCATATCCCTCCCCGATTTATTATACTGCTGGGGTATTTCCCTATCCTTCGGTCATGATTTCCAATCATAACCACAAAGATCCCATGAACCCAGGGAAGTGTGAAGCGATCTGGTCTAAATTCTGGTGCTCCTGACTTCACTCCGTAAAGGTGTTATAAATGATTGTCTCTCATGCTTGGCATTTCAAGTTAACAACTCTTTATTTTGATTTTTTATGCATGATCTATCAATCTGTTTGCACATTCAAGGGGTCTGTTCTACAGTAAGGAGCATATCTCAAGGGGATTGATAATTTGTCAGAAATGCTTCGGAATAACTATTCATTTGTCCGTAATTGAGAATCTTCAGATCTCCATAAGACAACTAGACAAGAAAGGTGCATTGTTTATGGAACATTTTTCCAATCTTATAAGATTAGGCTGCCTGTAAATGTTATACTTTTGGGTAAATGCAAGACCTGCAACTTCTATTCTCCATCATGTCTACTAGCAAAAATAAATAGATAACTATATAATTGGCAAAGTGTAGGTGTCTTTTATTTGCTTTGTGATGAGTCCTATTTTCTTTCTTCTTATTACTCATTACAAGAAAGAAAAAGTAAAAAAGCATCATGTTTTTTCAGTTAAATGATTCAAACTGATTCATTTTTTCTCTAGAATATTTTTCATGTTGTATCAGGAATATTTATTGTACAAGACAAACTCTTTAATTCATTCATGGATCTCTTTTAACGTAAATCTTAATTTATCTTGTTATTTATTCGCTTCAATTTTAAGACATTTGTTGTTTTTTAATATATATATATATATATATATATATATACATGCTAGCCATTTAGCACTAGCACAACTTGTTACAAATACTCCTGAATCATCTAGAGTGAATCAGTGTTAAGTACTATACAAGTACTATTTACCGTTAAATAAATGTTTTGCTAATCATTTTACATTAGAAACATTTCAGAAAGCTAAGAAAAATGTTGTAAGTTTTGACCAAAACATTTTGTCCTTCAGTTATATTTAGGTAAATTGTTCTCGTAGCACTCCTTCAAAATGATTTGCAAATATAAAAACTTTGCATTTGCTTTAATAGCACCAAGTAGCTGCTATGTTGGTATCAACTTCTTGTAATTTGAGAGACACTAAGAAACTGTTAGTGGCTTGGACTTGTATAATGCATTACTGTGATTTTTGAACGCATAAACTTTTCTATCACTATAACATGTTCTCAGAACTCAGAATACAAACTCCGTGCATATTATTTTGGTGTCCATCTATTCCAGATGATGCAGATTTATTGGCTATGGCATTTATTTGCAGCACTTCTTACCATCCTATGGTAGGAGGCGGTAAGACAGCATACATACTGTTGGGAGAAAATACTTCACTTTCAGGACTTAGAGATTAACAGTTCAAAAAGACTTACTAAGCTTCGGAGCTGATGAGATCATACTCGAAGATAGAGGCGTTAAGCCGAAGGGTGCCTCGATCTGAAGTCCGAAGGAGCCTTCCGCAAGATATGAGGCTCTGAAGCAGAGCGACAGGATTGATAAGACGTTTGGCTTATCCACTTACCTCGGATGTATTTTACCATTTTAACCCTGTTCAGGGTACCGAATAGTTTCCACTATGTCGGTTGTAATCAAGGGGTAAATAGGTCGTTTCCTTAGACATTTTTGCCTATAAATACCCTCCTCTTTACCCTGTAACAAGGAGGGAATACTCAGCTATTCTAATACACACATTCGGACTACTTAAGCTATTATCCATTCGGAGGCTTGAGATAGTCCTTAAGCACAAGCTCATTGTTTGTTCGTTCTTGATCTCAGAGAACTTGTTAGCGTAATCTTTTACGCCAACAGTTGGCGCCGTCCGTGGGGAACCAAGTTCTAGAAGCTTGTTCTCTACTACTGACTGCACTTCGAAGAGCACTTACGGAGGGAGCCTCGGAGTCTCAAGATTCCGCGCACCCTTCAGTAAGGGGCTTCCTAGTGCGGTTCGAAGGCCTTTCCTCACCTTCCCAGACCAATCGAAGTCCTCGGTCTTCGTACCTCTCCGTTACTAGCTATGCCTCTGAAGCGAAGCCAAGCCTCAGGTCCTCTCCGAAGGTCCCCTCGGACCAACGGAGCCGGACCCTCAGCTGTTCCAACGATTCCCGAGGGTGCCACTGGGCGTTGAGTGCCCAGGGGCCCTCGAGCTCCTCCTACGGTGCTCCGAACTGATTATGACAGTTCCCAAGACCCGGAGCTACCCTCCGACGAAGACGAAGACCTTCCTGGAACCGAAGCTACTCAGTTAGCAAGGCTTCAGGAGGAAGTGGCTAGGTGGAGGCAAGAGGCCACCGATCGCCTCCGCACCTAAGCCTCCACCGAGACTCCAGAAGAGCCCCAAGACGGTGGTGCTCGCAATCTTCCCGAAGTTGTTCAAGTCCTGGAGGAGGCTGAGAATGCATCTTTTGATGATGAGTCTCCGCTACATTCGGACTTACAAAGAGTACCCTTTGATCCCAAGTTCAAAGCCTCGACGTTGCACAAGTACTCTGGCAGGTCAGACCCTGGAGAGTTTGCTCGTTCATACGCCCTGGCGATAGAAGCAAGCGGAGGGGTGCGCAACACTATGGCAAAGTGTTTCCCCCTCGCTCTCGAAGGTGTGGCGCTCCGATGGTTCTGGTCCTTGAAGCCAGGATCGATCAGATCTTGGGAGGAGTTGAAGAGGAAGTTTGTAAGCAACTTCCAGGGTACCTTTGTGGCTCCGATGTCGACAGGGAGCTTGTTCTAGGTGAAGCAGCGAGCGGGAGAAACACTTCGGGAGTACTTCACGCGCTTCGCCCACACCAAGTCGCGGATTAAGGGCCTGTCTACCTCTTCGGTAGTCGACGCCGCCCGCGAAGGGGTGCTAAACCCTGACCTCCTCAGCAAGCTCCATCAGAAGCATGTGACGTCTGTGGCACAACTGATGGCATACTTCGAACAGTATGCCAAGGCGGAGGAAGGCTGCCTTCGGCGAGCCGTAGCACCCGCACCTGGCCTCCGAGAAGTAAAGACGGAGCTCGAAGCCTCAGCTCCTCTGCAACCCCCTCAAGACAATCGCTTCAACGAGCACAGGCGAGGGAAGAAACATTTCCGTTCGGTGGTGCTAAGCATCGCATCGTCCATTCCGAAGGCACCTGCCAGTTATCAGCAGGTGCAAGGCTTCAAGGCTAGAGCGTCGAAGCCTCAAGAAAGAGTACCTGGTAGGCGCCAGAGTTTTTTCTGCTGTGTGCATGGCGACAATAGAAGCCATGACACGAAGGACTGCAAGGCAGTGTTGCCCCTTCGGGGCGACTACCTAGGGCGAAGTACCGGGCGGGGTACTTCAGATCGAGCCTCACCAGTGGCACGGTCGGAGCCTGTGCAAAACGTGGCCCGAGCCGGTGTCCCCAAAGCCCCCATGCGACTTTCGGTGGCCAATATTATAACACCACAGAAGCAGGAAGACCCACAAGATCGCGGCAAGCGAGTGGTCCTGCCCATCTCTAGAGGGGGGACCCTCGGAAACATGTCCAAGAGGCAGCGGCGTGAATACGTCCGCGAAGTAGGGCACATTGGGACTTCGAGCTCCGCGGAAGGAATGCCAGAATGGTCTCATGTGCCCATCTCTTTTACTGCCAGTGATGCCGCGGGGGTAAAGTTCCACCATGCTGACCCCTTAGTCATTTCCGCAAACATAGCAGGGGTGGAAGTCCGAAGGATCCTAGTGGACGGCGGGAGCTCCGTAGACATACTTTTTGTCTAGGCCTTCGATCAAATGTGCATACCTCGGAAACATCTACTTCCAGCGGCCCGGCCACTTCAAGGTTTCTCAGGACCGCCTCTCGATGACCTCGGCCAGATAGGCCTCGAGGTTGCTTTCGGAGAGGGGCCTTTGGCCAGGGTAGAAGAGGTGATCTTCGATGTTGTCGACGCCCCCTATGCTTACAACGCGATCTTCGGGCGAGGGATGCTGAACCAATTCAGGGCTATAGCGCATCACAACTATCTCTGTCTCAAAATGTCCACGCAAGGTGGAGTTCTTACTATTTCAGGAGACCAAGCTATAGCCCGGAGAATGGAGTATGGGCACGGCCAGCTGTTGGACCCCCGGCAAGTGCATAGCATGACGGAGCGCACAGAAGAGGTTCCGAAGGCTTCGAACTCTTCGAAGGGGCTCTCCCTTAAGCCAAGCCCGGAAGGTGATGTCGAGACGAAGATAATTTCAAAGGATGGCAAAGAATACGCAGTACAGTTCGGCAAAGGGCTATCCCCAGAGATAGCTACCTCGTTGGAAGAAGTCGTCATGCAAAATTTGGACGTCTTTGCCTGGACTGACGAAGACATCACTGGAGTTGATCGGAGTATCATCGAGCACAGCCTGCTCGTCAACCCGAAGGCTAGGCCAGTGCGCCAGGGGCTCCACAAGCTGTCTGCAGAAAGGCAAGCCTCGCCAAGACCAAAGTAGAAAAATTATTAAGGGCTGGCATCATCAGGGAGGTAGCCCATACCGAGTGGTTGGCGAACCCTGTTTTTGTAAGGAAGAAGGACTCGAACAAGTGGCACATGTGTATTGAGTTTACTTTATTAAATAAAGCATGCCCGCGAGACCCCTACTCGATGCCCCGAATAGACCAGCTGGTGGATTCCACAGCCGGTTCCAAATTGCTAAGCTTCCTCGATGCTTACTCCGGGTATCATCAAGTCTGGCTAAAGCGTGAAGACGAAGCCAAGACAAGTTTCATAACTCCTTACAGGGTATTTTGTTATGTAAGAATGCCTTTTGGCTTGCGGAATGCCGGAGCCACTTTTTCACGTTTAATAGCTAAGGCTCTAGGTCACCAAATAGGCCGAAATGTCGAAGCCTATATGGATGACATTATAATAAAAAGTGCTCAAAAGCACCAGCATAGCCTAGACCTAGCTGAAACGTTTGAGAGCCTCCGGGCATGTGGAGTACGCCTCAACCCTGAAAAATGTATATTCGGAGCACAAGCAGGAAAACTGCTAGGGTACTTAGTTTTGAGCAGGGGAATTGAAGCTAGCCCAACGCAGATAAGTGCACTGCAAAGAATGGCTCCGCTAGGGAATTTGAAGCAAGTCCAGAAGCTAGCAGGAAGGCTCGCAGCTCTTAGTAGATTCCTGGCCAGGTCAGCAGAATGAAGCCTCCCAATTTTCAAAGCCCTAAAGGGGTCCGAAAGCTTCAGTTGGACGTCGGAGTGCCAAAAGAGCTTCAATGATATAAAAGCATACCTCGGAAGCCTGTCAACACTTATTGTGCCCCTCCCAGAAGAAACACTCATCCTTTATCCTACAGCAACAGGCTCAGCAGTAAGTGCAGTACTGGTCAGGGAAGTTGAGCTTAAGGGAAAGTTGGTGCAGAACCCAGTTTATTTTGTTTCAAAAGCTTTGTCCGGAGCTAAGATAAGATACCCCGAGCTTGAGAAATTTGCTTATGCCCTGGTAATGGCCTCGCGGAAGCTAAGGCATTACTTTCTGGCGCATAACCTAATCGTTCCTACTTCGTACCCTCTTGGTGATATGCTCCGAAGCAAAGATTCTACGGGTAGGATCGGAAAATGGGCTGTCGAGCTAGCCCCCTTTGGAATCTCCTTCACGGCAAGAACAACTATCAAATCCCAAATCATAGCCGACTTTGTAGCAGAGTGGACGCCATCTGCAGTTTGGGCTCCGGAGGTGCCCTCCGAGGATTTGTGGACAATATTTTCTAACGGAGCTTATCAGGCATCTGGTGCCGGAGCTGGAGTGGTCATCATATCACCGTCAGGGCAAAAGGCCATGTATTCTGCGAGGCTCAACTTTAAGACCACCAATAATATCGCAGAATACGAAGGGGTCCTGCTAGGCCTCCGAAAGGCAAAGGCACTTAGAGCAGCAAGGATAATAATTAAAACATATTCCCAAGTCGTCGCGGGGCATGTTGATAAGAGCTTTCAAGCGAAGAACCCGCATCTAGCGCAATACCTTGAAGAAATCCGCAAGACTGAAGCAGCATTCAAAGGATTTTCTGTTCGAAGTATCCCTCGAGCAGATAATCAACTCGCAGATATTCTAGCAAAAGCTGCATCAGGAGCATTGGACCTCCCGGAGGGTGCTTTCTACGAAGAACTAGTCAAGCCTGCAGTCAATCAATTACCCTCCGCAGAAATACTTTGCATTCCAGCTACAGATTGGCGGGCTCCGATAATGAATACCTTGCAGGGTGGCACAGATTCTTCAGAAGGTCCAGATGCCCGAAGATTGCAAGCAATGGCTCGAAATTACAAGCTTGTCAACGGAATATTATACAAAGCCGGATTGTGTTCCCCCCTACTCCGATGCATCTCACAACCCGAAAGCCAAGACATACTTTGGGACATTCACGAAGGTTTGTGCGAAAGCCACCTAGCCCCTCGTGCTCTAGCAGGCAAGACACTTCGGCAGGGGCTCTACTGGCCGACAATTGTAAGAGATGCAGAGGAGTTGGTTCGAACCTGCCAAGGATGCCAATGGATGGGAAGACGAAGCCACCGTCCGCCGGTTCCACTTCAAGTTATTGCACCGGTATGGCCAATGGCTCGGTGGGGTATGGACCTCATAGGCCCTTTTCCAATGGCAAAAGGCAGCTTGAAGTTTGCGGTGGTAGCAATCGAATATTTTTCAAAGTGGGTCGAAGCAGAACCATTGACCGCTATCACTTCAAGGAATGTGCAAAAGTTTTTCTGGCAAAATATTATATGCAGGTTCGGAGTGCCAAGGGAGCTAACCGTGGATAATGGAACCCAGTTCGAAGCTGACACATTCAATGAATTTTGTGAAGAACTGGGCATTAAGTTGTGATTCGCTGTAGTGCGCCATCCACAGTCCAACGAAGCTGTCGAGCGAGCCAACAGGAACATTCTCTCCGGTCTGAATCGACGAATTGTCGGGTTGGCCAAGGGGTTGTGGGTCGAGGAGCTTCCCAAGATCTTGTGGTCCATTCGAACCACTCAAGCCAGGTCCACAAGCTTTACCCCATTTAGACTACTATTCGGAGATGAGGCCATGACTCCTACGGAGCTCAGGGGTGGATCCCTTCGTGTAGTGCAACCCAGAGATGAAGATGAAAGAAACACTTCGCTGGACTTGTCAGAAGAAACAAGGCTTCGACCTGTCGCCAATTTGACGAAGTACCAAGGCCAAACAAAAACATGGTATGACCCGAAGATAAAGCTGAACGAGCTTAGACCAGGTCATCTAGTTTTGCGAAGTGTAATAGCCCCGGGGAAGCTAGGAAATAAATGGGAAGGACCATATATTATCCTACGCTCAGGATGCCCCAGATCATTTAAATTAGCTAATTTAGAAGGGGAAGAATTGAAACATGCATGTCATGCGGAGCACCTTAAGCATTACTACGCTTAGGGGCTCCTTGTAATCACTTGTAAAGAATTCCTTTTCTAAATAAAGTGGAGGGTCGAATTTTGTTTGCTCTTCGAATATCCCTTACTCCTGATGGACGCATCGGGAGGACGGAGATGCTTGCGGAGTCAAGCATCTTTCCCAAGACCCGAGCAACAGCCTGCAAACCATGGGTTTAGGGGGCTTCGCTGCCAGCCTACGGATTCCAGGCTCTGGCTTGTTAGGATCTGTAGAAGAGTCTAAGGACTTTAAAAGAACAGATTTCCGGCCTCCGGGTTCAAAGTATCTGTAAAAGAGCCGAAGGTGGCCAGCCTACGGATTCCAGGCTCCGGCTTGTTAGGATCCGTAGAAGAGTCTAAGGACTTTAAAAGAACAGATTTCCGGCCTCCGGGTTCGAAGTATCTGTAAAAGAGCCGAAGGTGGCTAGCCTACAGATTCCAGGCTCCGACTTGTTAGGATCCGTAGAAGAGTATAAGGACTTTAAAAGAACAGATTTCCGGCCTCCGGGTTCGAAGTATCTGTAAAAGAGCCGAAGGTGGCCAGCCTACGGATTCCAGGCTCCGGCTTGTTAGGATCCGTAGAAGAGTCTAAGGACTTTAAAAGAATAGATTTCTGGCCTCCGGGTTCGAAGTATCTGTAAAAGAGCCAAAGGTGGCCAGCCTACGGATTCCAGGCTCCGGCTTGTTATGATCCGTAGAAGAGTCTAACGACTTTAAAGATAAACAAACTTCTGGCCTACGGGTTCGAAGCATCTATAAAAGAGTCGAAGGTGACCAAGTAATAAGGTTTCAAGGCTCCGCCCAATGAGACACTTTTAAAGTCCTAAGTGACCAGTATAAAACCATGTAAAGGTAGATTCAACTTCGAAACTTAGAAAATCATAACATAGAACTATGTTCGAAGAACCCTATGAAAAGGTAGAATAGGGATATTAAGTGTTGTGCGACGCATCGGTTTGTTCTGCGCGTCATTGTGTCCGGTGAACCTTTTTGCAATACAGAAGGTCCCCCACCCACAAGGAGGGGTAGGAGGGTAAAGAACAAACAAGATGCTTAGGGTGCAATTCACATTAATTCATCATACTCTTACATCAAGAGAAATTTTGGTCCAAGCCTAAGAAAAATCGGAGACCCTGTCGGCCTCTAGAGCTACCTCTCCGGCTACTCTATCCTTCGGAGCTCGAAGCCACCGGGATTGTCCTTTTTGTTCGAGTGCTTCTCTTCTTCTTCGAGGCTCGTAGTTTCTTCTTCTCCTCTTGAAGCTCGGCCCAAGTCAGAAGTCTTTCGGAGTTAGCCTCCGCAGGGTCTTCGGCCTGGTACTCCGAATCAGACCAATCCATATGTTCGGAGGATGAAGATGCCTTCTCTTTTTCCTCTTCCTTGATATAAGCTAAGACTTCTTGAAAAACCTCGAGGGTTACCTCCCCTTTGTCTCCACGAGGAACAAAGAAGCGAGAGCGGCGGTAAGGCCTTAAGCTCTCGAGGCTTGGCCACTCCTTCCGGGGCCCTTCGTTAAAATCCAGTATTTCGAAGTCAGGTTCTGAAGGGCATGACAGAACCTAAAAGAGCAAAACACCCAAACAAGCTCTTCGTTTATAAACTTTTCATTAATGCAATGGGCTTTACAAGATTTCTTATACATAATTGTCCTATGAGCTAGACCTGCGGGTTGGTTGGTGGAGCAGGAGGTGTCGGAGCTGGCGAGGTTGGAAGCACCGACCTTGTCTGCGCTTGCTTCTGCTGACGGGCCTCATCGATCCAAGCTTTAGTTGTGGCCTTGTGGTCCATCTTCTAGGTTGACCAGAAGACTTCCCAGGTCGAGGATACATTCGGCGAAGGATGCAACAAGTCCTCGGAGGCAAAGCTTCCGGGTGTCGAACCCCCGACCGAAGCGATAGGAATCTGAAGGGCTTCGAGGTGGCAAAGAACTCCAATTCCGGCGCACTGTCCGGAGATCTCTTCATACCGGACACGAGTTCATCATCAGCGACGCCGCCACTTGGATCCTCTTCAGCTTCCGGTCGAGGGACTCGCTGGCCACAGCAGAAGACGAAGGGCACATGGTGCCAAAATATTCCAAGGTACCCTGAAGGGCATCCAATGTACGTTCTGCTACATTGGCATTCTTCTTCTCTGCCGTCTCCAGCCCCGCAACGGTAGCAGACACTTCGGCCATTTGGGACAGCAAGGAGCTCTTCTGGGCCATCGCTTGCTTGAGAGAGCCTTGGAGCTCTACCAGCTGGGTGCTCGAAGTAGCTGCCGCCTGCCGGAGCTTCTCAACCTCAGCCCGGAGCACTAAGCACTCGGATTCAACTTCTTGGGCTGAAGTCCGGAGCGCGTCGCTGTCCTGCCTTGCGATTCAGAGGGCTTCGTCGGCTTCGGCCCTAGCCCTCCGCTCTTCGAGGACTTCTTCCTCCAACCGAAGTGCTCTCTCTTCAGAGCCCTTGAGCGTGGCTTGGAGGGTGATAACCTTCCGTTTGAGTCGATTGGTTTCGACCTCATTGGAAGTCGTTGCCGCTCTAGCAAGGACAAATTGCTGCAAAAGACAAATAAGTACCAAGTATTTACAATTACTAATCAAAAATGGTTGCGGTGCTTTTTATACCTGAAGGGCAGCCCTTTCGAGGGCCGTGTTGAGCATCGGGGCCCTGGCTTCGCTTAGAACGGAGACCAAGTCGGAGTTGGCAACTTCCTGGCTTTTCTCCGACAAAGGCTCCAGGAGCACCCGGAGACCCATTCGTTGCTCCAGAAATGGAGCCAGCAGAGGAAGCCAAGACAAAGCTTGGCGATCGTCTGTCGTGGCCTCTTCCTCCGAGTTGCTAGCCGAAGGCTCGTTGGAAGAGGGTGTCGTCGTTGGGCCGGGAGGGAGTCCGAGGCTTGACATACTTTTGCCCCTCCCCGGCACAAAGACAGGCGGCTCGACTCCGGCGGCGGTAGCTCCTCCTTCGGTGGTTACCCCTTCGGCTGGAGCCGCGTTGGCAGGAATGTCCCTAGCCACTAGAGCCGCATCAGCGGGGATGGCCTCGGCCACCGGAGCCGCGTCGGTGGAAACGGCCCCTGCCACCAGGGTCAGGGCGTCTAGCGAAGTCGAGGTGTCCATCGAAACCACAACCCTAGAAGAAGATGGAGCTTCGTGCGCCGCCGGGGCTTCGTCGCCCCTCGATGTACCTGTAGTGTCAAGGTATTTGGTGAGCATTTACAAGTAAAAATTGTTGTAGGAATCGACCAAGGCAAAAGATTCGAAGTATACCTTCGGAGGCACCGTGAGGCAAAATCGTCGGGTCCTCCAGAACTTCATACATCCAAAGGATCTCATCGATGTCGTCCCCCGAAGTCCTCTCCGGTGTGTTTTCCGCTGGAACATCGACCTCCGCCGTGATCACCCCAGCTACGGGCGAGTTGGGGCGACAGTGTTCGGCTCTGATTTCACGACAGCGGGCATAGGTGTGCGTGTCGTGTCTACCTCCGCAACCTCCCGAGTAGAAGCTTCGGTTGGGACCCCTGCCGCATCTTCGTTGCCCTCCAAGAGATAGTTCTCGAAGGTCTTCGCCAGTTGGGCGCTGGAGTCCTCGTTCCCGGAATCCTCCGAAGCCGAGCTCCGAACGTCCAAGGACGAAGTAGACGAAGCGGGAGCCAGTTGCGGAGGGATCTTTGCCACCTTCTTCTTCTTAGGGGGGGTCTTGCTGGCCTTCTTCGGAGGCTCGGCGACGACTTTCCTTTTCCGAGGAGCTGCTCCGGCCATGTTAAAATCCGGCAGAGGAAGGGGCACCATCCTGAGAGCCCCCCACACTCTATTGGAGTGCTCCTAGCTTCCCACCAGCTCCAACCTCTTCTGCCTTTCAGCCACCGTAGGGGCTCCGAGGACCCTTTCGGTGGCCCGAGCTATCTGCTCCGGGGCTAATGCCAGTGGAGCCGCTGAAAAAAGGGTAACATATTATAAGTATGTTATTTTCATCATCTAACATATTATTGCAAGAGTCGAAGTCTTACCTAGAGTTCGGAGCTCACCCTCTGAAGCTTGTTGAAATGCTATCGGCCAGGTGGCCTTGAGGGGTGGAATCCGAAGAGCAATGAACTCTTCGGTGAGGTCGCGCATGCTCATGCGGCTGGCCACTGAAGTCAACAGCCCTAGCCGCATTGAGAGCAGGATAGGGTTCGAGTAACCTCCGCCTCCTTCCGAAACCAGATCTCCTGAAAGGGTCCAGCGAGAGGGGAGTCCTCTCCAACTTCGGTGTAGAACCACCGAAGGATCCAGTTGCTTGTACCACCGATCGTTGATGGCCTTCGCTGGAAAGTGTTGGGCGTGCTCCCTCCGCAGCTGGAAGTTGATGCTGCCGAAGGCTGTTATCACCTTAGTGTCCCCGGGGCCATCTTGCGGCTTCGGCTGGCAGATGGCTTCGTGGGTGGCGGCGAAGACTTCCGATCGCCCCTCGCACCCTTCGGCCCGAAACGCCCATTAGAAGACAGCCAGGCGGGCGATGGCATTGGGAGACAGTTGAGGTAAGGTGATGTGGAACATGTTCAGTACCTCAGATAAGAAGTTGATGGCCGGAAGCCCCAGGCCTGCCTCGAAGAAGGCCTCGAAGACCACGACTTCCCTGCTTCGTGGCCACGGAGTCGATTCCACCCCGGGGACTCGAGTCCTCAGTCCAGTCCCCAGCTTCCCTTCCACGGCCTCTTCGATGGACTCTGCAGTGCTGATGGATTGGCCGATGAGGAAGCTTTGGGGATTTTCTTCTTGGATGGCGGGCGGAGCTCCCGGGGGTTCTTGGGCCAGGCGTCGCCCGGAGCCCCCGCCATTGCTGCTACGGCTGAGGCGGCCCACGCTTGCCTCTGCGCCAGAGTGCCTACTGCCACCGGCACGGTGTGGCTGGTCCTCGCCATGGCTTGGTGGATGGAGAAGTTGTGAGAATTGAAGGTTGAAGGAAGAGAATCACGGATGCTAGGCACGGTAAAAAGTCTTGAGTAAATTCTAGTCCCTTTTTTATAACCGTCTGCTAGTTGTTGTGCTTCGATCGCATTCACATTGTAGGTTCGACTTCCATCGCTGGCAGGTGGGTCCCGAGAGTGGAACGGCATGAGACCGCTGTAAATTTCGATCGTTACCTTTTACAGAGTATAACGGCTACTTGCGTAGTAACGGTTATAATTAAACGACTCTTCACGACATTTGGGCTTCGTAACGGTTCTCTTTCCCACGAAGCGTTCACACGGCGGTTAGGGGCTCGAAGCCGTGGTCCGAATGCTTCGGATCAGAGATCCTCCGAAAGACTGTAATGCGCTCAAATTTTCTCTAAGTCTCAGAATATGAAAATATTCCTTGCGTATACTGCCTTTCTTCTGTACAGGTTAAATTCGGAGAGGCGTATTCGAGGGGCTACTGTTGGGGGGAAATGCTTCACTTTCAGGACTTAGAGATTAACAGTTCAAAAAGACTTACTAAGCTTCGGAGCTGATGGGCTCATACTCGAAGGTGGAGGCGTTAAGCCGAAGGGTGCCTCGATCTGAAGTCCGAAGGAGCCTTCCGCAAGATATGAGGCTCCGAAGCAGAGCGACAGGATTGATAAGATGTTTGGCTTATCCACTTACCTCGGATGGATTTTACCATTTTAACCCTGTTCAGGGTACCGAATAGTTTCCACTATGTCGGTTGTAATCAAGGGGTAAATAGGTCTTTTCCTTAGACATTTTTGCCTATAAATACCCCCCCTCTTTACCCTGTAACAAGGAGGGAATACTCAGCTATTCTAATACACACATTCGGACTACTTAAGCTATTATCCATTCGGAGGCTTGAGATAGTCCTTAAGCACAAGCTCACTGTTTGTCCGTTCTTGATCTCAGAGAACCTGTTAGTGTAATCTTTTACGCCAACACATACCTAGAGATGTCAACGGAGAATTTCCCGCCATGTTTTACCTCCCCATACCCGTCCCCGCTGGAATATATTTTTCCCGTCCCCATCCCCGCCAATTATGACAAGGATATTTTCCCCATCCCCATTACCCGCGCGGGGATTTTTCCCTGTGGTGGCTCCGTTCCCGATTCAATCTAATCATCTAAAGCATAATTTTTAAGACAATATAGAGACCAAATTTTATTAAATTTTCTAACGGCAAGTGATTCCAAATTTTAATAAAATTTGTAAAAATAACAAGTATGGTGTTAGACATGAATTCATTCATTAGTTGTCATTACTTCAGTTGTGTAATGACCTTTAAATCGATTTTTTGTTCCAGGTAAAACTGGTTTAGATAAATAAAATAATATAAGAAGCATAATTCATACATAACTATGAATCTCTACTATATTAAAGCGTTGATTCACTCGTCCGTCCGCATGAATCTGTCTGCAGCAGCTTACTTCCTCTAGACGCGCGTAGCGCGCTCCTCTCCGATGAACCGCCACTACCACGCACTCCTCCTCGATGAACCGCCACTACCCACGTACTCAGCGCCCCTCCCTCCCACGCGCTCAGCGCGCCATTCATAGCCTTTGTGCGCACCTGCAACTACTGTCGCACGCACCCACGTCGCTGAGCCATTCCTCCCTTTTCCCTGCCACCCCACGCCCTCAACACCCCCGATGCTAGATCTATCCATCCGGAGCCGTGCGGAGTAGCGTCGGCTGATGGTGGGGATGTGCACGAAGCACCGCGAGACGGGTGATGAAGAGGCCGCTGGAGAAGGCCGAGATGATGGGTCTCGTCACGGTGGTCGGCCGTCATGCTCGTGCTGCTCATCTATGCCATCTCGCTCCACTGCTCGGCAGCCATTGGGTTCGTCATGTTAGCGCCCAAGAAGCTCGGGAGCGGCAGGGTCTCCATCGCGACCGAGGTCACCATGTGTCTCGGTCGGCGATGACGATGCCCTCGTTCCCCCCGTCACGCTCCTCCCAACAGTTTCCCCAGTCCCAGTTCTCGCATGGCGAGCCCCAAGCCCCCGACAAGGTCGTCGCTGCTCCCCGTCGCTGCTGTTCCTCAACCACCTCCTTTCCGAGCTCGCCGCCAACGCCGAGCAGCTTGGGAGGAGGTGGGAGGCAGCTGTCTGCAGACGGAGAGGGCATGGATCCAAAATGGTGTGAGAGGCGTTGGAGGATAAGAGGCATATGCGCCGATACCGCTTCACACGCCACTGTTCTACGCCACCTGCGTCCTCGGCGGGCTCCTCAGCACCAGTCTCACCCACCTCGCCGTCAGACCCCTCACCCCTGGACCTCGTTAAGTGCAACATGCAGGTGTGTGTGAGAGAGAGAGAGGCTTCCGTGTTTCTGTTTCTGTCATCCGAATCTCTAGCTTCCCCTGGCAGGCTAATGGAACCTATGTTTGCCATGTTCATCCTTACATGTTGACCCTGGTAAGTACAAGGACATCTCATCTAGCTTCGGCATCCTACTCCAAGAGCAAGGTCTTGGTGGGTTCTTCAAGGGCTGGATGGCCACGCTTGTTGGGTACAATAGCCAGGGGGCTTCCAAGTTTGGGTTCTACGAGTTCTTTAAGAAGTGTTACTCGGACATTGTTGGTTCAGAGCATGCTGAGAAGCTAAAAACCTTCATCTATCTTGCCCCGTCCGCATCGGCTGAGGTGATTACAGATATAGCTCTCTGCCCTATGGAGGCTATGATTCTGTGAAGGTTCGAGTCCAAACTCAGCCATCTAGGATTTGCTCGATGCCTGGCCGATGGGCTTCCAAATATTGTCCAATCTGAAGGTGCCTTTGGGTATAGATACTACATTTCTTGTATATATTGGAGTTCCGTTCAATGTTTCTTTGAGAACATCCTATAATGTGGTGTGCAAATTTCAGGCTTTATAAATGCATGTTACCTCTATGGGGTAACAGACCTTTATAAAGCCTGGAATTTCTCATCAGCAATTATCTTTTGCTATTGTATTTGCATGTCAAGGGTTTTACTTTTGAACAGACTACTATATGATATAGATTACAAAGAACAATAGGAGTATAGGACGAATGAAATGTAGTAACTAACATTTGACAGTTCATGTTCAATAAATATTATGCGCCATGATTGTTTGACCATGTAGAAGGCTTGAAGTTGCATGCTGAAAGAGAACTGTGGTTGACAAATGACAATTTGATGTTATTCATACATTCCCATGGAAAACCGAATAATTTTTCTATAGCTCTATGCTATATGTAAATACTTAGATACTTCATTTGTTTTGCTTGGTAGCTGTTGCCCAGTTGTGTTCTTTGAAAAAAAGTGTGACACCAATTTGCGGGGATGATAACAGGTGGGAGAGAACATAATATTTGAGCACAATGTTTATGCATAAGAGCTTGATAATGAGTAACTCAAAATTTAAATTTTGATTGCTTCTATTTTTCTACCACCTTGTTTACCAGTAGTATACACCTTTAGGTATATATCAATGATATATGTATGATCTAGACTAAGTTGTGTTATCATGTCTTGGTATGATAATCGAAAAAGGATGGTGTGTGCTAACTAAAAATGGGTTTGACCTTAAAATTCTGTAGTCTCAAATAAGCAATAACTAGAGTGTCCAAACACTAGATACATTACAAGAGTGTAAGATATATCATGCAATTACTTAAAATCTTAATTTTTGGTAGATGATTATATGGTGTTTAATTGTGTTATGTTCTCCATTTCATGTTTGTTTTGTCTAGGACGATAATTTATTAAAACTAGATTAGCTATTAACATTTGATAATTTGTAGATTTATAGAGTATACATTTTTTATATTATGTGCATATCTATCTCTTACATGCTTAAGTTTCTTTAGCTGGGCTGGCTGAAAGATTGGCTAGCTGAAAATTTATTAAGAAAACCACCTTTGAGAATCATTAGAGAAACATATTGCATGTTACTCCTCTTCATTAATGTGCTTTTAATGTTTAATTGAAGTAGAAAAAAGGTCCACTTGGTGTAGATTACATTCTTTGTGAATTTTATTTCAGAACTCCACAAGTATGGTGGACAGGGGACATTGCATCAATTCATGACTCAAGCAAGCTGTGCAATCTGCCAAAGCTCTAGCAGAGACTGCCGTTGCATCCACCACAGTACCACCTCATAGCGTTCTACGATCGTCAACCAAAGGTACAGAGTGCGGAGAGGCCCATTCAGAAATGGAAGGGCCCTATCAAGATCAGCAGAATCTATGGTGACTAGATAGATGAAACCGACTAAAAAGGGAAGTGGTATAGCTGCTTGGTCTTTTGGTTGCCTCCACGTCCTTTGGTGAGTGCCTTACCTGTTCTAAATGGTCTAGCTGCCATTGCGAATCGCAAAACCTGGCCTCAAAACACAATTTGTGCTGTTAGACATGATTTTTATGTTGTTTTTTGTTGCGTCGCTGCTGTATCCATTGTCATTTACTTGTATTGGGAAATTTGATACTTCTCTACTATATTAAACACGGATTTTGTTGCTACTATATTACCTTGTTTTATTTATAATTTTTTATGTCTTGGTTATATTTCTCTATCAGAGATTATCGCTATCAGTATCTATTATTTTGGTGGTAGAGACATAAAAGTTTTGAAGATGGTTATGAACCGTTAATATAAGCTTTTGTGCTATAAAATAACTTTATCACAATATGAAGATTTGGAATGAAATTCATTGCAAATCATATTTGTATCATGCTTTAAATAAATATTTGCTATTAAAAATAAAGCACCGTTGCAAAGCACGAGCATCTGACTAGTATAATATTTATAAAGTTAAATTGCTTCAAGTTCAACGTATTTATTGGGTTTTAATTTTTATAGCGTAGAAAAGTCTTCGATTTACCTTTTTATCCGCTAGATACGCTACTGCTCCTGTACCCATCGTTCTGGAATCTGGACTGCCTCCTCCTCCTCCTCCTCCTCCTCCTCCTGATCTAGGCTGCAAAACCCTAAGCCCGTTCTCAAGATGAGGACCATCCGCACGGCGCAAACTCTTGCCTCCCGCTCGCTCCTCCTTTCGTCGCGCGCTCTTCATGGGGTGGCCTCCTCGGTCGTGGCCGCGGCGGGCGGACGGTTGGGCTCCCTGCCGTTGCCCCCTCCTCCGGCATCATCCTCGCGGTCCATGCCGGTCGGGATTGCTGGGGCAGTCTCCTTCTCCCTGACCTTCGCGACGATGGCAGCGGCGGAGGCGAAGGCCAAGGAGCGGCCGCCGCTGGATCTGCTACCGCAGGACGTGGTGCTGTACCAGTACGAGGCTTGCCCCTTCTGCAATAAAGTCAGAGGTATGGTGCTCTTGTTCTGTCCATTCCTCCAATCTAGCATTTTGATTGTGAGCTAGACCAATTTAAGAAGTTTTTTTAATCGATCCAGTTACACCAAAAAAATTCACTTGCAATGTTTCACTTTTAAATCTTAATGATTGTTATTGCGAGTAATAAATTAAAATTTGTATTTTGTTTGGTAGATTTGTTCTTACTGGATCAATTATAATGTGGTAGAAGCAGCTTCTGAGATTGGGAATAATTCCAAGTAACCATAGGAAATTAGGAACTAAGGGCAGGCAATTTTCATGACTTTGCCGGACCAACATACTTCAGTTGGGATCTGATTGATCCTCCTTTTATCCAGTGTTTCTGAAAAATGCATAAGCTACAGGACATAAGTTTCACCGCCTTTTGACATAGTTTTGTACTTGTATAGTTGTATTGCTTCGAAAATTGATAAATGTAGAGTGCATTCAGACCTGTGTATTCCATTTTGAAATTAGGCACATAATTGTTTCTGTTGACAGGGTTCTTGAACATGAAAATAGTGCTACTCTTGTTTAAAAGGTGAGCTTTTGTTGGAAGCCACATAAGATTAATCTAAAATAGGGGAACATTACACTACACAAAGATCAATCCCCTATACTCAAGAGCTGCACTAGGGACATTCTCATACAAATATTGGTTGCATCATTAAACTTTCCACAGAGAGTTTACAAATGTTTGACACTTTTATTTAATAATAAAATGAAGTGTCAGAACTGTAAAACCTTTCTCTTTCTTTTTTAAGGGGTATAAGGAAGACAGATGGAAATCCACATACACCACACCACACTCCACATGTACACTCTGACACTCTGTGTGCACGTCCCCTACAAACACCAGGGTAGACATTGAAGGACTGTAGGCCTCCATAGCACAGGTACATGCTGTGCTTGGAAACGGTCCTAGTAGTCTTGACTCTTGACTGTCAATGTTTGCTGCAAATGCTTGATCTCACAAAGGGGATTGCTCTGCACAAGTCCTTAAGTCTACCCAAGTGTCCCACATTTCTTCTCCAGATGGATGGATCATTGCTAATCTCCATCCAACAGATGGTAGCTTACTAACCAAACCTTGTCTGCCTCCTTGTGATTCCCACAGAAGAATTATTCACTGAGGCTAAGTCATGGGAGTGGATCTTGCCATCAAAAGTAGGGAAATCCAGCTTGTGGTAGTGAGTAACTCTTCCCCTGGTGATCTCGCTGGAACCCTGGAACTACCGTCACTTGTTGCTG
This sequence comes from Zizania palustris, assembly GCA_019279435.1. NCBI lineage: Eukaryota > Viridiplantae > Streptophyta > Magnoliopsida > Poales > Poaceae > Zizania > Zizania palustris. The sequence continues at coordinate 39,109,283 of JAAALK010000288.1, forward strand.
GCATGGTCTGCTTCAATGGTGACGGCACATGCTGGGGTGCAGTGAGAAGGTGAAGCCCGTGTAGCTTGGCTGTGACATGGTTGTGGAGGAGGTCACTGCAACAGCCTTAGACTTCCCTAATGTCGCCATTCAAGCCTCCAATTCGCTACATACATCTCAGATATTGTTGAACTCCATGATCAATGATGCCAGGAAGAATTCCATCTTCTAATTGAGCTTTGTCTGCTGTGTGGCAAGCATTGCCTTTGCTTTATTCCATGCCTGGTTCTTCAATGAGTCTCTGATATCAAGTTGTTAGGTTCCTGCAATGGGAAAGCCTAACCAGGGTCTAGGGAAGGGGATGAGGAAATATAGAAAGTAAATAAGGTTATAGATTGCATTATTACTGCTTACCAAACAAATCCCTAGTATTGACTTTAAATAATAGCACTAGCGTGGAATAAAATATCTGGTTGACAACCTAAATAAATGAAATTTATATCTGACTCTAATTTAATTAAAACTTATCTCAAATCCGTGTTATCACTGATCACACTTGAATAAGCTTGAATAAATTACTCTAAACTAACACTGATTCTTACTACGATGCTGATACTTCTTTACCTACATAACAAGGCATAAGCATGGATTATACATAAATGCATATAAAAATGCATTTCTCTTGTTAGATAATGTCATATTCTCAGTGAACTAAAATTGGAACACATCATAAGCACGAATTCACTTGACATTCAACATTAGTCAAGATATAGCTTGAGATATGGTCGTATAAATAGGTGCCCATGGTCTCATCAATATATGTCCCCTTGTCAATATTACAAACAGTAGGATATTGTCATACTACTGATATTAGAAATTAGAAAAAAGGATGAAGTTGGTATGGCACATTTGTGTGTTGGGTGTCATGGGAAGCAGGTGGGGATCATATACCTCACAAATTTAGTGTTTTTAGCATAGTTTGAAAAGTCGGGCCGGAGGTCGAACTGGCTAGGATGCTGGTTCGTGGTTTACTATATAATAAATTATTTTATTTATTTAATATTGATTTATGCAAAAAAGTCGTAATTATTTTGATAAATGCAACAAGAATATGAAGTTCCAAACTAGATTTTTGCAAAGCACAGAAGTTCATTTCAGCTAAAAGAAGACCACATGCATCTATTGACTATGTTACTTGGATACGTCGATACGGATACAGATACGGATACGGATACGTGATACGGCGATACTTCGATACGCCATATTTCAAAAAACACAGATACGGTGATACGCATATAGATATACACACACATATATATACGCATATATATATATAGACACACACAAATATTAGTAATACATGTAAAAATAAAAAAAACTGTAAAAAAACTATCTACCAATCTATAAATTTAACAGTCACACATTAAATATGAACAACATTAAATCAAATCAAGACAACTTTTCAAAAAAGTGAACAAACGCTGTAGAAAAGCCAGCAACACATCTACGCATGAAGTGAACAAACTCTGTAGAAAAGACCTTGTAGGCAACCAATAGCCAACGCAGGTTAGCGCATGAAGTGAAGTTGAGAGAGGACCGAAGTCACAGACAGCAGAAAGCTGAGAGAAACAAAAGAAGAAAAGGGAGGACCTCTACTCACGTGAAGACGTCGATCTGCTGGAGGATTCGCATGGATCTGCTGGAGGATGCGGCGGGCGAGCGTCCACAAGCCGTGGCAGGCGGCGGCCGGCGACGCATGGCGTCCCCAAGCCGTGGCGGGTGGTGGCCGGCGATGGGTAGCGTCCCCAAGCCGTGGTGGGCAACGGCTGGCGGCCGACGACGGGTGGCGTCCCAAAGCCGACGGCCCGCGACGTCCCCAAGCCACGACGGCGCATGCACGGGAGACGGCGCGACGACCGTCGCAACTGGATCTGGGAGTGACCACGGGAGTGAATCAGGATGGGGAGAGAGGAAGTAACCCGCGCTGCCCATATCCTCCCGAATCCGATACGTATCGGAATTAATTTTATTATTTGGAAAATGAAAAATAGTCGGATACGCACCGGATACGTATCCGGGCGTATCGGATACGTATTCGTATCCAGATACGTATCTGACACTGATACGCAGGCTTGGTGAAGTATCCGAGCTTCATAGTCTATTGATTCTCTGTATTTGCAGTCTTCTTTATACCAGCTCCAATTTATGCTATGAAGTACACCAGAGATTCAGAGGTGGTCCCCATAAAAAAGGAAGAAAGAAAAAAGAAAAGCAATCTCATGCAGTACCAACAGGAAGAATAAAGCAATTTTCTCGCCTTGTAATTAGTGGCTGCAGATCGGTGATGAATTAATGGCCTTCTTGATTTATTGCCCTCGAGCTCCATGCAGATGTAGGTATGCAAAACATCAGAAACATTGGCCATATCTTCTAATCGATGCTAGCCCATCGCCGTAGTCATGCATCTTTGATCATCAACAGGAGGATGACCTCACTCTCCAGATCAGAACAGAGGACTACATCTTAGCAGTTAACAATGATTTGAACCTACATGTTGGTGTTGTTTGGATTAGAGCCTCTGCCATATGGCCATATGAGGGATAAGTGAGGAGTCATGGAGGAGCGGGAACCCTAGGATGCCTTTTCAAGTGCACATGTTGGCTTGTTGGGCCAACTCAGCTCAAGTGCTTATGCTCTCTTGTTTTTTCAACTAGGCGTGGACTGCTCAGTTCGCTAAAACTGTCCCGGTTCATCAGCTGAGGGGGCTCCTGGCCGGCTCCCTGTTGGCGGGCAGCGATGAGAGAGAGAGAGGGGTTCCTCGCGGCGGCGATGGCTGCAGTGAGAGAGAGGTCTTCATCGCGGCGGTGATGGCGAGATCTCCCCTCGGCCCTCCCTAGCGGCGGCGGCGGCAAGAGGAGAACTCAAGTTGGCTACCGCCTTGCCCCTTAAGTGCCGCCTAGTCTGCCTTGTGCCGCCTAGGCAGAAAAACGCCTAATCACGTTGCCTAGGCCGAAAGCGATGCAAAGCATGGCCGCTCAGTGCCTAAGCACCCTAGGCAGATGCTTTTTTAAACACTCATCGGTTCCATGAAATACTGACCGGTTCACCTAGAGCCTCCAGTTCCAGCCTTTTCCTGTTTAACCACAGTGCGGTCCGTTGACTGGTTTTTAGGCGGTAGTATGTAATTTAACATAGACAATATAACTCTTAATCGTGCTTTGTAGATGACCATTCAGTTGTTTCCTTGTTGTTTTCAGAGTAATACACACCAGCAGGTCTTAAAGTTATCGTAAGTGTCATCCAGGTCCTTTACTTTGAAGTTTGAAATTGCAGATTTAGGACCTTAAGCTTGTTTAATGTATCATCAGAGGTCGAAATGTACCCATGTTGGATATGGTTAAGGTTGGATGATGCATTTTACTCTTGTTTCCATAACTTTGAAAGAGCAGAGCCTCCCAGCTAAGAATTATGGGAGTTTATTGATAAAATCAGACCATCCAGAACTACGGAAATTTATTGTAAAGATTGTCCAACTACTGTAGTTAATTGTTAGTACATCAGCCATCCCATTAAGTTGTACGGCATTATTTTTCAATATGATTCGATTGCAGCATGATATAGCCATTTATTCTGTAATGAATTTTGAAATGCCATTTGGCTTGAGGTTGTCATGTGTTGATGGGTTCTCACAGCTTGGTACAAGGAGAATGGCACATTATCTGAAGTATGGGTGCATATAATACCTAAGTGTGACCTTAATGTAAGATCAAGTGGATGAGAAATCCTAATGGAATAATTTTGTTATTACATTTGTAGACCCAAGTGTAGTATTTTGGATTTCAGAAGTTTGAAAGTTGATTGCTAGATATCAGCAACTTGTCTAAAATCATTGTTGCTCTCTCTGTTCTGGCGCAATTTCTTTTAGTTGAAACATTATTCGTTTGATTCATTTCAGCTTTCCTAGACTATCATGATATACCCTATAAAGTTGTGGAAGTGAATCCATTGACTAAGAAGGAAATCAAATGGTCTGAGTACAAGAAGGTCCCAATACTGACAGTAGATGGTGAACAGCTTGTTGATTCATCAGGTTACATTCATTTCATACTAGTGCATTGCAGTTCACTTTCTTTTCATTGTTATGGTTTCAACATTTTAAGTAAAATGCTTATTTTTTATGTGTTAAACTTCTGGAATTAACATTTTGTTACATCTGATGTTGGTAGATATAATCAATGTATTACAGCGCAGAATCTGCCCAGATGATGTAACTAATGAAGAGGAAGCAATATGGCGCAGGTATTTCTCCATTGCTTTTAGCCTTTTATCCATTTCTGTGGCATTAGTATGCCTCATATGTTATTTATATCTTGGTTCTCCCTTTCTTTTATCATTAATGTTGTGGTGCTCCTATTTCTAGAAACAAATATTGTTGGAAAAGACATACCTACCTCTTGAAATATTTTTCTGATATATAAAACAACCTCTGTTACCTACTTAGATGATAAAGACTTTTTCCCTGGATCTGGTCATAGTGATGTTCCAAAGCCAGGAAGGTTTACAAACTGAAAGGCGAAAACACAAAAGCCAGGGACAACCAACCACCAAACTGCTTTTTTTGGAGGGGAATTACTCCTGAGTGGGGTGAGCAGGATTCCTCTAGGGGCGCATTTGGTTGGAGGAATGTTGGTTGGATTCCTTTAATAGGCTAATCCTAGTAGATTCTTGTGTTTGGCATGATCACCTGGAATGTTAGTTAAGGTTATATAATTCCGATGTTACTCAGATTCTGGTAATTTGTGATACCTGGATTCTTTTTAACAGGTAGCTATCGTAGTGTAGCCTTCTGCCAGAATCTTATTGGCTGTTATTTCATGAGCATGCCCTCGGAATGTTGAATTCCTTGGAGTCTCATTCCTATGGTTAAGATTACATGAGAATGTTAAGATTATCATTAATCGTCTTTTCATGTAACTAAATGCACCCTATATTTGCATGACTATAGCACTACTTCGCCCTCTTAGTGTCCTTACAACTGGAGCTTGTCTACGATAACATGATTTTTTTCTTTAATTGTCCTTGACAGGTGGGTTGATGAACACCTTGTGCATGTCTTATCACCAAATATATATCGGACAACTATGGAAGCCTTGGAATCTTTTGACTATATTGCAAAGCATGGTAATCCTTTGAACTTTTATCTTACGTTTCTTGTGCTGCTACATTTATTTCTGTTGATACATCAAAGACATGGTATTTTCATTAATTTTCCTGTCCTTCAGAACAGTACCACCAATGCCAATAGTTCTCACAATTACTTGATACTCAATTTACATATTACAGTTGTACTTCCCCTGGGAGATGTTGCACTTCTATCTATCTTTACAGTTGTTTTTCACTTTTTGTTGGTTGGTTATTTATACCAGCTTATCACTACCAGCAGTCCAGCAAATTGTGCTCCATCCTGCTTCCTGCATCGATTCTAATAAGACACTACACGTTCCAAGATTCAGACATTTTTCTTTTTGCTCAAGTAGGCATTAGGCGCTAGTCAGGCGATGACCCGGTGCCTAGCACCTAGAGCCGCCTAGGCGGCACCTAGGTTTTCCTCTCCTCACTGGGCTCCCATTACAACCCTGCACAAAATCCTCTCCTCCCCTTTTCTTCTCCTTGGCGTTCCCCTACCCTTTTCTTCTCCCCCACCCTGGCTTCCCTCCCGCCATCAGTCTAGCGCTGCCAAATCCCGGCCATGTGTGCCCTGCGCCGGTGGATCTCCCCCGCTCTCTGTGTCGAGCCACCCAGGTGCCATGGTCAACTGCCCAGCGCTGCAGTTGACTGCTTGCGCTTAGGTGCCGGGTCTACCCAGCTGACTGGAGGGTTGTCGTGGCGTTGGGGTACCGCCCAGCGCCTTTCGGGCACCTAGGCACTGCCCAGATCCAATCTTTTGTACATTTTTTAGAAATTAGGACCACTGAGGAATGAGGATCCTCTCAGGACCATCAACTCTAATTCCACTTTTTATTAGCAGACAAGAATCTTCAGAAGTACTTCCATAGTTTTATGTGGTCATCATTATGTTGGTACTAACATTGTATCATAAGAGGGACTAAAAATCATTGTTCAATTTTTTATGATCATGTCAAATCAAGTTGTATCTAAAATCAACTAAAGGAATGCTATGCAGTATACCAGTATAACAACTTGGACTGCTGAGGACCTCTCATATGGTCTATCCTAGGCACGTGGGAACATTACTTTGCCAAACTTGCAAGTGACAAAACTAAACTGTTCGTTTTTATGAGGTATGCCTACTTAGTTTTTATCTTCCCTGCAATGTAATCTTTTAAGAAGTTATGACTGGAACCACAAGAGGCAGTAAGCACTTCATCCATTGTAGTGTGTGTACATGTAAGCTCTATCTACACCATACTTGCATTTTGATTTCGTGAACCCAAATATTATCCAGGGTCATCAGTATTTCTACATTAAGTTGTTCATTACTGAATCCTAAATGTTGGAGATAACACAATTTGATGAATGCTCACTGTTCATGGTGATTGTCAATGTCCAATAATTGAAGGGTGTTATGCATAATGGGCAACACTTATCATATCCATGAGATATAGCTAGCACGTGGGGGGATTCTTGTATTGAGGTATGTCATGGTTAAGAGTGTGTTTGGTTCTGTTGAGCTGTGAAAAAACTGCTCTGAGCTGCCTGCTGTGAAAAAGCTGCTCTGAGTTGTTTGATGTGGAAAAGCTAAAAGTCGTTTGGTCGAAGCTGTTGTGAAAAAACTGCTATAAGCTGATTATTTTTTATAACTTAAATAATTTTTATCATTATAATATTCTATACATATATAAAAATAGGAAACACTTAACATTGATTCAACTAAATAACTGAAAAATATATTAGATAAATAAAAAAATGCATAGTTCATCTCATAAAGTAACCGACAACCACGTATTATCTCATAAAATTGTGTAATGCAATACAGATTATAATAATGTTAGATCAATCAAGACACCTTGAATTCATGCTATTTAATCTATACTAAAAATTAGAAAAGCAGAAGAGCAGAAGCAGAAAAGCAAGGTTCAAGCTGTTTCCAAATTTGTACTAGAAAAAAACTGTTTTTTACAGCAAAAGCAGTTTTGGTAAACCCGTTTAGTTCAGCTTCTGTTTTTTTACAGCAGAAGCAGATTTTAAAAGCAGAACCAAACGCATGCACCCTAAGGCAGTAGGGCAGGTAGAAGTGGTTAGATGAGAGAATGAGGGGTGCATTGAAAAGAACAGTGTAAAGGAAGATTCAGAAAAATCCTTTCCTGAGGGTTACTTGTGTACTAATATTGTCTCTAATAATATTCAAAGTAGAAAAATAATAACTAAAAGTAAGATGCCGTGCTACCTAGTAATGCTATTCCTCCATCGCTAAACAGAAATGTAAAATTGGGTACAGAAGTAGTGCTCTGCAAGCTAATTGTTTGATCATTTAAGCAAAATTGACGCATGATGTGTTGTTGCTACATTTGACGATGCTGACTTGTGCACCCAAACTCTGCAATGCAGGCAACTTCAGTTTTACAGAGCGGTTTGCTGTGAAGTATGCTGGTGCTGCAGCAATGTACGTGGTGTCTAAGAAACTAAAGAAGAAGTACAATATAACTGATGAGCGTGCCTCATTGTACGGTTCTGCTAACACATGGACAGAAGCCCTGGATGGAAGAGACTTTCTAGGTATGATATTTTTCCATTGGCAAAATGAAAAGGGTAACAGCCTGGGCTGGTGAAAATCCACATGCATCAATTTTTTTTACTCCTTTGCACTGATATCAACTTCGTGACATCATTTACGTTTATCCAGGTGGCTCCAAGCCTAACTTGGCAGATCTCGCTGTCTTTGGTGTTTTGAGACCAATTCGAAACTTGAGAGCTGGAAAAGATATGGTTGAGCATACTCAAATTGGTGAGTGGTACCAACGGATGGAAAATGCAGTTGGAGAACCATCAAGAACCCAAGGGTAGAACAAATTTATCATATTTTTTTGCCTGTTCTAGTTCCCCGATCATTTCAAGTGATGGGAATACATGTTTTAGACATTGAAATCATTCAAATTTTGCATAATTTTAATGATAACAACGTGCTACATCAAGTACACAGAACTGGACATGAACAATAGAAAAACAACTCAAACTTGGGTTTTAAATCATATTACAGCTGTTACCTTGTATCTTCCATTTTTTCCCCAATAGTGACGTTGTTATGTTATTCCTGATTTATATGAAACTATGACGGAATGTCAGTCGTGAAGACTTGCTAACGTGTGATCCGGTGATCGTGTGGAATGGTAAGCTGGAATTTTTCGTTCATTCTGCATCGACGTCCTTTTGAAATGACTAGCTAACCATGCCTGCCACATTGGAAAAACATCAGAACACAGCATAAATGCTGACTAGTAGTTTTCTACATCATCATAAGTGATAGCAGTATGCATGTCACCCAATCTTTGGAAACACACATTATCTTCATTTGGGTGGCTAGGTTATTTGAGTGACTAGGTTTTTGGTTGACTTGTTAAGCTGAACAAGGAAAAAGGGTCCTCTCTTCTTCTGTAAGGGTATTTCCAAAAGGTTGATTGGCCACAAAATAAGAGATCATATATTAAATAGAGTATGAAGGGCAATGAGCACTGAAATAAGCATATTCTTATTATTATGGGAAAAAAGATTGGTGGTGACAATCTGGCACTGCAGATCCCTTGTTTGGTGTGCAGAAAAATGTCATGATTCGGGAAACCAGGACTAGTTCCATATGAATTTTTTAGAACCTATCTTAACTCATCAATTTGTCAAACTCCGTCTTCTATTGAACATAATTACAAAGCCTTTCTTTATTTCTTCTATTTTCTGGAATAATAAAGAATTATCCTCTAGTTTATCTTCCATGTAGTTACATACATTACAGCTAATTTTATTTTCGGGTATTTCAAATTTTGTCATGTGGCAACTCTAGAATGTATGATGATGTTATCTTTTTCACAAACAAGATCAAATTCAAAGATACTATGCCATGCGCAACGCATCTAAATATTTGATGCTAACCTGTCTTTGTTCCTCTCCATCATCCTCAAAGCCATCTTCCTCCTAAACTTCAATAGGAGCTGACAAAGCAACTGCTCTCAATGATAGCTCATGCCTTCGTTTCCTCTCTTTAATTTATGGGTTAATTTTTTTCCGTGCCATCATTTTTATAGGAGCTTTGTTTCTACATCCTTTTGGCACTTGAACTGGGCAACCTAGGTTCAACAAACAAGATAGTAGAGTGGAAATTTACTGATTTAGGAACAGGTTAGGCAGTGTGTAAATCACAGAATATCCAGCGAAGCCTTAAACATAGGGTTCAATTGGATCCGTGACACTGCAATTTTTTGTGTTCGAAGATCTATCATTACTGTTGTCATGCCATTATGATTTTTACATATTTCAAACATCACTATCATAGAAAAACTTTATTAGTCACAAGTAATAACCTCTATTAGTGATAGACATGTCTCTCATCACTCTTATCGTGTCAGTAAAGTCAAGTCATTAGTGACGGGTGTTCACCTATCACTAAAGGGTCACTGATACGACACGATGTTCCAATCTTCACAACGTAGGATTAATCACTAGATAACTAGTTGTAGAACAACCAAATAACTTACTGCAAGCAGCAATAACTAGTGCAACCTGACAAATAAAACTCAAAGCCAACCAGCGTCTTGAACTGGCAACCTGAATCGAGTATTCGCCCAACCACACTCTCAAGAACCAACCAAAACAGCCTACAATCAATCAAGACAAACCTTAAAGGAAGTAGGCGCACCGATTGGGGAGCGGATGACGCCGCCGCTTCTGTAATCCCACGAAGGAAATCACAAGAGCAAAAGGTAGAGATTACTCTCAAGTTTGTTAGCACTCGGCTAAGCAAAGAGGTTCTGTTGATCGATTATCAAAAGTCTATCTTTACCTTAGGAGTACATAGATATTTATACTAGAAAAAACCCTCGTAGATAGGTATGAACACGAAATGAAAACAAACAGATAGATCATGTGAAAGGTCTCCTCGGAACAGTGGTTCCCGAGTGGTTTCCACGTGGCTGCTGCTCTTATGCACAATCTTTAATTTTTTTGATCATAACTCCATCTTCGGTAGTCCAAACGATATGCGCTTGATTGCGTTGGAATCGTGACTTGATAAGCTTTCACACCATGTGCATTATGTGCCATGAAATATTGTACATTAATACAGTTTTGAATGGGAAGTTGAACGTCTATTAGGCTGTTAACCTTCTGACTAATCTTCACTAGTTTGGTCAAATCTCAATAATGAAAATTCCAAATTGGTCGGTCCTAGTGACATTGAAAACTAGACTTGATAAGCTTTCCAAAAAGTGCTCATTCACCTCAATATCTTATAGGAATCAAAAGTTATGCGATTCACAAGTATGGTTCTTTCGTGCAGTCATCACCTTGCTTGTTCTTGCATTCCTCCTTAGTGAACCTGAGCAACAACAACGTGCACGATTTAGGTAGTATATAATTCTCGTTCATATTAAATTGATCTTCATAAAGTAGTAGGTTCACCTCTTGTTGTAGCTTCTTTGCTCGACTACACGTGATCGGGCCATCAAAGGCTTGGGCTGGTGTTGATGTAGGTGATACTTGAGTCGGGGTTATTTTTTGGGGTTGTAACATATGGGTTGATGACATGGTCATATCATTCTTCCCCTCTTGAAAAGGAGTCGTCCTCGACTCTAAGGTGTCTTTGCTTATGAATGGCAATAAATCAGCAACATTGAAGGTCGTACTCAAACCATAACTTTCTGGAAGATCTATCTTGTATGCATTATCATTGATCTTTGCAAGAACACAAAACAGTCCATCTCCTTGAGGCATCAATTTGTATTTGCGCTTATCAGGAAAGCGATCCTTGCGCAAATGTATCCACACAAAATCCCTTGGCTCAAATATTATTTTCTTCCTATGTTTATTCATACTTGCAGCCTTGCGTTTAGCCTTTAGTTCGATTGCTTCCTTGGTCTTCTCATGCATTTCCTTTACATATGAAGCACACTTGGAAGCTTCCATATTGGTTCTCAAATGTAATGGAAGGGGCAACAAATCGATTGGAGCAATAGTGTTGACGCCAAGATTTGGTAAAGCCTAGGGCCCACCAAGGATGTCGTACAGTCAATGAAAGTCAAGAAGAGTCTAATCAAATATGGTCAAATATGGTCAAAGAAGCCCGTCTGTTACAACATGGCCTAACATAAAGGAGTCGATAATAAGAAGGTGAAGATTATCGAGAATCGGTTAGGATAAGATACTTGGACGGTATGTCCCCAGACTATAAATATGTATCCCTTAGTTAGGTCAAACAGACATCTTTGTCAAACAACTACTCGGTGCATCGCCACCCTTGTTTTTTCAAGGTTAATCCTAATGAGATTCGACACTCGGAGCTAGACTGCATCATTTCAATCTCTAGCGAAGAGGTGAGTCCCATTACCCCGACGACCATATCGACGACTAGGTCAGTATCCTCACGGCTACATCAATTTGATCTCTTGAGGCAAATGTCGAAACAATACGGTCACTGATTTATATTGGTATATTAGATAGGTCTAAGGCTGCATTAGATTGATCTCTTAGATTGATGTGATCTAGGTGTGGTAGTTTGAGGCTTTATCGTTTAGGTCCGATATCTCTTACTATTGGATCTTTCTCATGTTGTATGCCGTTCATCTAAATAAAGCATGCCCGATACTTTGACATATTATTAAAATCATCGTGATTAGGTACTATCTTGGTTAGGTACGATCTAGTTATTGTGATGATTTTCATGATATAGACATATTATCTGGCACATTTTATTTATTTCTATCGGAGTATAAGCCGATAGGTTATCTTTAATTCAATGCCACATCTTATTTGCCATCGGAAAAGCAATCATCGACCCATATGTGCAAGCTTCCTTTCTCATCGGCCGATGGTATGCTCGCCCGATCGCTTCGCCCGTGGTCATCGGCCTTATTACCGATCGACATAATAGTCCACAAATATCCTACCCTCATTGCGGTCATTGGCTTGATAGACGATAGGCTATGCTACTGATATTATTCTATCTGTTTCCTTATCAGTTGCAGGGTCAAACTGATTAGCACGACGTCAACCTTTTTTTCTAAGAACGTAGGAGCTGCACTGGAGTTAAGCAGATCTCCTAGGCCACGCGTGTGTCAAAGTGTGACCAAAAAACGCACCAACGCGTTTTTGGCACGTTTGGTGAGACATACTTCATCAAATCAGCCATAGCAGGTGAACTCAACGACGACAACATCATTCCGATCACCTTGGAGACCTTGATTGAGGAACAAAGGGTAGAGGTATGGAAACACGTTGACGCTTTCCAGGAGCTATGCCTGCAAGCCTATAGAATGACTCGAGCGAGTCCCATCCTAAGGGATCAGTTGCCAAGACCAGCGATGGCCATGAAGATCAGTTAGCCGACAAAAAGCCTTGATGTCGGTTTCCAAGAGATCGTCAGCAACGCGCTTCACCACACGCTCATCAATCAATCTAGAACATTGGTCAACACCCTCCATGGGTTGATCAAGAAGACTATAGATGGCACTGTAGCCCACGAGCCACCACAAGGTCTGACGTATCTCCCCGATACTCAGACCAGACTACTATATAATCCGTAGCACACTCGGACGACTCCATAATCGCAAGGGTCGATGAGGCTAGAACAGCCAACCTTCTCGGTCGGCCATAAAGGAAACAGGACAACCCAACCATCGGCCCCCGCTCGGGACTTGTCGTCGATTTCGCCTTATAACCTCGAAAGAGGTGCGTTGGTGCCGTTATAACGGCCGGCCACAGGTCGATAAGACAGGAGGCCCCACAAGTCACATATGGTGTCGCAAGGAAAGTGCTGCCAGATGTCGTGCCGCCTAGGAGGGCACCCAACGGTTTTCCTCAAGGGTACCATAGGACTGTGAACTTCGGAGCACATCCTTATGGTGATGAGGGGCAATATAGATACAACACTGCCCGGCTAGAGCAATATTAGCAAGCCCTAATGCCTAACTGGTACCCAACGCTAGGACAGTAAGAAGATGACTAGGTGTATCAGATCATAGAAGTTATCAAAGATCAATTTGGGCTGAAGCCCAAATAACAGACATACATGTATCGGTGGCCTTATCTAGAATGGTTCGACCGAGTACCGCTACCTAGCCGATACAAGGTACCCGACTTCACCAAGTTTTTTGGACAAGACTCGGTCTCCACAATCGAGAACATGAGCCGTTTTCTCGCCTAGTGTGGAGAGGCATCGACCGATGAATTGTTGAGGGTCTGATTTTTCGTACTCTCCCTATGAGGATCGTCCTTCACGTGGTTTGCCTCACCGCTGACGGATTCCATCAGATGATGGGTGGATTTGGAGAAGAAGTTTCACTAGTATTTCTTCATCGGCATTCAAGAGGTGAAGCTCACCGACTTGACGACCGTGAAGCAAAGAATGGACGAGTCGGTACAAGATTACATCTAGTGGTTCCGAGACGTATGGAGTAGATGCTATAGTTTGAGCCTTAGTGACACCCAACTAGCGGAGTTGGCGTTTCAGGGACTCTTGGACCCAATTAAGGAGAGATTTTCATCACATGAGTTTGAGAGCCTCTCCCAACTAGTACAAAGGGTATCAACACATGAGAACCGATTCCAAGAAGCAAAAAGAGACTGATATCAGAAGAAGATGTCATACGCTCAGGTGTACCATTCGGACTCCGACGAGAGCAGCGATTCAGATGCAGAAGTCGGTATGGATGAATAGTCCAGAAAAAAGAAACAAGTCGCATGCCCCTGGGTGAAACCGGTCGATAAAGAGGAAAAGTATGACTTCAACATCAACAAGGTTGATAAAATATTCGATCTATTTCTCAATGAGAAGCAGATCCACTTGTCACCTGGTCATGTGATACTGCCTACCGATGAGCTGAAGAAGAGGAAATACTATAAGTGGCATAATTCCCATCGCATCACACTAATGAGTGCAAAGTGTTCAGGCAGCAGATCCAATCATCCATAGAGCAAGGTCGAATCAAGTTCGATGATGGGAAGAAGTCGATGAATATTGACGGTCATCCATTCCCAGTCAACATGGTGCACGCGTACCACGCTGGTGATCGACATACATAGAGGAGCAGGAGAGCCAGCAGTAGCATCACTTATTCGGGCCTCATCGGGAAATACCAAAGGAAGTCGAAGGAGAGGATGGACAACGAAGACAACCACAACTACTCATGTTTCAATCCTCATTGCAATTATGAGTTCTACAGGCTTTGCTGGAATGAAGGGCTATGTCTACCATCAAGGGATAACTACCCGGGATGCGACACCAAGGATACGAGACAAGATGTGTGAAACCAAGTGAGGTCGCACTATGTTTTTTGTATTTGTGATGAGTGATTGACAAGGTTGAGTGATGAGCTAGAGTGATGAGTGAGTGATGGTTTGATTGCATCGATGGGATCAATGTGTGGATATGGAGAGTGGATGCCGAGGGGATCAGTGTGCGTCGTGTTCCGTGTTTTGGCTTGTCTCATGTGTGCAGGGTGGAGATGCTAACCAACTGTCAACGACGGGTGATCAAGGGTCAAGCGGGGAGCTCGTTGCCAGAGGATCAAGGATGCCCGGTGAAGTTGGAGATGATCTCAAGAGTGCACGAGGAGATAGAGCAAGACATATACGGAGGGATGGTCGAGATGGCATGATGGTCAAGTCAGCGAAAGGGAGGCCAATGCAAGTGATCAAGTGGCTCGAGGGGATCGAGAGCGGGAGAGACTTGCTGGTGGTCGAGTTCACGGATTGGCGTCAAATGTCGACGATCGAGGATACTTTGTCAGTTTTTGCTGAAAACCGCCGCATTAGAAAATGTTTTTAATTCCAGAAATTAGGAGTCTATTTTTTCTGTTTTGTCGTCTAGATTAAGTGTAATCTTTTAGTATTTTTTCGGAATTCTTAATTCTGAAAAAATATTAAAAGAATAAGGTCAATGATATAATAAATTAGGAGTTTGCATCAATGGATTTTTCAGAATTTGTAATTCTGAAAATTCATTATGGCAATTAGGTAAATACCTAGAACTTTTACCCTAATGACATTTTGGTGATTTTTTTAATAGGCTTGCCTATATAAAGGACCCAAAGGCCTAGGGTTTAGGTGACTCTTTCAGCTGAACATTTTGGGGCTACCAACCACAATTTATATTTTGTTCTAGCCTTTTTGGTGTTCTTAATTTCGTGCTTACTATTCATCATCTGTTTGTGTCGGATCAAGCACAGAACAACGCAGCCAGGAGCTTCCAGCGCATGTACTGTTCATCCCCTTAATGATTCACTTTTGGAGCTGAGTTTTGAACTATTTTGATGCTGTTTTTGAACCTGAGTTCTTCACGACTTTGTTGTACAAGTTTCCAGGGTTCTAGTTTTGAAGTTTGCAAAAGTTTTTGACCACTACTGCATATTTTTTTATGTCCAACAAAATGCCTAAAAAGTTCTGGAAACTTGTGATTTCTGCTGAGTGTTGAGTTCTGTTTTCAGTCTGGATTGAATATTTGAGGTGATTTTTCATCTATTCTGGTACTGTTTTTGGACCTGAGTTCTACATAACTTTTGTTTTCCAAGTTTCAAGGGTTCCATGTTTGAAATTTTCAAAAGGTTTTGACCATTGCCGCATATATTTTTATGTCCAACAAAGTGGCTAAAAAGTTCTGAAAACTTCTAGTTTCTGCCAATTTGTTTTGTTTTTAGTCTGGATTCAATCTTTAAGACGATTTTTGATATGTTTTGGCTCTGTTTTTGGACCTGAGTTCTACATAACTCTTGTTGTCCAAGTTACAAGGGTTCCATGTTTGAAGTTTGCAAAAGATTCTGAACACAGCTACATATAGTTTTTGGCTCATCTATATGCTATAAAAATTCTACAAGGTGGTCATTTGCTGAAAATCTTGAATGCTGAAAGTTGAATCTAGAAACATTTTTCTCCATTCTTTTTCTATTCCAGCTTGCTGATCATGTGTTGCCGTATGCAGTGATGCTTTTTTGCCATTAACAACTGCATGTACTACCAAGCACATGTTCCACCAAGTCCATTCTGAAATTCCTTTTTTTATGTGATTTCTTTTGTATCTGGATTATTCCTCTTTGTGTACTGTGCTGAGAAACAATTAATTTCTGCCGGTTTTTTAATTCATGCCTCTGAAGTTTTTTTATCTAAACACTTTTGGGGGCTGCATATTTGAGAGAAGAAACTTGAGTTCTTGAAATTAATTTGGCATTTCATTGTCCGAATAGAAATAGAAAAAGTTTGAGAGCTATTTTTAAAGTGCAGTCTTTGTGTGTGCAAATTCAGTGCTGGTGATCCCTCAATCTATCATTTGACATAATATTAGATAGGAGGGTGAAAGCATTTGTTTTTATCAGAGTCTTTACTATATCTGCTTCGGATCCCTCAATCTATCATTTGACATAATATCAGATAGGAGAGTGATAGCATCTGTTTTTATCGGAGTCTTTACTACGTCTGCTTCCGCTTGTTCATTTATAGGTGCGTTGGGTGATTTGAAAAGGCCATCATATTCGCAAGAATTTGTCGAGGCGCATATTCACCCCTTTTCTAGTCGCCATTCTGATCCCACAATTGGTATCAGAGCCGGTTAGATCACCAGTTGACCTTAACCGGTTTGTGATCCTTTTTATTGACATGTAAAGAAACACTAAGATTTCGATATTCGATGGTTGCGATTTTGCTTATTAGAAGGTGCACATGGAGGCTTACCTACTAAGCCAAGGAAGTGCAATTTGAGACATTGTTGATTCCCAATATGTGATCCTTGAAACTCGCACCACTGAGGCTCAAAGGAACAATACGATTGTAACAGCAAGGCACGAAATATACTATTCATGAGTCTGAGTCGAAAAGAGTTTGATAGGGTCCAACATCTTTGAACTGCACGTGAAATTTGGACCACTTTGAAAACTTTCCATGAGGGCACTACTCAGATTAAGGCTAGGCGGCAAAGCACATATAATCAAGAATATCAAATGTTTGTGCATGGCCCTAGCGAATCTGTAGATGCCATGTTTGCTCGATTTGATGGGATTGTGAGCAACTTGCGCTCCACTGGGACTTTAGCTTATTCGGACAATGATAGAGCTATCAAACTTCTCTATGCTCTTGATCGTAGCATATAAGAGGTGAAGATCTCTAGTATTGAAGAGCCGGTGAGCTTTGATACCTTGACTTGCGATGAACTCTTTAGTAAGGTCAAGTCCACTAAGATCGCCAAGACATCTCGTACAGGATTTAGAAACTCTTTGTTGCCTTCTATTGCTTTGGTTTCTGGTCCTGGCAGTGGCACCTCATCTAGAGGTAACTTTTCTAGTGGTTCTGCAGTTTGTGCTTATTCTGGTGGTTTTGACTTGTCCCCCTTGTCTCTATCACAAAAGAACATGTGGACACTCTAGATGATGAGGAGCTAGCTCTCATTGTCAAGTAGTTCACCCACTTCTACAATGATAGACCAGACCAAAGGAGAGGAGGGTCGCATGGATGTTTTGAATGTGGAGATCTTTCTCACATAAAAGCAAATTGCCCTAAATTAAAAATGAAAAATGAAAATGAGCACAAGCACCAGAAGTGGAATAAGAAACCCTTCTTCAAGGGGAAGCGTGACAGAGTGGCTAAGAAGGTAGCCAGAGTTTTCTTGGCCCCTCTCAGTGACATCGACAACACATCAAGTGAGGAGCCAAGCTCTAATGAAGAAGAACCATCCAAGAAATAATAAAAGAAAGAGAAGAAGAAAATGGACTTCACCGGCATTTGCTTCATGGTCGACAACAACCATAGCAGCGACGAGCTTGACACTTCTGAGGTATATCTATCCCGTGATCAGCTTCTTGTTCAAAATGATGAATTGCATGATGATGTATGTTCTCAGGATAGATTACTTAAACTTGTTGTTAAAGAACGAAAAGAACTAAAACTCATACTTGAATCTATTTCCATCGAACTTGCAATCTTAAAATCTAAGTCTGATGATGCTAAATGTAAGTCCTGTATTATTGTTATGGATGAACTTGCTCAGCTGCGTTTTACACATGCTCAAACTGTTGAAAAACATGAAATCACTGAAAAACAGCTTTTGGAGGTGGAGTCTAGTCTTGCTGTCATCAACAAATGCATGAATTGTCCTTTACTTGTTGAAAGCATTAATTTGAGAGATAGGCATGTTGATGAACTTAAGGCTAGATTGGAGAGTGCTGAGTGTTCTAAGGATGTGCAGCCGCGTGTCCCACATGCATCACCTTTAAGGACCATCTCAGCTTTGCTAGAGAGCAAGTTGAAAAATTAAAATGTGAAAATAATTATCTTCTCTCCGTAGTTGAAAAATGCACTGAAGGGAAGGGTAGGATGGATTTGCTTTTGGCTAAAACAAAAATGTGGATTTGCTTTTGGCTAAAACAAAAATGTGTGCTGACAGGGCAAGGTTAGCTCTAGGGTTGGGCTATGAGAGAACCACTCCAAACACTCCGAGCGAAATAGTGTTCACTCCATCCACTACCGTTGAGAAAGAAAGAGCCCAGTTAGACACCACACAAAAAGCCGAGAATCCTACTCAACCTATTAAGAAATCCCTTCATCCACCAAAGGAAACTCTTCAGCAAAAACCCAAGAAGACTATGAGATTTGCGCCTGAGACCCCTTCCCACACACCCAAGAGAATGTATCACTGCTCCTATTGTCATCAGGTGGGTCATTTGGTTGGGTTTTTCTTTCGTCGTATCAAGGATGAACGATGTTCTTTTAAGATGATCTTTTAGGACATGCATTACCCATCTTTTGGTATGCATGAGCCTGCTTTTCACTCTTATCCTGATTTTGAGGCTCCCCATGGTTTCATGAGATTCTGTCCGTCGTGGTGTACACCATGCTTCATATGGTGCTAGACCGCGTGTAAGAGACTTTGATTCTCGACAGTTTAGGAGACCTCGTCATTTTCTAGGATCGCGTTTTGAAGGTAGACCACACACTTTTTATCATTACTCATACCCTGTGCATGATTAGTCTACTGATTTACATGGTTCTTGAGTTTTACAATGTTGGATTCCTAAACAGTTTTCACTCACCCCAACACAGAGCATTTGAGTCTTCTAGCATATTTTGAGGAGGAGTTGTGTAGCTGCATGAGCTTCTGTTGTATGATTGATTGCTTTTACAAGCACATGCTTTATTATGCCTTTGAAGTATTGTCTTTAATACTGTTGATTATACTTTGCTTGAATACATCTGACTTTAGTTATGAGCACGACTTTTATTTGTGAAAACATGAAAATGATCACTACTTAGTCTAGAAACTAGCATGAATAGGTTGAGTGCTTTTGCTATCTTTTACATGCCTGGTAGGTAGGTCCTTTTCACTTGGATGCTAATACGCAACTTGATCATTTCAAAAATATTGTGCTGAAAATTAAAAAATGAAAATGAAAAATGAATGAAAATGATTGATATTCATACTGTGTTGTGATAAAATTGAAAAAGATATAGGTGGGTTTGCTTTGTCGCACTACTTTGTTCTGCACTGCTTACCAAAGCACTTTGCTATGAACTGGGACATTGAAGTGTATGCTGAGACTATTGCTTTAAGCTTATGATGGTTTCAACCTAGGCTTATCTTGGCCGGTTAGCATAAGGTTGACATGCAAATAACCCCTGGCACTAAAATGAAAAATTAAAAAAAATCAAAAAACTTGAATCAATCGCATATCAAGTTTGCTGAAGCTCCTTGTAGTAGGACACACTTATCTGGTTTGTATTTGATTAGCTTTTGCATCTCATGCCTTGCCATGTCTAGTATGCTAGTCTGAATGGTTATGCTTTTATTTGCTAAAATCTAAAAATGCTTTCTCATGCTTTTTGTTTAGATGATATTCACCTGAGATTGTCATACAATACTTTTAGACAATATTCAAGGCAAATGATGTTTTGTACTGTAATTGGAGTTGCTCATGTTTCAGAAGCTTGCATCTATACTCTACCCTCACACCCCTTTTTGCATTTTTCATCATCTTGATGCTTGCATTGCCAAAGGGGGATAAATGGTTTACATGATGAAATGATTGCTTTGTTCAGGGGGAGTATTGGCTTTCATGTGCATTGATGCTTTTGCCAACAAAGATGCTTTGCTTTTCATGAGTTTTTGCCAAAGGGGAAATCTTTTATCAAGTGACATGTTTTTGCTCATTTTTGAGTTTTTATGATCACTTGTGCGCTTAACTTGATACTTTCATCACGTTTCTTTTTTGGATTGTCAATGCACTCATCAAGGGAGAGATAGTGAAACCAAGTGAGGTCGTACTCATCGGTGTGAGTCGCATTTCGTGTTTTGGCTTGTCTCATGTGTGCAGGGTGGAGATGCTAACCAACTGTCAACGGCGGGTGATCAAGGGTCAAGTAGGGAGCTCGTTGCTAGAGGATCAAGGATGCCGGGTGAAGTTGGAGATGATCTCAGGAGTGCACGAGGAGATAGAGCAAGATATAGATAGACGAATGGTCGAGATGGCGTGACGGTCAAGTCAGCGAAAGGGAGGCCAGTGCGAGTGATGAGGCGGCTCGAGGGGATCGAGAGCGGGAGAGACTTGCTGGCGATCAAGTTCACGGATTGGCGTCACATGTCGGCGATCGAGGAGGCTTTGTCGGTTTTTGCTGAAAACCATCGCATCAGAAAATGTTTTTAATTCCAGTAATTAGGAGTCTATTTTTTCTATTTTGTCGTATAGATTAAGTGTAATCTTTTAGTATTTTTCGGAATTCTTAATTCTAAAAAATATTAAAAGAATAGAGTCAATAATATAATAAATTAGGAGTTTGCATTAATGGATTTTTTAGAATTTGTAATTCTGAAATTTCATTATGGCAATTAGGTAAATACCTAGAACTTTTGCCCTAATGGCATTTTGGTGATTTCTTTAATGGGCTTGCGTATATAAAGGACCCAAAGGCCTATGGTTTAGGTGACTCTTTCAGTTGAACATTTTGGGGGCTACAACCATAATTTCTATTTTGTTCTAGCCTTTTTGATATTCTTAATTTCGTGCTTACTATTCATCATCCGTTTGTGTTGGATCAAGCACAAAACAACGCAGCCAGGAGCTTCCAGCGCATGTACTGTTCATCCCCTTTGTGATTCACTTTTGGAGCTGAGTTTTGAACTGTTTTAATGCTGTTTTTGGACCTGAGTTCTTCACGACTTTTGTTGTACAAGTTTCCAGGGTTCCAGTTTTGAAGTTTGCAAAAGTTTTTGACCACGGCTGCATATATTTTTATGTCCAACAAAGTGCCTAAAAAGTTCTGGAAACTTCTGATTTCTGTTGAGTGTTGAGGTTCTGTTTTCAGTCTGGATTCAATATTTGAGGCGATTTTTGATTTGTTCTGGTATTATTTTTGGACCTGAGTTCTACATAACTTTTGTTGTCCAAGTTTCAAGGGTTCCATGTTTGAAATTTTCAAAAGGTTTTGACTACTTCTGCATATATTTTTCTGTCCAACAAAGTGGCTAAAAATTCTGAAAGTTGAATCTAGAAACATTTTTCTCCCTTCTTTTTTTCCCAGCTTGCCGATCATGTGTTGCCGTATGCAGTGATGCTTTTTGCCATTAACAACTGCATGTACTGTCGAGCACATGTTCCACCAAGCCCATTCTGAAATTATTTTTTATGTGATTTCTTTTGTATCTAAATTGTTCCTCTTTGTGTACTGTGCTGAGAAACAATTAATTTCTCTCGGTTTTTTAATTCATGCCTCTTAAGTTTTTTATCTGAACACTTTTGGGGGCTGCATATTTGAGAGAAGAAACTTAAGTTCTTTAAATTAATTCGGCGTTTCATTGTCCGAATAGAAATAAAAAAGTTTCAGAGCTATTTTTAAAGTGCAGTCTTTGTGTGTTCAAATTTAGTGCTAATGATCCCTCAATCTATCATTTGACATAATATTAGATAGGAGGGTGAAAGAATATGTTTTTACCGGAGTCTTTACTACATCTGCTTCAGATCCCTCAATCTATCATTTGACATAATATCAGATAGGAGGGTGATAGAATCTGTTTTTTAGAGTCTTTACTACATCTGCTTCCGCTTGTTCATTTAGAGGTGCGTTGGGTGATTTGAAAAGGCCATTATATTCGCAAGAATTTTTAGTGGCGCCTATTCACCCCCCTCTAGTCATCATTCTGATCCCACAAGATGATCATCAGCCATATAACGTCAAGCCAAGGCTACATGATCAAGAAGTCGTTCACCAAAGGTTGTCACCACTGAGGGTATCAACGCTCGAAAGGCTCAGCCCCATCAACTCCGAGGAAATCGTCCAACTGGCCGATGGCAGTGCCACACCAGAGAAGCCGCGATGGTGCCCCAGTAGTATTTTCACAAGGAATCAGAAGATAAGGATCCAACATCTGAGGTGTGATGAAGAAACGGATCAACCCTGAAGGATCAAAAGTGAATGGCGGGTAAAAGATAAGGACGATCAGGAGGATAAGAAATATGCGGGGGTAAACATGGTGTTCTTCCTCCCCGCCGAATATCGGGCCATCACAGAAGATGACACAAAATAGGCCGATACGACGGCTCAATTAGTGTTGGCTCCATAGCCATTAGTTTTTGACATACAAAAAGACTTTGAGCATCGACATCTAAGACCTCTCTATATCAAAGAATTCGTTAAATGGAAGCCGATGTCCACAATGATGATAGACGGAGGGGCGGCTGTCAAATTGATGCCTCATGCCACCTTTCGTAAGCTTGGAAAAACACCTGAGGTCCTCATCAGAACTAATATGGTGTTAAGGGACTTAGTCGGTAACTCGTCAGACATGATGGGAGTGTTGAATGCAGAACTGACGGTTAGGAGCAAGACGATGCTGACTACCTTTTTCGTTATAGAAGGAAAATAATCTTACAGTCTATTGCTGGGGCATGATTGGATACATGCAAATTGCTGCGTGCCCTCGACAATGCACAAGAGCCTATTGCAGTGGGTCGGAGGCAAGGTGGAAATCGTCCTGGCCGATAAATCGGTTAACATAGCTGCAACCGATTTATCAGTGTAGGAGACAAAAGGAGTCGTCTATCTATTAGGAAAGGCTTGGGATGACAACTTTATTGAAGTATCAGATAATGGTATCAACCCAATCAACAAGGAGCTGCCCAAGCTTGTCTTATAAAGACGGCGCTAAAAAATAAGGGGTGGACTCAGTCAAGACTTTTCCGCAACCGATGATCCACGGAAATGCAAATGGCAGACTCGGCGACAGACCAAGGCCAACCTTTGTAAGTACCCAGATCCCCAATGAGATAAACAAATCGAAGGCTGCTACGTCGTAGATATGTGAGAGGCCGAACGGGAAGCAGAGCGATCATTCAGACAAATCATAAAGATCTACACACAGAAACAACCGATACCAACGGTATCGCCTTTAGATGGCCAATGTGGAAGCATTGCCCTTAGACACAAAATGCAAGCAAGCTCAACATCAAGTCAAAAGAATCAATGACAATATATTACAAGAAAGGACAAATGTTTCATTACAAATATCATTGATTTTACATTAGGTCAAAGGAGCACCCGACGGATCGCTTCAATAGCCCGAAGCCGGATTGCGTCAACATCCCGAAGGATGGCCCGGTCCTCTACATCTGAACCAGGAACGTCTTGAATAAGATGATGACGACACTACGCGTGGCGAATGACATTGGTAAGCTGGCTCTACTGGGCTTCAACACGGGACAGGAGGGAAGATAGAGCACCCTCCTTCTCGGAGATCGCCGACTGGACTTTATCGAGCTCCGACAACAAATTGGCCTCCGCCGTCCGCAACCAGTCGAGTTCCCATGATGTGGCCAATGAATTGCCTTCAATGTGATCCAAGAGAGCACCTTCGGTCATCACCGTCACGTTATCACTTTTCACTGCTTCTAATAGTGATGACTGACAAGCTCGATCAGCCATCTACTGCATGGCCTGCTGCACCCTTGACTAGTGAAACTCTAGGAAGGCAGTATGTGTAAGAACATCGATCAACTCCAGAGTAAGGCAAGCCGAGATGTCATCGAAATGAGCCCTTATCTGACCGAGTCATTGACGAACACCTCGATTAGAGCTGCCAGTTGATACAACAAATACATCAAGAATTCCCTCACTTCCAAAGTCAATGGAACGGTAGCCGATGGAGCAGCACTAACAACCTCATCGGCATCAATATACGTGCTGACATCAAAGGAGAATTGATGGATGAAGGACTGAGAAAACGAAAGGAAGGTTAGATAAATGAGAAGAGAGGCATGCCAATGCCAAAACGAGGAGACTTACGTCTGGTAATGAGACTGGAATGGCTGACTGCGAGGAATCGGTAGCAAGAGGAGCCGAATCGACACACTCTGTCATAACAACCCGGGGGGAAGGTGGGTGCTCCATGTCAAGGCTATCCTTGTCAGGACTATCCTGCTCGAGCATCGGTTACATCCAAAGGTCAACATTAGTCACGTCGAAGGCAGTAAAAGAGAAAAAGTATGGACAAGTAAAGATACCTTAGGACCAGCATCAATACTGATAGCCGATGCTTTGGAGGTAGTGACATTTCCTGTCGGCGTATCGCTTCCAACGACATCAACGCCCACAGCCATAGACCTAGCGGCCACGCCAGTAACAACATTGATGACTCCCGGCGTATTGACCCGAATATTCATCTCCGTGACAACGTTGGCAAACTTCACAAATTTAGGATCGGCGGGTGAATCCGCCATGTGGTCGAACGTCACGTAAAGGGAGTTGACATCAACAGGAGATGACAAGGGCCGAAGATGAAAAAAGATGTTCGATGTCATGAGCACGAGAAAAGAATCGCTAAAATACTAAGGATGAGAGCAAACCTAGGCAGACGATAGAGCATGAGCGCCAGGGGCTGGCCCAGTCAAAAGGACGATCGGCGCCCAAGGAGGTCGATTTGTCTGGCTAGTCCGAATCCTTATGGATCAGTTTACAGACTGGGACAATGTCTGGCACTTCTGCGCCAAGCTCTTGGACTGTCTCCCACTCACCCAAGTTGTGGGGATGGGGGCACCAGTTCCCATGTTCGTAGTGGCCGATATTGGTCCGTATCGTATCGACCGACCATTGGAACTCGCCAAAGGTGTGTCGAGGTCATCCTCCTATAAGAAGCAAAGTTACAACATGCAAAAAAGAGGTAATGGGAACTGAGTAAAAGAAGAATCAAGATACACACCTCAGGTCCCGCATCGGATTCACTTGGATGAAGTCGTCACCGATAGGTCAAAGAAGAGCGGTTGAAGACATGCCACCTCAGATCGTCCCACTATTGAATAAAGGCAGTGGAGGGTGTCTGGCAATCTATCCAGTAGGAAAAGTCGCCAGTAGAAATCTCATCGGTCATATGGAGAAGGCAGTCCCACTCTAAGGTATTCCTGACTTCCCCATTAGTTTTGATCTGATAAATGAAGAACAAATGAGGTGGGAGTTGACCGAAGCCCAGCTATCTCGTGAAGACTGATGGGTGATATAACTCATAAGAGCCTTTTTGAAGATGGTCATCGGTGAAGTTGACGGGCAAAAGACAAGGGAAAATTACAGCCATAAAAATGCGATGGGACTCTTCGTCCCGGAACACCTCAGGGAGTATTAGCTGATGAGGGCACCCATATTCGAAATAGTGTTCAAAAGGATACCAGAGGGTTCGATCCGAAAACCCAAGGTAAAAACCCCTAAAGCAAGTGTCCAGAGAGGCATGAGATAAAGGAAAAGCGGAACGGAATGTTGTCGCCTCGCCTAAGGAAGAACAACGGTGATAAATGGGAGTAGCTGATCTGGGACATCGACGGGGAAACACATGCGAGTAAGAGGAGTTCCTCAACGACATCGGTCATGTATACATTAAGCTAGAGCTAGATAAACAACCATGAGCTATTAAGGTGACGGATGGTATTATCAGTTAAGAGTTTGGCCGATGTGGGATGAAGAAGGTGATAAGCGGATCCAAGAAGGTACCGACCAAGAGGAGCCCTCGCATAGGCAACAAAGCGTTCAACCATAAATTTTAACTAGAAGGTCAGGCCAAAGGCCGATATATAAAAGACGAACCTTTCCATCCATAAGGTAAGAAAGGCTACGTGTTCATGAATGTCCACTAGGTCGGTCTTCTTATTGTGCCTTGTGATGTATTGGCTCTAGCTATTGATGGACTTGGTGACGAGGCAATGGGTTGGCTTAGTATAAAAGAAAGAGGGGTTGGCCGATGAATCTATATCGTGGAAGGTCAGGAAGAAGACATCAAGCATGGAAGGGCTCATCATACCATGACCAAAGATGAAAGCATTTAAGGCATTGAACCAAAAATAACAAGTGACGGCTAGCATCAGCTCATTTTGGTATGGCTCGGCAAGGGAAAGGACGATACAATAGTCGAGGTCAATTTCTTCCCAATCAGCACGGTAGGAGGCCAATACCCTAATGTACCAGTCATGCCAGCCAGGGAGAGAAGGAGGAAAGGGTTCAAAACTAGATTTCTAGACTGAAGAAAGCATGGAAGAGAACTTGAAAGGGATTCAACAGGATTCGACATTGATAAAGTCCATAGGATCAGGATTACCCATAGGGCCTAAGAAGAAACAAGACAGATGAGTGCCAATGGGAATCAGAACTTGGTTCTGCAGATTCTAGAAAAGGTAAAAGAAGCAAATGAAAGAAAAAGGGGAACAATGAGTAAAGGTGGCAAACGAACCAAGAAGAACCAAAAAAAAGAGGAGAATACCAAAAGCTTACCTCGAGGATCATGTCGGCATGTGGGTCGGTAGAAAAGAAGAAGGCATCAAACGGCGGTGGTCACAAGAACACGGCGGCGAGCTCAAGGGGAAAGAATGAATAGTGAGTAGAAAGCATAAAAAAGAAAGGTGGAGTGACCGGGGTACTTATAAAGCAAGAAGAGACTCCTCGGTAGTTGGGTCAAGCTGATTTTGCTGGATTTGGTGGGGCCACCTGCAATGTTCGACAAAAGGTAACCATGAGTACATTTTTCAAAGTGCCGAGATCTTTGCAGGCCCAATATTAGAGGAACCGAATTTTCGGTTTAAAGGACACTAGTACAAAACTGTGTGGGATGAAGCCTGGTCCGACACCACCATGGAGAAACGTAAGTACGTTAGACCAAGCAACACCCAACAGAGTCATGAATGGTCGAAGATGAAAAAGTGAGAAAATGAGAGAAGATTATTGTTGGCGTAAAAGATTACGCTAACAGGTTTCTGAAGATTAGAAACTAACAAACGAAGTGTTTGCGAAGTGAACTATTCTAAGCCTCCGAAAGGATAATAACTTAGAATAGTTCGAATGTGTGTATTGAATAACTTGTATTTGGTCCCTATTACAGGATGAAACGGGGGGTATTTATAGGCCCAAACATTAAGGAAAAGACCCTTTTACCCCTCTGTTACAACCGACATAGTGGAAACTATTCGGTACCCTTAATAGGGCTAAAATGGTAAAAGACTAATCTAATGAGAAAGAAGATAAGTCTTCCATCTTAGCTGGCAAAGGAGCTCCTGTAAGAGTCTAAGTTCGAAGGTGTGCTCCGAACTAGAGCCCGTCATCATGCTTCGAACTTGATTTAATGTATCTCCGAAGGTATACGCTGGAAGTCTTTAGCTTAATCACCAGTCTCTATCTTGTTACTGCAATAACCCTGAAGATGGAATATTTTCCCCCAACAATAGCCCCTCGAATATGCTTCTCCGCTAAATCTGTAATGTTAGGAGAGCAGTATACGCAAGAAAAATAATCATGCGTAGGGGTTAGCAGATTTAAACCATCTCCGAACTGTGTGGAGATGTAAGCTTCGAATCAGTTTCTAAAAAAATTATATTCGAAGTAACTTAGAACTAACTAAAGAAATCTGAAAGCCTTTTTAGACTTAGAAGAAATAGCCGTTAGTTTCTTTCTTCTAACGGAAGTTACGAAATGCTTTAATTTCAGAGCAAAGTAACGGTTGGGAATGCGAAACGGCATGGGCAAACGGTAAAAAATTAGAGTCTGAGCTATAAATAGAGGACCCAAACCCTTCTCGAGTACCTTTTCACCGCTTTCGTGCAAAGAAACCATCACCTGAGCCCTAGCCTCCAACCCGAGCCCTAGTCTCCATTTTTCTTATGATGGAATCTGTGAGATTCAATGGCGAAGACTAGTTTCAAAGGCCCTGGAGCAGCTTCAACCCTGGCCCGGCAGTAGGCTACGGCAGTAGCAGCGGCTGCAACCTTGGCGACAGCGACCCCGAATCCTTCAGTGGCAACAATGGCGCCGGTGGGAGGAAATCCCCAGAATGTCGGCCCCCAAGACCTCTTTCCAGCCTCAACGAAGTACACAGATCAATCTTATCAACTGGGGCCGTCAACCTGCAGAAGAGAATCTCTTGAGGCTGGAGTAGAAGGCAGAATTAGTTCGGGGGTGATGATTCGCAAACCTGGGAAAGAGATCATTCCGTCACTAAGGCCCGGAGAGGTGGTTGTTTTCGAAGCCTTCTTCGAAGCTGGCTTAGGACTTCCGGCAGTTGATTTCTTGGCCGAGGTATTGGATTTGTTCCATGTCACTCTCCCTCAACTTTCTCCGAATGCTGTAGCTCGTCTCACCATCTTCGAATGGGCGTTGCGAGCCGAAGGTTGTGAGGGGAGGGCAGAGATCTTCGCAGCGTTGCACAGAGCTTCGTGCCAGCCAAAGACCTTCGTAGGCCCCGGAGGTGAAAAAATGGTAGTAGCCTTCGGAAGCATTAACTTCAGGCTTTAGGACGAGTACGCTCTCCGATTTCCTGCCAAAGCTATCAACGCTAGATGGTATACAGACTGGATCATGAAATGGTTCTATGCCGAAGTTGGGGCGAGCAACCGTCTAGCTGGACCTCTGCAAGACATCAACTTCCGAAAGGAAGCCCTTGTGCATCCAGACCTGGGTCAGCTCGAAGCTCGCCTTAGCTTGCTTCAAAAGATCAGTCATCGGTTGAGCATGCGAGACTTAGCCGAAGAATTCCTCGGGCTCCAAATCTCTCCCCTGATGGCCAACTGGCCTATCATCTTCGAAGAGGATTCGGAAGGCGGTCTCCAAAAAATTTTCTCAACTTCAAGTCCTGCAGGTAACTTCGAAAACTTCGGAGCAAATCGTACGGTCTTCGGAGAAGATTTTGGGCGCACCAACTCCGACCGAAAAAGAATAGAGAAATTAAATTGGTCGGGAGTTGGGAACGATTTAACAGAATGTGGGGACTGCTGGAAATCGTTCCTCCCCCTTTGGTGGATTGGGTGCCTTCAGAGAAAGGACCCAAGAAGAGAAAAGCTGAAGCTGGGACTTCGAGCTCCACCAAAACTCCGGTTAAGAAGGTGGCTCGAAAGCCAAAAAACCCTGCACCTTCGAGCCCAAGAGCTTCAGTCTCCGATTCTCAGGAGGACGAAGGCAGGTTACTTGTGAGGCTGATTGACGAAGATGCAGCTCAAGGAGCTGCACAAGTTGAAGAACCTGCGAACATGCCGGAGTCTCAAGAGAACCCTGAGCAAACGAGGACTTCGACAGTTCAAGAGGATTTACCTCAGGACGAAGTTCCTGCGAATGAGAGTGGAGTCGAAGTCACTGTGGCTTCGATTCCGGAAGAAGCAACAAGGACTGTTCAGGAAAATGTTCCTGCAGTCGAAAATTTGATGCTTGACTCGGACGAAGATCTTGCATTCGATCCGCCAAGCAGTCCAATGCTTACCCGCCGCCAGAACGTCGAAGGTAAACTCCGAATAATTTTTATCTTCTTATTCTTTTAAAAATGCGAAATTATACAATGTATAATACCTTTGTTTTTACAGAGTCCACTTCTATGGAAGAGGTCCGTCCTGAAGATACAATTCCTGGACCTTCGACAGCTTCAGAGCCAATCCCAGGAGCCACTCAGATGGGGCCTGGAAAAGGCAAAGGAAAAATGGACCCCCTCCCTGCTCCGAGCTCCGAATCAACTCCGTCTGAGTCAACAGACGAGAGCCAATCTACCGAGACGGGCCAGTCTCCGGGGGCTCCGAAGACTACAGCTCAACACTCCGGGCCTTCGTCAAACGAAGATGACCAACAAGCTTTAAGTATGCTCCCCCTTCTAACTCCTTTCTTAGAGCGAAGAACTGGTCTTCGGACTTTGCTCGAGCCTTTCGATCGAGCTAGTCGCGAAATTGGGGAGACGAACTTGGTGGCCATCTTGAGTGAGGCGGAGAGCTCGGAGCTTAACGCTGCCATGGAACGTGCAGCCTACCAGGTACGAAGTATCTGCAAAACAACATCAAATTTATATACAAATAATTTCTTACCTTGGTCTTTTCTTTTCGCAGCAAACAGTTTTGGCCCGAGCTGCGAATATATCAAATGAACGAGAAAGCGCTCGCCTTCGAGAGGAAAACGCAACTCTTCAACGGAATTTCACTATCTCCGAAGGTCGAGTGACTCATATGGACATCATGGTGTCAACGGAGCGCAGGGCTAGACAAGGCTTGGAGGCTGCGAATAAAGAGCTCGAAGCAGAAAGAATTGTGCTTTGAGCAGAAATTGAAAGGATGTAGGCGGAGCACTGCTACTGCGGGGACCGAGCTTGTTATGCTTCGAGAGGAAGCTAGCCAGCTACTGAATCATAAAAATTCCTTAACTACGGAAGCGGATAGGCTCTCCGGAGTAGTAGAAGAGCTAACTTCGGCGAAGGATGCGCTAATCGAAGATAAGCTGAAGTCCGAGAAGGTAGTTGCGGAGGTTATGGATCAATTGCTAGGCGTTCTGGAGTACTTCGGTACTACCGGGACGCTTCCTTCTGATGACAACATCTCCCTTCTGCGCCGGTTGAAAAGGATTCAAGGAGTGGCGAAGCAAATGAAGACAGCAGGCATTCGTTACGGAGAACTCTTCGGACAAGTGGCTGCTGTTGGCCTACTTCGTTACTACGAGGATTTGGGTCGATCGATAGCTCTGAGCGCAGGAGAGGGCCCCATTACCTTCGACGACGATCAGCTTCTCACTCCTTCCGAATGTGTGGCCGCTGCCTGGCAAGCCTTCCAAACTTCATGGAGAGCCGAAGGTCGCTCTGCGATCAAGGCCTGGATTGACGAAGGACAACGCCAGAAGCAGGCTCAGACCCAAGCTTCGAGCAGTCAGCCTCCTCCGAACCCGCACATTTAGATATGTCTTAGGATCTTTGACTATGTAAAGCTTTGCGCTTATGTACATTTATGAATGAAAATTTGTTTATCATGTTTGAGGCTTTGCCTCATATGGAAGATGTCGAAGTGTTAGACATTAACGACGAACTTCGCTCATTATGGGCTACCTTCGATCTTTTAAAAGTTTACAAGCGCCCTCGATTTTTAGTTCCTCGAGATAGCTCCGGTGTAATTACGCCCGAAGTAAGCAAAGATATATTATCTTATATTAAAGAGGAAGAAAAAGAGGTTAACTTGGAAACTTCGTCTTCTGAAGACGTTATATGGTCTGAAGACGAAAGAGAGGCTCAAGGTAAAAAACCTGAAGAACTTGGAAGCTGGGAAAGGAGCCCCGAACGGCTTCGAACTTGGGCCGAACTTCAGCAAGAACAGAAGGATTTTAGAGCTTCAAAGGGAGGCAAGAGAGTTAAACGCAAAGTTGTTAGGACTCCCGGCACTGGAACTAGTCGTTCCGACCCTAGCTCTAGAGATCGAAGAGGTCTTCGATTCCTTCTTGGAATAGATACCAATTTTTCATAATGTAATCTGTAATCATATTCGTTCGAATAATAAATATCGATTTAAAATTGTCTCCCTATTTATTAGCCCCTCTTTGGGTGTAAGAAACTTCGAACTGTGTTCAAAGATGGTTATGCACAAAGAAAAACTTCGGAGTACAAT
Source organism: Zizania palustris (assembly GCA_019279435.1). Lineage (NCBI taxonomy): Eukaryota > Viridiplantae > Streptophyta > Magnoliopsida > Poales > Poaceae > Zizania > Zizania palustris. Next base: position 39,141,316 of record JAAALK010000288.1, read on the forward strand.
TTTTGGGGTTCGGAGCCCCTCTGTAATTTAAAGATCTTTTAAAATCTTTATAAAATGTCTTCGACTATTTATAATCTGAAGAATGGTGACTTAGCGCCTTATGCTTTTGAAAGAAATCACTTGAGATAACTTTCTGGACACTTTAGTGTCTTAGATATTTTGTCACTTTTGGACTTTCTTAACAGACATTCGAAGCTCATGGCTCAAATTATGTTTTGTTTTGGCCACCTTCGGCTCTTTTTTTGTGAATTCTATCGAACCAGTGGTTCGGAGTTCGCAGTGGTCTCTTTGGACTCTTTTTACGGATACCTACAAGCCAGTGGCTTGGGCTCCGCATATTTTGTTCGCCTTCGACTCTTTTTACGGATACCTACAAGCCAGTGGCTTGGGCTCCGCATATTTTGGTCACCTTCGACTCTTTTTACGGATGTGTACCAGCCGATGGCTTGGACTCCGTATGATGTGGTTTTGGGCTCTTTTACGGATGCCTACAAGCCGGTGGCTTGGACTCCAGATTATGTCAGCCCCCACGTCGGAAACTTCGAACCAATGATTCGAAGTCCGAAAATATGATTCAGCTTTATGACACTTCCCTCTCGGTCAACCCCGCGGTTCCAGTGCGTCCACTCGGAAGCTGGAAGTTTATGAGGGGAAGGCACTATCTGAACCATATGCTTTATTAATTCAGAAGATGATTACAAGTGATTTACAAGGAACCCTTATGTGAAGTATCGCTTTAGGTGCTCTGCATGCCAAGTATGCGCTAACTCTTCACCTTCTAAATTAGTTAGTTTAAAAGAGCCAGGACGTCCTGAACGAACAATTAGGTACGAACCTTCCCATTTATTTCCTATTTTTCCTGGCGCTATGATGCTTCGCAAAACGAGATGACCCGATCTAAGCTCATTGATCTTAACCTTCGGGTCAAACCAAGCCTTCGTCTGCTGGTGATATTTTGATAAATTAGCCATAGCTCAAAGTCTTGTCTCCTCCGTTAAATCTAGCGAAGCTTGTCTTTCTCCTTCAGTCTCTGGTTCGGTGCTGCGAAGTGATCCTCCTTTGAGCTCCGTTGGAGTCATAGCTTCATCTCCGAATAGCAATCTGAATGGAGTAAAACCTGTGGACCTTGTTTGTGTAGTCCGAATGGACCACAAAATCTTCGGAAGTTCTTCGGTCCACAGTCCTTTTGCTAATCCTACTATCCTTCGATTTAGCCCTGACAAAATATTTCCATTGGCTCTTTCTACAGCTCCATTAGACTGAGGATGTCTCACTGCAGCAAAACATAACTGGATGCCTAGATCTTCGCAGAACTTTCTGAAGGGTTCTGCATCGAACTGTGTTCCATTATCAACTGTGAGTTGTCTAGGCACTCCGAACCGGCAAATGATACTTTTCCAAAAGAATTTCTGTACATTGTTTGAAGTGATAGCTGTTAAGGGCTCTGCTTCTACCCACTTAGAAAAATACTCAATAGCTACCACTGCGAACTTTAAATTTCCCTTAGCTACTGGAAAGGGACCAATCAAATCCATACCCCATCTGGCCATGGGCCATACCGGAGCAATAACTTGAAGAGCTGTTGGTGGGCGATGACTCCGTCGACCCATCCACTGACATCCTTGAGAAGTGCGGACCAAGTTCTCTGCATCAGCTGTTATTGTAGGCCAATAAAGCCCCTGGCGAAGTGTTTTTCCTGCCAAAGCTCGAGGGGCTAAATGGCTACCGCAAAGTCCTTCATGGATTTCTCGAAGAATTTCTTGACCTTCGGCTTGAGATATACATCGGAGTAGAGGGGAACATACTCCGGCCTTGTATAAAATACCGTTGATTATTTGATAATTCCTAGCCCTGAGTTTTAATCTTGAAAACTGTGGCTCTTCAAATGAATTTGCTCCTCCTTGCAAGAGTTCCATGATCGAATTTCTCCAATCTGTACTTGAAATACAAAAAATTTCTGCGGAGGGAATTTGTGGCACCGAAGGTGTACTGAGCTCCTCATAAAAAGCTTCTTCTGGTATATCCATGGCTCCGGCTGCAGCTTTTGCTAAGATATCCGCTTGCACATTTTCTGTTCTTGGTATACTCCGAATTGAAATACCCTTGAATTGTGCTTCGATCTTACGTATTTCTTCTAAGTATTTTGCAAGCTGTGGATGCCGAACTTGAAAACTTTTATCTACGTGCCCTGCTACTATTTGAGAATCTGTTTTTATAAGAATTCTTGTAGCCCCTAGAGCACATGCTTTTCTGAGTCCCAATAAAATCCCTTCATACTCCGCTATATTATTGGTAGACTTAAAGTTGAGTCTTGAGGAGTACATTGCTCTTTGCCTTGAAGGCGAGATTAAAACTGCTCCAACACCTGCTCCAGATGCTTGGAAAGCTCCATCAGAAAAAACAGTCCAAATTCCTTCACTTGACTTCTCCGGAACCAACGTTGCAGGGGGAGTCCACTCTTCTACAAAATCTGCTAAGACTTGCGATTTGATTGCTGTCCTTGCCAGAAAGGATATGCCGAAGGGTGCTAGTTCAACTGCCCACTTTCCAATTCTTCCAGTGGAATCTTTACTTCGGAGCATATCTCCCAAAGGATACGAAGTTGGTACAATTACATTATGAGCCAAAAAATAATGTCTTAATTTCCTCGAAGCCATTATCAGAGCATAAATGAACTTTTCGAGTTCATAATACCTTGTCTTCGCTCCTGATAATGCTTCGGAGACAAAATAAACAAGATTTTGTACCAGCTTCCCATTGAAATCTATTTCTCTGACAAGGACTGCACTGACAGCAGAGCCTGTAGCTGCAAGGTAAAATAGTAGGGTTTCGTCCGCAGTAGGCACCGTGAGTGTAGCAAGATTACTGAGATACTCTTTAATATCTTCGAAGCTTTTCTGACACTCCAGTGTCCATGCAAAATCTTCGGACCCTTTCAATGCTTTAAATATGGGCAAGCTTCTCTCAGCAGACCTTGCCAAAAATCTGCTAAGTGCTGCTAGATGACCTGTCAGCTTTTGCACTTGTTTCAAGTTTTCCGGAGGAGCCATCTTTTGTAGCACAATTATTTGAGTAGGGCTAGCTTCAATCCCCCTACTTGAAACTAAATACCCTAACAACTTCCCGGCCTTAGCTCCGAAGATACATTTATCGGGGTTAAGGTGAATCCCACATGCCCGAAGGCTATTAAATGTTTCTGCTAAGTCTAGGCTATGTTGGTGCTTTAAAGCACTCTTTATTACAATATCATCCATATAGGCCTCCACATTGCGACCTAATTGATGACCTAGAGCTTTAGCAACTAACCTCGAAAAGTAGCCCCGACATTTCTTAAGCCAAAAGGCATTCTTACATAACAAAAGACTCCCGAGGGAGTTACGAAGCTTGTCTTGATCTCATCTTCGTGTTTCAACCATATTTGATGATAACCGGAATACGCGTCAAGGAAGCTTAATAACTCCGAACCTGCGGTGGAGTCGACCAATTGATCAATTCGGGGCATGGGGTAGGGGTCACGAGGGCATGCTTTATTCAAGGATGTGAAGTCAATGCACATGCGCCACTTCCCGGAGGATTTCTTCTTGACGAAGACTGGGTTGGCTAACCATTCTGCGTGAGCCACTTCTCTGATAATCCCAGCCTTCAACAATTTTTCAACTTCGCCTTTTGCAAGAACAACTCTTTCTGCAGACATTTTTCGGAGTCCTTGCCGAACAGGTCGGGCCTTAGGGTTTACAAGTAAACTATGCTCAATGATATCCCGACTGACTCCGGTGATATCTTCGTCAGACCAAGCAAAGACATATAAATTCTCTTCCACTACTTTTTCCAAGGAGGTAGCAACTTCTGGTGGTAAATCTTTACCAAATTGAAATGCATATTTTTTACCATCTTTAACAATAATCTTCGTTGCAATTTCTCCTTCAGGACTTGGTCTTGGGAAGGATTTCTTCGAAGATTCGGAAGGAGCTGAAAAATTTTCTTGATTATCTTGTACATTATTCACTTGTCTTGGATCAAGAGGGGGGCCATGACCATATTCCGCTCTTCGAGCGGTAGCTTGATCTCCGAAGACAATAAGCACTCCTGCTTGCGTGGGCATCTTCATGCACAAGTAATTGTGGTGTGCCACAGCTCCGAACTGATTTAACATGCCTCTTCCGAAGATGACGTTGTAGGCATATGGAGCATCTACAACGTCGAAGATTACTTCCTCTGTCCTGGCTAACAATCCTTCTCCGAAGGTAACTTCCAGGCCTATTTGGCCGAGTGCATCAAGTGGAGGTCCTGCAAAGCCTTGCAAAGGACGAGCCGCTGGAAGAAGGTGCTTTCTGGAGATGCACAATTGATCGAAGGCTTGAACAAAAATAATGTCTGCTGAACTACCTCCGTCAATTAACACTCTTCGAACCTCAGTTCCTGCAATATCGGCAGTAATGACAAGTGGGTCTTCTTGTGGAAATTTAATGCCAGCTGCATCCTCTGCAGAAAAAGATATTGGCACATGGAACCATTCAGGCATAGCAGCTGCAGATGACGAAGTTCCAATGTGCCCCACTTCTCTGACATAATCTCTTCTCTGCCTTTTTGACATGCTTCCGAGAGTACCTCCTCCGGAGATGGGGAGGACTACTCTTTTTCCTCGGTCTTGCCCTTCTTCTTGCTTCGGAGGTGGCATAACATTGACCACCGGAGGGCGTCTTGTGGCTTCGAAGTTTTCTATCCGCGCCACAGCCTGAACAGGCTCCGGGCGCACTTCAGTTGGAACTCGGTCGGTAGTACCTCGACCCAAAGTTCTTTCCAGATACTCTCCTCTCAGAGTAAGTATAGCCTTGCAAGTATCAGTTGCATGGCTTCGGTTTTCACCATGAATACAGCAGAAAAGGGTCTGGCCTTTGCCAGCCGGTCTCCCTGGCGGCCTCCAGCCGCTGGCCTTATTTCCCGAAGGTTGTGGAGCTCTTTGGGCGAACTTTTGCGGGGGTGCAATGTTCAAGACTTCTGAACGAGGATGCTTTTGCCCCCTTCTCCTATCATGCTGAACATCGAAGACAGGTTCCCCGCGGCTGTGCCGAAGTTTTTACTTCCAACTTTACTTCTTGCAATACAGACGGAGTAGTTGCAGTTCTTCAAAGCCAGCCTTCTTCCGATCTCGCATATTCTTCAAAATATGACATCAACTGAGAAACAGAAGATATGCTTTTCCGATAGAGTTTATCAAGGAGGCCTGGATGAATGACTCCCTCTCGAGCTGCGTCAACTACTGAAGATGTAGTCAACCCTTGGATCTGCGACTTCGTATGAGCGAAGCGCTTGAAATATTGCCTCAATGTCTCTCCAGGGAGTTGCTTCACCTGGAAAAGACTTCCCGTCGACATTGGAGGCACGAAGGTGCCTTGAAAATTGCTTATGAACTTCTTCTTCAGCTGTCCCCATGAATTAATTGATCCTGGCTTCAAAGACCAGAACCACCGCAATGCCACTCCTTGAAGAGCTAAGGGAAAGCATTTAGCCATGGTGTCCCGGACTCCTCCACTAGCTTCAATTGCTAGGGCATAAGAACGGACAAATTCTCCAGGATCCTCATCTCCGGCATACTTGCAAAGCTTCGAAGTCTTAAACTTCGGATCGAAGCGAACTTTTTGCAGTTCAGGATGCAACGGAGATTCGGTATCAAAGGAGACGTTCTCCGGGGCTTCAGGATAGATAGGTTCGTCATCTTCAGGCACTTCAGGAATAACTGGGATGGCTTGAGAGCGAAGCCTATTTGCAGCTTCTTGTCGCCATCTCGCTACTTCAGCTTGAAGACTGGCCATTTGAGCGGCCATATCACCAAGATTGTCTTCATCTCCTCCGGAAGGATCTTCCGGGTCTTGAGAACTGTAAGGATCAGTTCGGAGTGGAACTTGAGGTGGAAGAGGAACTCCGGGTGGTCGAAGTATAGATGGAGTTGGCGGAGGAACTCCGTGTGCTCGAGGAATGGGAACTCCTTCCGGAGTTTGAGGTGGAGGAAACGTCGAAGGTCCTCCGGCCTCAATAGTGTCGGGAGGTGTCTCTCCGGAGGTCCGAGGGGACCTCCGAATAGGATTACGAGTTGCGCTCTACTTAGGAGGCATGATGTAGGAAATTGGTAGAGAACGAAGTTTCTTGGACTAGGTTCCCCACGGACGGCGCCAACTGTTGGCGTAAAAGATTACGCTAACAGGTTTCTGAAGATTAGAAACTAACAAACGAAGTGTTTGCGAAGTGAACTGTTCTAAGCCTCCGAAAGGATAATAACTTAGAATAGTTCGAATGTGTGTATTGAATAACTTGTATTCGGTCCCTATTACAGGATGAAATGGGGGGTTATTATAGGCCCAAACATTAAGGAAAAGACCCTTTTACCCCTCTGTTACAACCGACATAGTGGAAACTATTCGGTACCCTTAATAAGGCTAAAATGGTAAAAGACTAATCTAATGAGAAATAAGATAAGTCTTCCATCTTAGCTGGCAAAGGATCTCCTGGAAGAGTCTAAGTTCGAAGGTGTGCTCCGAACTAGAGCCCGTCATCATGCTTCGAACTTGATTTAATATATCTCCGAAGGTATACGCTGGAAGTCTTTAGCTTAATCACCAGTCTCTATCTTGTTACTGCAATAACCCTGAAGATGGAATATTTTCCCCCAACAATTATGAAGCCGGAACCTTGGGAGAAGTTATAAAAGTACTAGAACATGAAGGGTTTTAGCTGGCAATCAAAGTGAAAGGATCATTTGGATAGACATTTGAGAAGACGTGGCGATAGGGGTAATGATGGTTGGTAATTTCAAAGCATTAGCATCAACTTAATGCTCCAAAACTAGGGGGCATGTATTAACACCAAGATTTGGTAAAGACCAGGGCCAACCAAGGATGTCGTACGATCAAAAAAAAGTCAAGAAGAGTCTAGTCAAAGATGGTCAAAGAAGCTCGTCCGTTACAACATGGGCGGACATGAAGGAGCCGATAATATGAAGGTGAATATTATCCAGAATCAGTTAGAATAAGATACTTGGACGACAAGTCTCTGAATTATAAATATGTATCCCTTGGTTAGGTCAAACACACATCTCCATGAAACAACTACTCGGTGCATCGCCACCCTTGGTTTTTGAAGGTTAATCCCGACGGGATTCGGCACTCGGAGTTGGGTTGCATCATTTCGATCTCCGGCGAAGAGGTAAGTCCCACCACCCTGATGACTATATTGACTAGGTCAATATCCTCATGGCTACATCAATTTGATCTCTTGAGGTGAACATCAAAACAGTACGGTCGCTGATTTATCTTGGTATATTAGCTAGGTCTAAAGCTGCATCAGATTGATCTCTTAGATTGATGCGATCTTAGTGTGGTAGTTTGAGGCTTCATCGATTAGGTCCGACATCTCTTTCTATTGTATATTTTTCATGTTGTATACCATTCATCTAAATAAAGCATGCCCAATACTTTGACATATTATTAAGATCATCGTGATTAACTATTGTCTTGGTTAAGTCCGATCGAGTTATTGTGATGATTTTCATGATATAGACATGATATTTGGCATGCTTTATTTATTTCTATCGGAGTACAAGCTGATAGGCTATCTTCAATTCAATGCCACATATTATTCACCATTAGAAAAGCATTCATTGGCCCATACGTGCAAACTGCCTATCTCATGGGCCGATGGTATGCTCACCCGATAACTTCGCCCATTGTCTTCAGCCTTATGGCCGATCGTTATAATAGTCCACAAATATCCTACCCTCATTGCGGTCATTGGCTTGATAGCTAATAGGCTATGCTACTGATATTATTCTAATTTTTTCCTTATCAGTTGTAGGGTCAAACTGATTGGTACGTGTTGAACCCTTTTTTCTAAGAACATAGGACCTGCACTAGAGTTAACCATATCTCCCAGGCCACACGTTGGACCTATTATAAGTAAACTCCACATGTGGCAAACAATCCTTCCAACTTTTCAAGTTCGTTTTTACCTTTGTTCTAAGCAACATTGACAATGTACGATTCACCACTTCTGTTTGTCCATCGGTTTGAGGATGACAAGTTATTGAGAACAAGAACTTGGTTCTAAGTTTAGCCCATAACATTTTCCAGAAATAGCTCATGAACTTGACATCACGATCAGACATAATGGTTCTGGGTATCCCATGTAATCTCACAATTTTACTGAAAAATAAATTAGCAACATGTGAAGCATTGTCGCTCTTGTTGCAAGGGATAAAATGAGCCATCTTCGAGAATCTATCAACCACAACGAATATAGAATCCTTTCTTTTATGAGTTTTAGGTAATCCCAAAATAAAATCCATACTTATGTCTTCCCAAGGAATGTTTGGAGCAGGTAAAGGAGTGTATAAGCCACGAGGAATCAGTTTTGACTTAGCTTTGTGACAAGTGATGCATCGCTCCACAAATCTGATGACATCTCTTCTCATCTTGGGCCAATAGAAATGATCACTTAGTAGTTTGTAGGTTTTTTCTATCCAAAATAACATGTTAGTCCACCTCCATGTGATTCCTATAACAAAAACAATCTAACAGAAGAATTTGGAACACAAAGCTTGTTAGCTCTAAACTTGAATTCATCATGTATGTGATATTTTTCCCAACCTTTTCCATCTTTAAAATGATTATACGGTTCTGAAAATTCAGTATCATTATTGTACAAACCCTTCAAACTTTCAAGATCTAATACCTTGACCTCAAGTTGATTTAACAACACGCTCTTTCGAGACAATGCATCAGCAACCACATTGTCCTTACCTTTCTTGTATTTAACAATGTATGGAAATGTTTCGATGAATTCAACCCACTTGGCATGGCGACAGTTTAGCTTAGCTTGTCCTTTCAAGTACTTCAAAGCGTCATGATCGGAATGAATATTAAACTCCATCAGCCATAATTAGTGTTGCCATGTCTCAAGTGCACGCACCAAAGCATACAACTCTTTATCATACACATAATAATTTAATTGGGCACCCCAATTTTTCACTAAAGTATGCTACTGGTTTTCCTCGTTGCATTAAAACTCCTATCCCAACTCCACTAGCATCACATTCTACTTCAAAAGTCTTAGTGAAATTGGGAAATACAAGTAATGGTGCTTCAGTCAAACATTTCTTTAGTTCTTTAAAAGCATTTTCTTGTGAATTTCCCCATTTAAAATCAACCTCTTTCTTTGTTAATTCATTTAAAGTAGCAGCGATGGTACTGAAATCTCTCACAAATCTTCTATAAAAACCAGCAAGGCCATGAAAACTTCTTATTTGACTTACATTCGTAGGAGTAGGCCAATTCTTGATGGCTTTCACCTTTGATTCATCCACTTCTATTCGTTTTCTTGAAACAACAAAGCCAAGAAATACAACATGGTCTGTGCAAAAACTACAATTCTCAAGATTAGCAAATAATTTCTCCTTTGTAAGCTCATCCAAGACTTGCTGAATGTGTTTCACATGCTCTTCAAAAGACTTGCTGTAAATTAGAATATAATCAAAGTAGACAATAACAAATTTTCTAATGAAAGCTCGTAGGACATGGTTCATTAATCTCATGAAAGTACTAGGGGCATTGGTCAAACCAAAAGGCATAACTAACAATTCATACAAACCAAATTTAGTTTTGAATGCAATTTTCCATTCATCTCCTGCTTTCATTCTAATTTGATGGTAATCACTTCTCAAGTCAATTTTTGTAAATATAATGGAACCACTTAATTCATCAAGCATATCATCTAGTCGTGGAATAGGATGACAATAGCAAATCGTGATACTGTTTATTGCCCTACAATCAACACACATCCTCTAAGAACCATCCTTTTTGGGCACTAATATCACAGGTACAACACAAGGACTTAAGCTTTCACGAACAAAACCTTTATTAATGAGTTCTTGTACTTGCCTTTGTATTTATTTTGTTTCTTCAGGATTGGTGTGGTATGGTGGCCGGTTAGGGAGTGTAGCCCCTTGAATGAGATCAATTTGATGTTCAATTCCACGAATGGGAGGTAGTCCAGCTGGTGTTTCTTCTAGAAAAATGTCTTTATAGTCCTATAAAAGTTGAGACACAACACTAGGAAGAGAGGTGATATCGTTAAGTGATATTAGAATGTCTTTGCACACAAATACAAAGATCACTTGATCTGGATTATTCCTCACTTCTCTTAGCTCAGATTTTGTGGCTAGCATAACTAGATGCTCTCCCTCCCCTTTCTTTTTATCTCTCAAATTTGGCTTGTGGCACTCACTCACCGAATTGTGGATGGCACTCAATTTATTTTTCACTTCTCCTCCTTTATATGTTGGGACTAATTTCAGATTTCTCTTGTAAGTGCTCAACCATGATTTGTTGAGGCGTCATAGGCTTGAGTACAAAATTTTTACCCTTTAAATCTAGTGTATATAGGTTTGTTCTCCCACAATGCTGAGTATTTCGATCATATTGCCAAGGTCTTCCAAGCAACATGTGACACACTGACATCAGTGCCACATCACACTTCACTGTGTCAACATATTCACCAATTTTGAATGGAACCTTTACTTTATATCCAATCTTTATATCTCCCGAATCATTCAACCATTGGACATGATATGGATGAGGGTGTTGTTGTAGTTTCAAACCAAGCTTGTCAACCATCTCACGACTAGCAAGATTATGGCAGCTGCCGCCATTAATGATCACCTTTGACTACTTTATCTTGTACTCTAGCTCTAGTTTGAAAAAAGATTATGTCGCTGTCCATTTTTAGCTTCCTTCTCTTGAACACTCAAAATTTGAGTCACCACAAGGGAAGCACCTTGCTCAAATTCACATGTAGCATGTTCCTCATCTTCATGGGCTTCATTTTCACATTCTTCCTCAACTCCCTCTTCACTAGCTTATTCATATTCTCCATTGTCCTTCACAATAATCACACGATTATTTGGACAATTCCTGCTTACATGCCCACGACCTCCACACTTTAAGCTTTGAATCCCGCTACTCTTGGTGGTAGAACCTACTTAAGTAGTGGTGGATGTAGATGGTTTAGAGCTCATGTTTGGGGCAGCATTCTTCCCCTTAACATCCTGCACGTTAGAATGTACATCTCCACTTGAGTTTTTCATCGATGAGGGTGCAACATTAATCCTCAAGATTGATTTGCCTCCTCCTGCCATAGTCCTCATGTCATATGACAAGGGCTTGCTGTTCTTAGCATCTTGCTGCAACTGTCATTCAGCTTTGGTTGCTTGATGTACCAAATCAATAAGATGACGGTATGGTTGAAACTCAACAATGCGCTGGATATTGCGATGTAATCCAGCCGTGAAAAGTGCAATAGTTTGCTCTTCATCTTCATACACATTGGATTTAATCATAACTTTCTCCATCTCTTTATAATACTCCTTAACAGAGAAACTTTCCTGCTTCAGATTCTGCAATTTGTCAAAAAGATCTTGCCGATAGTGCTTCAACACAAAACAAGTTCTCATTTCTCACTTCATCTCATCCCATGTTGCAATACGATTTTCTCCATCTTGTTCTTGATCATGGAGTTTTTCCCACCAAATCAGGGCATATCCATCAAACTCAAGAGATGCCATGGCTAATTTCTTTTCCTCTAAATAATTATGCAAGCAAAATATCTTATCCACCTTCAACTCCCAAGTGAAGTAAGCTTTAGGATCAGATCCTCCATCAAATTTTGACATGGTAAATTTTAGTTTGCCAAACCTCTCCACATGGTTGCCTCCTCTACGATGTTAATGACCAAAAGGATTTTGGGAATGATTATCTCCATCTGAATCTTTAGATTCATCATTGTCATTATTTCTTCAACCTCATTCTCCTCCTCTACCATGTACCACGCTTTGGTTCCTTCTTTCTTATTTTCTTCTAGCAGCAGGGCCTCCATCACGATTTTCTCCATCTCCACCATGGTTACTTGCGTTATGCGCCATCATGAGGTTGATGACGCCTTCTGATCTCAACCATAAGAGCCCAAAGATCTTGGGTCAACCGGTCTTGCCTCTCTTCTATGCTTTGCTAGAGTTTATTTAATTGTGCTACAGCAACACAATTTGCTCCCTCAATATATTCCATCTTCCTATATAAGGTTAGCTCAAATACAAACAATAGGTATTTGGGGATTATAAAAATTTGGTAGCTCCCACAACCTCACATTCTCTTACCGACCAAAGCTCTTATATGTTCCCTGCAAATTACATAAGTACTTTGTGTGGTGGTGAAAGAGTGATGGTTAAGCGAATACACAACTGGTGTTCAGTTTTACAGTGTTTTATTTGTGGAGCTCGGTAGGAAAAGATGCACAAGGAGCAATCTGAATTCTAGTTGTTGTAAAGATAAGTAGCAATCTAAACTAGAGATCCAATGACTAGTGCTGATCATTAGATATGAATAATGTAACCAAAGCAACACATGCACAAATGAAATTTCACCGATAGAAGGATAGCACACTGATTACACAACTTGATGTGCAGGTTCAACACTTGTGCATATCAATAATCTGATAGTTCTTCTTTCTTTCTAACACTTTTTTGCAACTTTCTTCTTCTTATTTTTTGACTCTATTTTTTTGCACGATACTAAACAAGATCAGATGTAATACTTGCACAAATGAAGGATAGAACCAAATATTTCAGTACCTATTTTGATAAGATAAAAGATAGATGCAATGGATATAACCAGTTTACTATTTTTTGTGGGATATGAAAGGGACAAAAGGACACACCAATGATGATATGACCAGCAATAAAACATAGACTCAAATGGATTGATACTTAACAAGACTCACTAGATAAACAGATCATAACAAAAGGTTATGACAATTTTTGGGGGGCTTTTTGGTGAATAGGATGAAGACAAAAATATATGTAGCTAAGGGTAAAGAATCCTACCGTAGTAACGAAAGCTCTGATACCAGATGATATGACACGATGTCTTGATCTTCACGACGTAGGATCAATCACCAGATAACTAGTTGTAGAACAGCCGGATAACTTGTTGTAAGCAGCGATAATTAGTGCAACCTGGAAAATAAAACTCAAAGCCAACCACCGTCTTAAACCGACAACTTGAATCAAGGATTCGCCCACCCACACTCTCAAGAACCAACCAACACAGCCTACAATCAATCAAGGAAAACCTTAAAGGGAGTACGAGCACTAATTGGGGAGTGGATGACGCCTCCGCTTCTATAATCCCACGAAGTAAATCACAAGAGCAAAGGGTAGAGATTACTCTCAAATTTGTTAACACCCGGCTAAGCAAAGGGGTTATGTTTATCAATTATCAAAAGTCAGCCTTTGCCTTAGGAGTACATGAATATTTATACTAGGAACAACCCTCTTAAATAGGTATGAACATGAAATGAAAACGAACAGATAGACCATGTGAAAGGTCACCTTGGAATAGTTGTTCGTGAGTGGTTTCTACATGGTTGTTGCTCTTTTGCGTAGTCTTTAATGTTTTGATCATATCTCCATCTTCAGAAGTCCAAATGACGTGTGATTGATTGCGTTGGAATCTTGACTTGATAAGATTTTACAACATGTGCATTATGTGCCACGAAATATTGTACATTAATACAATTTTTCATGGGAAGTTGAACATCTATTAGGTTGTTAACCTTCTGACTAGTCTTCACTAATATGGTCGGATCTCAATAATGGAAATTCCAAACTGGTCAGCCTAGGTGGCATTGAAAACTAGATTTGATAAGCTTTCCAAAAAGTACTCATTCACCTCAATATCTTCTAGGAATCAAAAGTTATGCGATTCACAAGTATGGTTCCACTGTGTAGTCATCGCCTTGCATGTTCTTGCATTCCTCCTTAGTGAACCTGAGCAACAACAACTTGCACGATTTAGGTAGTATTTAATTTTTGTTCATATTAAATTGATCTTCATAAAGTAGCGTGTTCACCTCTTGTTGTAGCATCTTTGCTTGACTATGCGTGATCGGGCCATCAAAGGCTTGGGCTGGTGTTGATGTAGGTGATAATTGAGTTGTGGTTATTTGTTTTGCGGGTTGTAACATATGTGTTGGGGGAATAAGTTTTCCCTTGAACAGGGGCCAAATGACATTAGCCTCCGACAGCCTTCGGCCCAGAGCCCAACACTGTCAAAGCATGTTCCTATCTGGTGAAGTAATTTCTAAGTTTCAAGGTCCTCTTTGGAGCCCTCTGGAGCGAGGCCTCTGAACCCCTTCGGAGCCCTCCGGAGCGAAGCCCCCAAGATCCCTTTGAAGTTTGCAGAAGCTAAGTCTCAAGCTAGTTTCGGAGTTATCTTCCGGGCTAACTCCAGAGTTAACTTTCGAGCTCTGTTCAGAGTTAACCTTCGAGCTCCTTTCGAAGCTCCTCAGAGCCAGTCTCCGGACCCTTTCCAGCCAATTCAAAGCTAAGTCTCCGAGAACCCAGTTCGGAGTTTAGTTCAGAGTATACTTCGAAGCCCACTTCGGAGTGTACTTCGAAGCCTTCCTTGCGGCCTCCGCCTGAAGAGCTCCGGCCCCTACTCCGAACCCAGAAATATCTGCACCTCGCTACAGTGTAGAAGCCATACCAGGGGCCCCTTTGCCCCTAGTATGTCGTTTAGCTGGTCAAGAAGTGACGTTTATCTGACACGTCTGTAAAGCTGTAAAGCATTTTGTACAGTAGCTAGCTCCTTTTTCCCTTTTTGCCCCTATGAGCCTATGACTTATAGAGGGCATTTTGGTCTTTTCCTTTGGCCTGCGTGCCTATAAAAGTAGGGCCAAGTCATTGTAACAGAAGGGCTTCTCCAGGGCCATGAGAACCCTAGAACTCACTACACTCCATCAAGGCATACTATGCCAAATCCACCACAAACTGGACGTAGGGCTATTATCCTCTAGGGGAGGTCCGAACTAGTATAAATCTTTTCTCCTTCTGAAAGAACCCTTCGAGGTTCATTTTACACACCATACACACATACAAAATCTGTGTTGTAGCTAACACAATTACTACAACAATATGGGTTGATGGCATGGTCATATCAGTCACCCTTTAGTGATGGATGATAATATCCACCCATCTCTAATAGGGCACCTATCGACTCACATGTGGTAACCCTTTAGTGATAGGTCATAATGTGACCCATCACTAAATGACTCTTTAGTGACGGGTGAGTAATATCGCCCTTCACTAATAGTATGATCATTTTTTTTAAAAATGATTATTTTTAGGCTGCATCCTTAACAAAAGCTAGGATTCGACCGCCAATATCTATCATTCCAAAGCACATCACAAAATACAGACAATTCATCATAGAAGTTACATTAAAATTAATATCACTCAAGGAATTGTGAGCAAGAGAATTCTGGGTGAATCAGAAGTTCTATGATTCTAGAGTTACTGAAAGTTCAATTGGACCAGAAGTTCGGACCATACCCAGGAATTCATTTTCTGGATGAACCGGAAGTTCCGGGTCAAATTAAATCGGGAATAGAATGTCTAAATCAGAAGTTCCGATTGTAATCCAAAACTTCTAGTTGGGATACAGAATGTCCAAATAGAAATTTTCAGTTGTGAACCAGAAGTTCTGGTTAGGAATTAATTCGATACAAAATGACAAAACCAAAAATTCTAGTCACGAACTAGAAGTTCCGGTACAGATGAAATAGATTAGATCTGTTGGGGTTTAATACGAATTAAGGCCCATTACCTGAGCATTGTATAAAGGGGGAGGAGGGAGGTCATGGGGTTATTGTTGCCATTTCTAAAACCCTAGCCTCCACGCCTCTCCTCTCCCTTCCATATCAAGAGTTGAGATTGGCTTCTCCCCGGATCTCACGATCGGTGCTAGCATGCCAGCGTGAGACAATCTCATCCCTGTACGTGTGGACTCCGTGGAGGCACTGCTCGAATACTGGTACTCATCGTCTTCTTCACGTGGAGATCACCAGACTTCATTGACTTGTTTGATGATGAATCAGATAGAGCAAGGAGAGGTTTAGTGAGGACACGCTTCCTCAACTACTTCTTCCACTGCACTAGCGGGTCTTGCGGTAGAATGTAACGATCTATGATCCATTGCGCACATGGTTCTTAGGCTATGGGGTTAAAATTTAAAATTGACAGCTAACGTTTCCTACCTATATCTCAATAGTAGTATTGGAGCCTACGTGTGTAGTGTTCGATCTGAATTGATCACATATAGTGATAGGTGGTGGAAATAGATTATATATATTTGTTCTATGCGTTGGATTTTTAGGAATTCCTGTTGTGAACTGGAAGTTCCGGGGGTCAGAAGTTCCGGTTCTAAAGTGGAAGCTCTAGACCCAATTTAATTTGACACAGAGAGGGAAAATCAGAAGTTTTGGTTATGTACCAAGAGTTCCTGTTTACTTAGACTGGAAGTTCCGTGCCTGTTTAGCTGAAAGTTCTGGATCCATATATCAGTCACGCATAGATTCTTCGTCTAACTTGTTTTTGCAGGGAATGTTGAGACTGGTATGGCCTTGCAAAATGTATGATATGCATGAATGTAATTAACATGGCTTGCACTTTATGAATATCACAGCCCAAGGCTGTTTAATGGTTGTACGACTTGCATGTCGACAAGTGCTGCTTCGACTCATGTAACTAGTATAAGTGTTGTTATTTGTAATAGGTTGGTACAGGTTCATAAAGGCCTGAAACACAATGGCAGGAGCCATGGAGATGGAGATCACCATGTGAAGGGTCATACTATGTCACAAATGATATGATTGCCTTTGGTGCTTACTTATGTTCCTGTCATACTATTCTTGCATGTTTTGTGTGCGGTAGATATCATTACCTTTCTAGAATAGTTTTCCCTTGAAAATTAAGTATTGATGCTCTTTCTAATAGCTACACCTACCAAGGTTCTCGATCATCTGATGGTGGGTCTGCCAAACTAAGGTGCCATATTTTTTCTTGACTAGTTAGGGTGGATGTCGGAAACCACATGCATAGTATTTGTTTGTTTAATAAAGATATCAAAACGGTTTTGGGATTTGGGGCATGGAGTTGGGCGTCAGGCATTTGATACCACCCCAACAAACAAGAGTCACATATGATGTGATTAGAAAATTGTTGCTTACCTATATCAGTTAGCTTCTAGCAGTGATGCCAAAGCTCACTAGGAGTTAGTTGAATATGTATCTTGTGCCCCTATCAGTCATTAGAGGGAAAGTGATTGTATTTACATATAGTAGAACATATTTTATTTGATATAATATAAACATAGCATAGCGTTGAACCATTCAATTTTAAATTTGTGGTATTTTCTTGAAAGAGAAAAAATAAAAGAAACAAACTTTATTGACTGATATTGAAACTTGAGAATTGTTCTCAAGCAAGAGAAAAACGATTATATTCTAGAGGAACCAACCCTAAAGAACCCAAGGATGATACTCCCCTCACTGAAAGGTGTGCTTATGAGAAACACGCTAGTGATTCAGTTGATATCAATTGTCTCATGCTTGCCTATATGTCCTATGAGCTTCAGATGCAATATGAGAGCAGAGATGTGTATGATATGATCGTAGGGCTGAAGGCATGTTTGAGAACAAGCACATGCTTAGAGATACAACATCTCAAAAGTCTTGTTTAATTGCAAGTTGGTAGAGGGTAGTCGAGTGAGTCCTCATGTAATCAAGATGGTTAGTTACATTGAGAACCTAAAGAAGCTTGGCTCTCCTCTTGACCAAGATTTGGCCATGGATGCTATTCTTCAGTCACTCCCTCCGAGCTTTGAGCCATTCATCATGATTTTTTATATGAATGACATGAAGAAAACTATGGCCAAATTTCATGGGATGCTGAAAATAGTCGAGGAAAGTAAGAATCCTAGTCATGTGATGATGGTTCAATAAGAAGGAAATAAGAGAAAGCAGAAGGGCAAGGCTAAGGCTCTAGATGCGATCTCAAATTCAAAGTCTAAACCGACTAGAAAGTCCAAATCGACTCTTACTGACTCTGACACTTGCCACCACTACCATAAGCCTAGCCATTGGTGGAGGAACTACAAGTTATATCTAGAAGAACGGAAAAAGAAAAAAGAAAGTGTGACTTCTATTTTATTAGATATTAATGTCATTGAAATTAATCTTGCTATGTGGGATCGAATTAGGCGACTAGAGGGGGTGAATAGGCGTCTCAACAAATTATTATGAATTGATGACCTTTTCAAAACACCCGACGCTCCTCTAAAAATTTAAAGCAAAGATTGTAATTCACAGATTAAAATGATGATTTCAAAAGCCAATATCAGTTTTGTTCATATGCAATGTTTAAATGAAGTTTGACATCTTGAAAATGAATAGGGCTATGAGAAACCCACTCATTCGACAACACTTTGAGTAATTTTCAGGATAAAAGATTTACTACAGAATTCAACTGAAAATAATCCTAGCAATTTGAATAGATTTGACACTACTACAGTTTAGTCCTAGAGTATCCTGGTGATAAACTACAGTATGCAGGAACAAACTACTTAAAAAATTCACAGCATAATCCAAAGAAGATCCAAATCAAAATATTTTATCATCTTTGAAGAAATCAGAGAGAAAGTATGAAATAAAGCACTACAGACAATAACCAGAAATATCTGGATGAAGAATAGCTTGTGCAGCCGGCAAAAACCACAGTATTCTGCAATTTGCCAATCACTAACAAAAGCTACAGAACTTGGATGATGCATAGCGCTGCTGAAAATGATTAAGAAACTACTCAAAAGCAAACTGTATACAATTCATGATCTGAAACAGTAACCATCAGGGAAAATAGCTAGAACTTTTAAAGATGTAAAAATGAAATCAGAGTTAACTACTGCATCCAAACTGAAGGAATTTGACAGAAGATCAAATCCGGCAAAGGCTACAGGAAAACTGAATAAAAAACAAAAAAAACTATGATGATGAACAATATCTGCTAACCAGGATAATTTCTGGAAGCTTCACAGCACCTTCCACAAACAAAGCTACAGTAGAAGTCTGAAATCTCAATCAATTGCTGAGAATAGAAGAAATCAAACCAAACTTAAGTAAATCAGAGTTCTGAATAGATGAGGTTCAAAAAATATGAAGAAATCAGAGGAGTAACCTCAACAAAATTCAGTACAACAATTAATCAGAAAAATTACCAGATCATGAACAGCACTTGCTGCCGGCAATGCTACAGAACCAAATCGAGAAAAACTGCAGTGAATGAGACAAAACACAGTATAGGCGGCTGAAAAAATCTACAGAACCCAGGCTAAAAACAGTACCGATCGCAAGCTGTGATGAAGCACTGTACTGAAAATTAAACTTCTAGTTCTTGGAATTTTATAACACTTTTGGATTCGATGATTTTGAGCCAAAACCGACAAAACCTTTTCTGATCTCAACATGAGTCACCAAACCCGCAATCTCGACCGCCATCAAGTCTCTCTCGATATCGATCCCTAGAGCCATCTTGTCACTTGCACTGGCATCCCTTTCGCCGGTCTTGGTCAACTCACTGTCTTGATTGATCATACATCCATGTCCAGCTCCATCTCCCCATGTACATATTGAGACCTTTCTCGACTTCACACGACCTCCTTGATCATCTGGCATTAAGCTCCCTGCCTAACCTTGATCACCACCGTCGATAGCTGAGTAGCATCTCAAACCTGCAAAACATGAGAAAAGCATACACGTTCTCCATATACACACACCTACCCCGTCGATGAACTCGGTAACCATGCATACAATCACAAATCACAATTGGAACCAGACAAACCCGTCAATCACTCTATTGATAGCAAAAAATAGCATTAAATGGTTAAGATTGTCAAAATATCAATTTTGGTAATTTGGGCCAAAAATACACATGTCCTGGATCAGGCCAAAGCTCTACAGGGCCGAAGGCCCATTGAAGCTAAGGGCTTCGGAAGCTTCCAGCAGGCCTGCTAGCTTCGGCCAGAAGGCCTTCGGAGGCCTTCCCCGCCGAAGCTTCGGCCTGAGGAATAGGCTTCGACAGGCCTAGCCGAAGGCCCACTTCGGATAGGATTCCAGAGATAGAGTTTGAGTGTGATTCTGGCTAATTTTATCCCTACACGTGATTAGGCCGAATCTTAATAGATTAATCTTAGATATTAGAAGACTAACCCCTATAAATACAGGGTTGAGGCCGATTCATTAACACCCCCGATACAAATCAACACAAAGCCCTAGCTTTGAACCGTACCTTTACTTTTACCTTTACTTTTCTACAACCTTCGTGGGTTTGCTTGGAAGCCCTCCGATGGCCACTTCGGAACAGTGGTAATCCTTGTTACTTCACTTGTGAAGTATCCGTTAATCTACGTAATAGATTGCTATCGCCTTGTTACTTCGCCTATGAAGTATCCACTAATCTACGTAACATATTGTTACCTTCGTTTCTCTAGTGCAACACTTAGCAGAATTCGGTCCCCAAGCCGAATTGGTACTTGATTTCTATTCTGTTACAGGTTTTCACGCTCGGAGCCCCTTCGCCGGAGGTATCCAGAGCCAGGAGACAGGTTTCGGAGGCTACCTAGAACACCCCTTGGCAGAATCCCTGCTTTGACTACCCGTGCTGGACCGTCACACTGTTAGCGTGTCCGGAGGACGTTTTGTACCAGTGTCTGTAAAGCCGGCTAGTGTAGCACGACTATTTCTAAATTATTAGTCATGTCTAGCAAAAGTAATCTAGATTGGCTGAAGTCTCGTGTGGAGCAATATCGGTCTGCTAAAGATGGTATTGCTGAGGCCATCGAAGACTTTAGCGAAGTAGAGAAATTAGGACAAGGTTTTGCGTCGGCTGATCCTTTAGAGGAAATTGACATAGGCGATGGTAGCATCCCAAGGCCGACTTTTGTAAACCAACATTTACAAGCTGATGAGAAGGCCGAAGTAATAAAACTGCTTCGGTCATACGTCGATTGTTTCGCATGGGAATATAACGAGATGCCCGGATTAAGCCGCGAGCTCATAGAGCAACGACTACCTATAAAATCCGGATTTAGGCCTTATAAGTAGCCTCCTTGTCGCTTTAATTCGGTAGTTTATGACCGAGTTAAAGAAGAAGTGGAGCGATTACTCAAGGTTGAGTTTATTAGGCCATGCAACTATGCTAAATGGGTCGCTAACATTGTGCCTGTAGAAAAGAAGGGGAGCGGAAAAATACGAGTTTGTATTGATTTCAGGGATCTGAACAAGGCCACTCCGAAAGAAGAGTATCCAATACCAATAGCCGACATGCTAATCAACGATGCTTCAGGACACAAGGTACTAAGTTTTCTTGATGGCAACGCTGGGTATAATCAAATCTTTATGGCCGAAGAGGACATCTACAAGACATCCTTTTAATGCCCTGGTTTTGTTGGTTTGTTCGAGTGGGTCGTTATGACTTTTGGTTTAAAGAATGCTGGCGCTACATATCAATGTGCTATGAACTTGATCTTTCATGACTTTCTAGGAGTTATGTTATAATTTTACATAGATGATGTTGTAGTCAAATCGGATGCTATGGGAAATGATTTAGCCAATTTGAAGGTTGCTTTTGATAGGATGCAACAGTATGGCTTGAAAATGAACCCACTCAAATGTGCTTTTGGCGTGTCGGCGGGCAAGTTCTTAGGATTCATGATTCACAAAAGAGGTATAGAAATTGATCCTAAGAGGCTTGAGAATATTATAAACTTTGCAGCGCCGACATGCATGAAAGATGTGCAGAAGTTGCTGGGCAAGATGAATTATTTGCGTCGCTTCATATCAAAATTGTCCGGCAAAATTGATGCGTTTGTCCCCATACTCCGATTAAAGAATGAAGCTGAGTTCACTTGGGGAGCAAGTCAGCAAAGCACCTTTGAAAAAATTAAAGAGTGCTTATCGTCACCACCCATGGTGAGAGCGCCAAAATCTGGGATTCCATTTCGGTTGTACATTGCCGCCAAAGATAGCGTGATAGGGGTCGTGCTAACCCAGGAGGTGGAAGGAAAAGAGTACATCATCACATTCTTGAGCAACTGTCTGCTGGACGCCAAAACCAGGTACGTGTTTGTGGAGCGCTTATGTTTGTCACTTTACTACGCATGTACCAAATTACGTCACCATCTTCTCCCTACTACATGTATTGTCGCTTGCCAAACCGATGTTATAAAATACATGTTGCAAAAGCTGATTCTAAGTGGAAGAATCGGAAAGTGGGCTTACACTTTTATTGAGTATGATTTAGCCTATGAACCTCTAAGAGCTATGAAAGGTCAAATTGTCGCTAATTACATAGTTGATCACCACATTGATGTCATATGGAGTGACAATGTTGCTATAATTGAAGTAGCGCCATGGAAACTTTATTTTGATGGTTCGGCTTGCAAGAGTGGCCAAGATATTGGAGTGGTTCTCATATCACCTGATGGGGCACATTTTGAGACCTCAGCCCGTTTAGAATTTCCCTCTACTAATAACCAAGCTGAATATGAAGCCTTATTACTAGGACTTGAATTACTAGAATCTGTAGGTGCTAAACATGTCCATGCATATGGTGATTCTTTGTTAGTAGTGCAACAAGTTGCTAAGAGTGCTCAATGTTTTAATGGTTTGCTAAATAGTTACTTGAATAAATGTTTAGACATAATTGCTACTTTTGATGAATTCAAAATCTCTCACGTGTCAAGAGAAGCCAATTCAATTGCAAATGATTTGGCTCAGCAAACATCTAGCTATCAAGTCAGGAGAGGAAAATTTTCTGTACGAGAGAAGCCAATGTTTGATCTTACTACCGAAGCCAGAAGCTTTAGGCAGGCGCGAGGTCTGCCGAGCCCTGCGGGTCGGACCCCTCCGGCCACTGAAGGGTGTCATGTGTTGGAGCCCTCGTGTCGGAATACCCCGTCCACCGAAGGACCTGGCACACCGGAGCCCCTACACCGAAGCCCGCTGGACAACGGAGGTCTCAGGGAGCCAAAAACCTCCGATAGAAGGCTTCGACCTAATCAACTCCGCACAACCGACCGAGTTAGATTTCGACAAAAATGGGAAAGGCCCGGGGGCACTCCAAAGTTAATAGTTTGGACATTACTTTAGGAAAGGAGTCAACAAACCCTCCGGAGATCCATAAGGGAGATTGGAGAATTTCAATCGTCCAATATTTGAGAAACCCTAGTCAAAGGGTTGATCGGATAGTTTGGCGACAACCGTTTAAATTTGTATTGCTAGATGATGTACTATATCGCTGAACCATTGATGGAGTACTTTTAAGGTGTTTAGACGATGAACAGTCCTAGGTAGCTACGGGAGAAGTCCATGAAGGGCTTTGTGGCACTCATGAGTCGGCCCAGAAAATGAGTTGGATGCTCAAAAGAGCAGGTTTCTACTGGCCGACTATGACTGAGGATTGTTTTAGATATTATAGAGGGTGTGAAGCGTGCCAGAAGTTCGGCAATATTCAGCTAGCTCCTGCTTCATTGCTTAACCCTATTAACAAGCCATGGTCGTTCTGAGGTTGGGGTTTAGACTTCATTGGCCAGATCCATCCTCCTTCTTCAAAAGGGCATCAGTTCGTGTTGATGGCGACGGACTACTTCACCAAATGGACCGAAGTTGTGCCTCTCAAGAATATGACTCACAATGAGGTACTTGATTTTATCTTGAAGCACATTATAAATAGATTCGGTATTCCCAAACTCTCACTACAGATCAAGGTAGTTCATTTGTTTCCAAACAAGTGAGAGACTTTACCGAACTTTATGGTATTAAGTTGGTAAACTCTTCACCGTACGATGCTCAGGCCAATGGTCAGACCGAGTCTAGTAATAAAACTGTGATTAAGCTCATTAAGAGAAAAATAGAAGAATTCTCTAAGAGGTGGCATGAAGTGCTTTCCGAGGCACTATGGGCTTGTAGAATTGCAAAGCACGTTGCTACCAAAATTAGTCCATATGAGTTAGTATGTGGACAAGAAGTCATTCTACCTGTAGAAGTAGATCTTGGCTCTTTAAGAGTTCTAAAGCAACATGGCTTATCAATCAATGAGTATGAGACTCTTTTGAATGATAATCTAGAAGAAGTGACTGATAAGAGGTTAAGGGCTTTAGAAGCTATAGAGATAGATAAGAGGAGAGTGGCTAAAGCATACAATAAGAAGGTTAAACCAAAATCGTTTCAAGTAGGTGACTTGGTTTGGAAGACGATTTTGCCCTTAGGCACTAAGAGCCCCAAATTTGGTAAGTGGTCACCTAGTTGGGAAGGCCCTTTCAAAATAGTCGAAATCGCTCCGGGTAATGCATATGTGTTAGAATATCTACAAGGAGAGTGGTTTCGAAGAGCTTCGAATGGCAGTTACTTGAAAAAGTATTTCCCAAGTATCTTCCTTTTCCCATTATGATTTTAGTTCACTTAGTTCACTAAAAGGCAGGGGGCATGTGTTGATAGCAAAAAATGGCATTAAATGGTTAAGATTGTGAAAATATCAATTTTGGTAATTTGGGCTAAAAATACACATGTCCTGGATCGGGCAGAAGCCCTACAGGGCTGAAGGCCCATTGAAGCTATGGGCTTCGGAAGCTTCCAACAGGATTGCTAGCTTCAGCCCGAAGGCCTTTGGAGGCCTGCCTCGCCAAAGCTTCGGCCCAAGGAACAGGCTTCGACGGGCCTGGCCGAAGGCCCACTTCGGATAAGATTCTAGAGATAGAGTTTGCGTCTAATTCTGGCTAATTTTATCCATACGCGTGATTAGGTCGAATCTTAATAGATTAATCTTAGATATTAGAAGACTAGCCCCTATAAATATAGGGGTGAGGCCTGTTCATTAACCCCTAATACAAATCAACACAAAGCCCTAGCTTTGAACCGTACCTTTAGTTTTACCTTTACTTTTCTTCAACCTTTGTGGGTTTGCCTGGAAGCCCTCCGACGGCCACTTTGGAATAGTGGTAATCCTTGTTACTTCTCTTGTGAAGTATCCATTAATCTACGTAATAGATTGCTATCGCCTTGTTCCTTCGCCTGTGAAGTATCCGCTAATCTACGTAATAGATTTCTACCTTCGTTTCTCTAGTGCAACACTTACCAGAATTCAGTCCCCAGGCCAAATTGGTACTTGATTTCTGTTCTGTTGCAGTTTTTCACACTCGGAGCCCCTTTGCTAGAGGTATACGGAGCCAGGAGACTGGTTTCGGAGGCTACTAGAACACCCCTCGGCGGAATCGCTGCTTCGACTACCCGTGCTAGACCGTCACACTGTTGTCGGTTTGACTGAGTCCCACGCGCCAGCACGCTTCGCGATAGGCTTCATCACGACAGGATTCACCACGATCGTACCCTGCATCAGACGAAGTCACGCCCGCGAGCTGCTTTCGAGTTATTTTATCGTGTCAGAGACTTTCTGCCAAACTCCACTGTTCGGAGGTGATTGTCGCGTCGAGATCTGTTCGGAGCCAGCCTTCGGCCAGATCAATCCGAACACCGAAGGCACCCTTCAGTGGGACCCTCCGCATCGGACGCCGAAGGTACCCTTTGGTGATACCCTTCGCACTGTATACTTTGAATCAGTCAGGCTCCGCTTGGCTTGCTGATTTATTCTATTTAATATATTTCTTTTCAGCTAATTGGATTATTTCTGTGTGATCTGATTACCTGGTGACTCCAACCGCCTTACCACGGTTATGGGTAGTTGGAACGTGACGTCGGTGTTGTGTTACACTTAGGCTTGTCCCTAAGTATCCGTACACTTTTGGATCATCAAACTGACCCAAGTACGGGGGCACGTTTTCATGTCAACACACTCATCACAAAGATAAAACCAAGGTACAACTCCTCTTTGTTTCTCAATCTTCCCCTTGATGAGTGCATTGAAAACTCCCAAAAGAATCAAAATAAAATTTCGATTTAGCACACAAGTGACCATAAAAAACTCAGAAAAAGAATCAAAACACATGTCACTTGATTTTAAAATCCTCCTTCCTTGAAAGAATTTCAGAAGCATTAAAAAACATGAAGTAAATTCTTCCCCTTTGGCAATGCAAGCGAACAACAATAACAGTACACATGAAACATTTGCCTTGAATATTGCCTAAAAGTACTCAATGAAAAACTCAAGTGAATACTATCCAATCAAAAGCATGAACACACATTTTTTAGTTTTGGCAAAGAAAAGCATCATCACTCAGAATAGCATACTAGACAAGGTAAAACATGACCTAAACCATCTTCAAGGGTAGCCTAGATCTCTCAAGTAGTGTCGAGATGGCTAACGTGCTCAAACTCATTGGGACCTAAACCAAAAAACAAAATGCCCATTGCCTAGTTCTTCAGGTCATGTTGAGCGACTATCTCAGGGGTAGCACGCTCAATAGACGGACGCACAATGAAAGTCTCATGAACACACATGCCCCATATTCCTGAGCTCTAGCGCAATAGATAGGGTCGCATGCGAGTCTTCCAATAATTATAGCCAAAGACCTCAAGAGATTGAACCTTCCTAGCAGAAGTAATGATCACTACCTTGGGTTAGAATTAGTTAAGATATGGAAAAACCCTAACCTTGCTCTGATACCACTTGTAGGACTGAGAGTAGCGACCAGAGGGGGGTGAATGGGTGCCTCAACAAATTCTTTCGAATCGATGGCCTTCTTCCAACACCCAATGCTCCTCAAGAGATAATAAAAATCTCAGACTAAAATCACAAATGAAAGGCTTATGTTATCACTCTCCTATCAGATATGATATGAAGTGATAGTTTGAGAGATCATAAGAACTGAAAATAATATAGCCTAAAAACGATCAGTGTCCTAAACGAAAATACACCACCATAGTGCTTAAAGGTAGATTAAAAAACAATTAAATC
Organism: Zizania palustris; assembly: GCA_019279435.1. Taxonomy (NCBI): domain Eukaryota; kingdom Viridiplantae; phylum Streptophyta; class Magnoliopsida; order Poales; family Poaceae; genus Zizania; species Zizania palustris. The sequence goes on from JAAALK010000288.1 coordinate 39,168,158, forward strand.
ACAAACATTTCAATGAATCACCGGTAGTTCATAAAGCAAAAATATTCAAAGTGCACAAGCATTTAAGTTCATAGAAAGTTCAATAGATATGAGAAAGCATGATATTTAACGCTTTTAAAAAACAAAATAAATGCAAGTAATGAATAGTGCTCTCAGATATATCACATAATATTCAAGGACAAAAACTGTAAATGCACGAGGATCGAGGGAAAGGGAATTACAACTTCTGTTCTTCACTATGCGAGCTCGAGCATCAAGCGCCGCAGGAGGCGCTGCGAGATGGGACACCGCACTAGGGACTGAACTAGCGGCTCTGGCTGGTGCTGGTTTTTTCTAGGAATCAGAAAAACCGGCTGAGGGTATTGGACCAGGAGCGGAGACAGTCGGCGTAGGTTCGCTCACAGATGGAGAAGCCCATGTGTTGGCGCATGGGAACTCAACGGAGAAATTTAGAGATGGCCGATGCAAGAAACATACCCCTCTGCTACTGAGCCCGACGCGGAGGCGCTGGATGCGTGTGAGCGGTAGGCTATAGACATGGACACTGTGGTGTGGCGGCGGCACAGTAACTAAAACCAAAGAAGAAAAATGGCAGTGTAGAATAAAGGGATAAACTCAGAATTTTTCAATTAAGTGAGTTGGTAGAAACCCTAGGAATACAAGGCCATTTATAGGCAATTTAAAAACTAGAAAAGACCCATTTACCCCTAGGGTAAAATACACACAGACACGAAAATAAAACTACGAGCTCAACGGGCAAAATAGTAAAATCCTATCTAAGGATAACTTGTCCTGATGCAGATCTTTCACAACAGCTACGACTTTGTTTCAGGACTGTCTGATCTCTAATTGGCGTACCAGATTGTGACATCGGTTTTGCACCGAAACCGACCAAGCGCTCGTCGCCTCTGCCCTGAGTACCTGGATTGGGCTGACCCGACTCTGCGGCCACCTCGGTCCAGCAGTCGCTCGTCGCCCGTTTACCTGAGTCAAACTCGGTTAAACCACAATGAGTCCTCTATCGTTCTTGGCCCATGTACCCGAATTGGGCCGGTCTAACTCAAAGGCTCCCTTGTACTACCGAGAGTAGTGACCAGAGGGGGGGGGGTGAATGGGTGCCTCAAAAATTCTTTCGAATCAATGACCGTCTCGCAATACCCAACACTCCTCAACAGACAAACAACAAAACAAATCACAAGCACTAAAATAGTCTAGCCAAAAAAACGACAAGTGTCCTAATTAAAAAGACACCACCAAAGTGTTTGAAGGAAGATCAACAATGCATTCAATTCACAGGCATTTCAAATAGCACAAATAAAATCATCAACAATAATCATGCATTTAATCAGATAAAATAAATGCAGATGATTAAATGTGCTCACAGATGATTCAATATGCACTAAGGATACAAAGATACATCAATGAACATATGTAGTGCAATAAAAATCTTGTAGTAATTAAAATTATAGACCGTGCTACAAAGTAATTAGCAAGTGTGGTGTGTAGTATTAATCCGGCCAACCACTAAAGCAACAGCTAAGGAATGATTTTTGAGGAAGAACAAATGGCTTACTGTGTTTAATCCTGTGCTGCAAGTGTTCCTATACCGAGCGAACAAATCGCTAAGGAACAATGATGAAGCAGCCTGCTTCTGTCCACGTACCGTGCGCCAAAACAAGACCGAGCACCGGCTCTGATCATGCTGCTGCAGCTCCTAGCCGAGGCTTCCTCTCCACAGCAAAAACGGTCACTCACCGCCATGCCCGATGAGATTGAACTTCGCGACATGACAAGGCGTGAATATGACACAGCCCAGACGCCGGTTTTCTAGAGCACCAGGGACTCCTCGCGAGCGGTCAATCATCGGAGAAGAAAACCAAAGCTTTCTCTAGCGAGGAAGACAAAACTCGAAGGAGAATATTGTGGCGGCGCTCGGACACAGGAAGAAAAAAACAGGAGTAAAAAGATGAACTCAGATTTTTCTGATTTAGAGAGTTGAGAAACCCTACGGGATTGCGGCCCTATTTATAGGCAATCTAATAAATCAAGAAAACCCCAATATACCCTTAGAGTTTTTACAGACATTGAAATAAATTGAAAACACTAAAATTCCCTTAGATTTTTTACAGACTCAGACTAACACAGACTATGTGCCTAAAAGGCAAAATAGTACAAACCTAAATAAAGGTAAGTTATCGTAATGCGAAGCTTTTGTAGCATCTAATGCTTTGCTTCATGACTGTCAGATCCCCGATGAACGGTCTTGATAGATGCGTCGATTTTACACCGAAACCGACAAAGCGTCCGTTGTCTTTGCACCGGGTACCCGGATTGGGCCGGCCCAATTCCATAGCTCCCTCAGCCTAGAAATTGCTCGCCGCCCATTTACTTGGGTCAAAACCAGTCAACAGACTAGCGGATCTCCTACCGTTCCTGGCCCATGTACCCGGATTGGGCCGGCCCAACTCCGCAGCCCCTCTACCCAGCAGTCGCTCGTCGCCCGTGTACCTGAGTCACATGCAACCCAAAACACGACAGGTCTCCTCTCCTCTCCGCATCTCTCTGTTGACAATCACTCATCACTTCTAGAGCCATGAGGCCCATAATCTTCAACATAGCTCCTCAATCTCCCCCTTGATGAACGCATTGTTAACACCCTCTTCATTAACGCTTAGAACCTACAAACACATGTGGAAACATGAAAACAAAACACAAGAGAACAGAAAGATGTAAATAAAATAAAAGGTTTAACCTTAATGACCAAAAGCCAACAAAAATCCAGAAAACAGCCATTAGGGTTAAATAGAAAAGAAATCAACAAAAATTTCAAATAAAAACTCAAACGAGTGCAATCTCTGAATTATCAACAAGGATATCCAAAAAGTAAAGGCAAAAGATACTAAAACTCACCCTGAAACAAATCCCAGAGAAAGCCAAAAATCTCTCCCTAAACTCCTCTAAAAGATCAAGTAACCCAAAATTTTTTCCCTTGTTGACAATTGGACTCATCAAGTGAGACTAAATGCACTAAAAAGAGACACAAACTCAAACTTGTCTAGCACACAAAAATCTCTCCCTAAACTCCTCTAATGACAATTGTTATCTTTTTAATTTTCATGCTTTTTCATTCCTTTTTCAATTTTGCCAGGGGTTATTTGCATGTCAACCTTATGCTAACCGACAAAGTCAAGTCTAGGCCAGAATGGGACCATCAGAAGCTTAAGACATTGGTCTTGGCATACATTACAATGTCCTAGTTCATACCAAAGTGTTATGGTAAGCAGTCCAGAACAAAGCAATGCGACACAACAAACCCGCGTGGATCTTTTCATTTAAGCATAAAAGGCATTGATTTTTCATTTTTCTGATTTTTATTATTTTATAGCATATTTTCCATGTTAAAGCATATAGATGTCCAAGTTGCATATCTGCATCTAAGTAAAGGACTTAGCTACCAGCTATTTAAAAGATAGCAAAAACATTCAGCCTACACATGCTAGTTACCAGAATCAATGGTGATTATTTTTCAATTTTAAAGCATAAAAGCCATGCATATCATAGATATCAGATATATCAAGTGAATTGAAGCAAAGCATGATCATCGACAAGTATTCAAAAGCATATACAAGAAAGAATGAGTAAAGCAAGTCAATTATACAACAGAAGCAAGCTCAAAGTATGATATATGAATATGCATGATATGAACACACACAAAAAGACTCAAATAAAAGAGTAAAGAAGAAATAAAAGACTCAAAATATCCTAGAAAGGATACACAACTCCCAAATCCCCTCGCAAATGCTCAAACGTAGAATGATCTAGGGGTTTGGCCATAATGTCTGCCAACTGATGATGGGTATCAACATGAACAAGGTCAATGACAGCTTTCTCATATTGATCCATCAGAAAGTGAAAGCGAACATCAATATGTTTGGGTTTTGAATGAAGACATGGGTTTTTCCCTACACTAATCGCGCTGGTGCTATCACAAAACAAGGGCACTCTGGCAGGGAAAGACAACACAAAATCTTTCAAAGTGAAAATCATCCAAACCAATTGTGAGAAGCTAGCAGCAGCTACGTACTCAGCCTTAATAGTGGAAAGCGCAACTCTAGATTGTTTTTGAGAAGACCAAGAAACAAGCGAAGAATCGAGAAAATGGCAAGTATCGGAAGTCGACTTGCGATCCAACCAGCACCCACCAAAATTAGTGTTAGAAAAGCCAGATAACACAAGAGATGATGATGTTGAATAGTAAAGACCGAGATCAGGCGCATAGGTAAGGTACCTGAAAATGCGCTTGACACCTTGCTGATGAGATGCACGTGGTGAAGACTTGAAGCGTGCACATAGTCCCACAGCGAACTGTATGTCTGGTCTTGTCGCAATCAAGTACAAGAGCAATCCGATCATCCCTCGATACTCTCTCTCGTTGACCTTGACGTCGCTCTCGTCCTTGTCCAGGCCCCCAGATGTGCCCTCCACCGAAGTCGAACTTCTTCAGCATGTCCTGCGTGTACTTGCTTTGGTGGATGAAGATGCCATCCTTTGTCTGCTTGATCTGTAGCCCTAAGAAATACTTGAGCTCACCCATGAGGCTCATCTCAAACTCGCTGTGCATCTACTCAAGAAACATGGACACAAGCCCATTAGTAGAACCACCAAAAATAATGTCATCCATGTAAATCCGAGTAATCAAGAAATCAGAGCCAACTCTGAGCAAGAAAAGAGTCTTGTCCACAGAACCAATCACAAAGTCATTCCCCAACAAAAACTGCTTTAAATGATCATACCAAGCTCTAGGGGCGTGCTTCATACCATATAAAGCTTTCTGCAACTTGAAAACATGTCGAGGAAACTTAGGGTTTTCAAAACCGGGGGCTGCCTAACATAGACCTCCTCCTCTATATACCCGTTTAGAAAAGCACTCTTGACATCCATTTGAAAAAGCTTAAAACCGTTCGAAGCAGCGAATGCCAAATGTATGCGAATGGACTCAAGACGGGCAACAGGGGCGAAAGTCTCCTCAAAATCAATACCCTCTTTCTAGCAAAAACCCTGGGGAACTAATCGAGCTTTGTTGCGCACCACAACCACATCTTCACCTTGCTTTGGTGCCTATGGGGTTGCATCCAGGTGGCAGATCAACTAGGGTCCAAACTCGATTGCGGACAAAATTTCCAAGCTCTTCTTGCATGACATTTATCCAATTTGCATCAGATAAAGCATGAGAAACATCTCTAGGCTCAAAAGTGGCAACAAAAGAAGACTCAGCAAACACAGTGAGTGAACCAGCTTGAGAACACAAAGATCTCGTAGTGAGATCACCGATGATGAGCTCTGAGGGGTGATCACGCTGAACTTCTCGGGATCCTTGGTGATTAGATGTCACCTCACCGGAGTCAGTAACTGGCACCTCTGAATTCGATTGAGGGGGCTCGATCGAAGTGGAAGTAGTGATAAAAAGGTTCGTCCTCATCCTCAGTCGAAGTCTCAGAAGGTGTGGGGTTTGCAGGCTGTGTAGAAGGCCCACCCTCATCAACAGCTGGAGTGTCATCATCTTCCTCGAAGATGGACTCTCCAAGATCATCATCACCAGAAGGCTCAAAAGAAGGAGTAAGTGAAGGCATGGACTCATTGAAAGAAACCTCACATGTCTCGACAAGCTGTTGGGAGTCGTGGTTCCAAACACGGAAGCCTCGAGAATGCATAGCATAACCAAGAAAGACTCCATCCCAGCAACAAGACTCAAACTTGTCCAAATGCCCTCCCTTCTTGAGCACAAATCACTTGCAGTCAAACGCTCGCAAGTGGCTCACCTTGGGCTGTCTGCCAAACCGCAACTCATATGAAGTCTTACCTAAGTAAGCTCTAAGAAAAATGTGGTTGGTGAGATAGCAAGCTGTGTTCATAGCTTTAGCCCCAAAACAACTAGAAGTCCTATGCTCATCGAGCATCGTCCTGGCCATCTTGACAAGCGTGTGGTTCTTTCGTTCCACAACGTCATTCTGTGGGGGGGTGTAAGCTGCAAAAAAATGATGATCAAGACCTTGGTCACTACAGAAGTCAAAAAACTGAGAATTCTTAAATTCAGATCCATTGTCAGAGCGAATGGCTCGCATCCAACCATTGTTCTCATTCTTCAACTTCAAGACCAGGACATAAACAAACTGGAAAGCCTCATCCTTAGAATCTAGAAAGAAAACCCACGAGAATCGAGAAAAGTCATCAACAACCACAAGCGCGTACCACTTCCCACCGAGTGAATGTACCCAAGCTGGACCAATAGTATCCATGTGTAACAGCTCTCCCGGGTACGAAGTCATCACCTGAGTCATAGGTGCATGAGAATCGGCAACCATTTCCCCATTACGATAGGAATGGGAAACTAGATCCTTCTCCATCTTAAGCTTGTGCAATCCTCGGATGAGGTCCATAGAGCTTAACCTGACTAAGAGATCAAAGCTCAAATGACCTAACCTCCTATGCCACCTCCAGAGCTTAGAGGAGGATCCAACGATCAAACAACGTGAAGGGCCAAAAGAGCTAGAAAAATCAATCTGAAAAACCTTACCAAAGGGTAAAATCTAGCAAACCAAAGATCCTCTAGAATCAACAACAAAAGACATGTCATTCTTAAAACGAACCTGTAATCCCTCTTCAAGAAGTTGCGAAATAGAAACGAAATTAAAATCCAAATTTCCAACCAAAGCAACATTCTTCAAGGAGAAATGCTCAGAAATCTGAATTGAGCCAAAACCGTGTACCTTCCCTTGACCATTGTTCCCGAAAGTGATGTACTCCTTGGAGCTCAGGGAAGTAACACTGGATAACCATCTACGATGTCCCGTCATGTGCAAAGAGCATCTCGAATACATGATCCATATGTCCTCCAAGCCCCGATCCTACAAAATCAATGGTCATTAGGGGGAGAGACCGGTCCGACACAAGGTTTAGCAAAAGAGTTGAACCAGTGTCGAGCCATCTGATCAAAAGACGAAAAGAAGAAAGAAGTGTAAGAGTCTGGACCAAAGCGCGGCTCAAAGCGTGGTCCTTTGTTCTGCCTTGTGTCACGGTGATGAGGTCCAAAGCCGTATCCAAAACGACCTGGAACTCTGCTAGAGCGAAAACCACCCTTCGTAGCACGGGCACAAAAGCCGTCTCCTTACCACCACCTACAGGACGCGCCATGGCCTCTAGCCTCTTTCCGTGTCGAGGGACTCTCTATCTACCACCCTGCTAGTAGAACTGCTCCTGCCCACCTAGAGCTCTCTTTGCTCTCTCAACCCGCTTCCTCCTGAAGCAGAACTCCACAAGATGCCCATCTCTCTAACATAATTCACAATGATAGGTAGGCTTCTTGGGATGTGGTTGAGGCTTGGGTTTCTTGGGCTTGGTGGTGTTGGGTGTAGGCTCTTTGGTGTGAGAGGGTCCAGGTAGAGAGTCAAGAGAAGTATGGATGTTCTTGGCCTTTGGGATCCAGATAGGCTTGTTAGGTGGAGCATTAGGTTGTTCTTGGAACACTCCATCCTTGGGCTGATAGGCCTGAAAAGACTCAGTAGTGTGAGTCTTGGGATATCTCTACTTTGGAGTCATCTTCCTCCACTCCATTGCATGGCTCAGGGCACTCTCAAAGTTAGCCTTGCTGTAGGTGTAACCTACTCCAAACCCATCCTGCCTCTTGAACTGCTGGATCATCATGTCGAGCTATGGCTCTATGGCACTTACCCAACTCAGGATCTGACGGAGGTAAGAGTTCTCGTTCTAAGCATCAGCTAGCTCCTCTCTCAAGGAATCTATCACCTCCACCTGAGACAAGCAGATCTCACACTCTCCATCAACTTGAACAGACTTCTCAGTTTTCAGCTTGATCAGTTCCAACCTCAGAGACTAGCAGTTCTCACAGACAGTGGGTGGAACTGACAATATCTCGAGCTCAAGCTTAGTCTGCTCCAGCTCAACTCTGACTCTCTCTAACTCGCCCGACTTCTCATCACTTTTCGCTCTCAGCTCAACAAGATCAGATAAGTGGGATGGGCAGTCACTACATGGCACGACGACTGATGCATGAGCATCTTTCATCTCCAGCTGAGCACTTTCAAGCTTAATGGCCAAAGCGTCTCTCTCATCAACCCTCTCTGTGTACCTGAACTTTAGAGTAGTCAGGTCACACAACAACACCTCGCAATTGGGGCACTCACTGCTCTCACTCAAGCAAGGGAAAGAAGATAGACTCTTAATCTTGCCATAGGCTATGGTTAGCTCACTCTCAAGCTCATCTATACTCTTCTTAGCCCCTCTAAGCAGTTTCTCCCGATATTTCAACTCCTGATGGTTCTCTTCAAGCAATTCGATGACTTCATGTTCATAGGAAGATACATTTTCATCGTCGTCGTCGGAATTGTCGGAGGAGCCCTTATCTTCTTTATCCCCAAGAGCCATTGAGCAGATGCTCTTGCGGGATCTTTGACTGTAGTGTGAGCTGGTATTCAACTTGTTCTCGAAGGCCATGAAGCAGAGGCCCGTCAGATCATCCTTGTCCTTCCCCTTCTTGATCATGATCTCCTCATCGCTTGAGCTTGATGAAGAGGAAGAAGAAGATGATCTCTTAGAGTAGCTTCTATCCATCTCGGCGAAGAAAGCATTCTCTCGCTTCTTGTTCTCACGCCGGTAGTCCTTCATGGCCTTTTGAAAGAACCTCGTCGTGGGCTTGCCCTTTATGAAGGTGGAGCTGTCGTGCTTGTTGGAGTCATAGGAGCCACCGTCGGTGCCCTTCTTGTGTGTGTTCCGCTTGGGGAAATCGGTGATGAAATGACTTGGATCACCACACTCAAAGCAACCATGTTGTGTGCCATGTCGTTTGAACATTTTTTTATCATAGACACGATGAACACGACTATTGAAAAGACACATGTCATTATATCTTAGCAAATCCAATTGGTCCTCAGTGATAGACATCAAAGAGGATAAAGTACAACTCAGAGAAGTAGGATCAACATAAGGTATCGCAAGGGCCAGGGTTTTTGATCCAGAACCAGTGAGATTTGATCTAAACTGGATATCAACCTCCGAGGCCTTAGGCTTGCTAAAAAGCTCTATGAAAGTCAAGGTATCATAGGAAGCGCTCTCAACAATAGAGGATACCTTGATCTCCCAGATCTTAGGGTCCAAGGTATGAGGAACCTTGAGTGCCTGTTCATGATCTGAGACCAGCTGATCTCGATCGGCCTTGTTGGCCCGAAGCTTGTTAATGATCAACTAAAAGCAACCAAACAAAGCTTCAATAGTCTCACTCAGCTTCTGTGAGAAATTTTCTTATTCTCACTAGTAGGTCTGATAGAGTCTAGCCTTGACCTAAGTTGTCCCCTCATGGTGTGCCTGGAGGGTAGCCCAGATCTCTCGAGCAATATCGAGATGGCTAACACGCTCAAACTCGTTGGGACCTAAACCAGAAAAAAATATGTTCACTGCCTTGTTGTTCAGGTCATGCAGAGTGACTATCTCAAGGGTAGTACGCTCTGCAGCTAGAAGCAGAGTGAAAGTAGCATGAACACACATATCCCATATCCTTGAGCTCTGGCTCAATAGATAGGCTCGCATGCGAGTATTCCAATAGTTGTAGACAAAGACTTCAAGGGACAGAACCTTGCCAGAAGAAGTCATGATCGCTACCTTGGGTTAGAACTGGTTAAGGTATGGAAAAACCTTAACCTTGCTCGGATACCACTTGTAGGACCGAGAGTAGCGACCAGAGGGGGGTGAATGGGCGCCTTAAAAACTATTTTGAATCAATGGCCTTATCTCAACACCCAACACACCTCAACAAACAAACAACAAATAAATCACAAACACTAAAATAGTCTAGCCTAAAAAACTACCGATGTCATAATTAAAAAGACACCACCACAATGTTTGAAGGTAGATCAACAATGTATTCAATTCACAGGCATTTCAAATAGCACAAATAAAATCATCAACAATACTAAGGCATTTAATTAGATAAAATAAATGCAGATGATTAAATGTGCTCATAGATGATTCAATATGCACTAAGGATACAAAATACATCAATTGACATATGTAGTGCAATAAAAATCTTGCAGTAATTAAAATTACAGACTATGCTACAAAGTAATTAGCAAGTGCAGTGTGTAGTATTAATCCGGCCAACCACTAAAGCAAAATCTAAGGCATGATTTTCGAGGAAGAACAAATGGTTTACTATGTTTAATCCTGTGCTGCAAGTGTTCATGTACAGAGCGAACACAGCGCTAAGGAATAGTGATGAAGCAGCCTGCTTTTGTCTACGTATCGTGCGCCAGAATGAGACTGAGCACCGACTCTAATCCTGCTGCTGCAGCTCCTGGCCGAGGCTTCCTCTCCACAGTAAAAATTGTCACTCGCCGCCATGCCCGATGAGATTGAACTTCGCGATAGGACAAGGCATGAATATGACACGACATAGGCACAGGTTTTCGAGAGCACCAGGGACTCCTCGCGAGCAGTCAATCAAAGGAGAAGAAAACTGAAGCTTGCTCTAGCGAGGAAGACAAAAATCGAAGGAGAATATTGTGGCGGCGCTCGGACTTAGGAAGAAGAAAACGGGAGTAAAAAGATGAACTCAGATTTTTCTGATTTAGAGAGTTGAGAAACCCTAAGGGATTGGGGCCCTATTTATAGGCAGCCCAATAAATCAGCAAAACCCAATATACCCATAGGGTTTTTTACGGACACTAAAATAAACTAAAAAGACTAAAAAACCCTTATGTGTTTTACAGACTCGACTAACACAGACTATGGGTCTAATAGGCAAAATAGTAAAAATATAACTAAAGGTAACTTGACATGATGCAGAGCTTTCATAGCAGCTACGACTCCTCTTCAAGACTATCAGATCCCCAATGAACGGTCTCAATAGATGTGTCGGTTTTACGTTGAAACCGACAAAGCGTCCACTATCTTCGCACCGGGTACCCAGATTGGGCCGGCCCGATTCCACAGCTCCCTCAGCCCGGCAATCGCTCTCCGTCTGTTTACCTAGGTCAAACCTGGTCAACAGGCTAACGGATCTCCTATCGTTCCTGGCCCATGTACCCTGATTGGGCTAGCCTGACAACGCGGCCCTTCTGCCCGGCAGTCGCTCGCCGCCCTTGTACCTGAGTCACTTGCGCCCAAGACACGACAAGTATCCTCTCCTCTTCGTGTCTCTCTGTTGACTTCTATTGAAAATTACTCATCACTTCTGGAGCCATGAGGCCCATGATCTTCAACATGGCTCCTCATCCCTCTGCCCGGCAGTCGCTCGCCACCCGTGTACCTGATTCACATGCAGTCAAGACACGATAGGTCTTCTCTTCTCCTCTTCCTTTGACTTTTATTGACAATCACTCATCACTTCTGGAGCCAGGACGCTCATGATCTTCAACATGGTTCCTCACTAGGGGTACCATAGCGATCAGATTGAGGGTGCTATGTTGTAGCTTCACATCATTGTCTACTCCTAGATCACTAGGCATATGTTCTCTTTTCGGTGTTGTTCTTGAATCTTGATTATTTTATGCGTCACCCATAGCGGTTGCCCTTGCAGCTTCTCATGCTAGTGTTAGGTGGAGTAGACAAAACACATTGGTACCCGATGGCTAATGTGGGGTCAAAGATGTCATTCTATAGGCCGTCACCTGATAGGCCACATGGACCTATTATGAAATGTCAGGGTGGGTGGCTCTGTCGCTCATTGCTCGTCTGTCTATGTGGATAGATATATATCATGTTTTCATAAATGTGAATACACATGACAGATGAGTGCAATATGGCACACTTTATCACAACTCATTATGTATTTGTTGGTTTACTTGACTGTCAAGCCCTCAACCACGACACCACACGAGCTCGAGGATGACAAGTCCATAGATAGAGTGCTTGGGCTTAGGCTTGAGGCTTGAGAGCATCTCCAAGAGATTATTCATATAGATACATAAATTTGAATTTAGATATTTTGGTGAAAAATGAAGCTCCAATAGTGTCCTTAAATGAGTCCATTTTCTAATCGATTCTCTCATCTCTCTCAAATATAGGATTAAAATATCTAGTCCCCATTTTTGTCTTGCGTGCATTATTTTCTCCCCTGCATATTGTTATACGCTAGATGACACAGATATTTGAAGGTATCATAGTTTCACATAAAATTATTATATATTATAGATCATGTTTATAGGATTTTAAAAATAAGAATCAGGATTATAATGAAACTACCTGAGTGCTCAACGTCGAACGGATGCCCGCATTGTGTGATTGCTCCGTATCAACTCATCTTAGTCGTTCGATTGAAACCTGCCATTTGCATCATGCATCGCTTAGTGAAATATTTATCTTTAACATGTGAAACATTAATCTTCAACGAGTGAAACATAGCACAAAACATCCATCTTCAATGGTAAAACATTCATTTTCAATATGTGAGACATTCATCTTCAATGGGTGAAATATTCATCTTCAACGGTGAAACATTCCTTTTTAACATGTAAAACATTTTTAAATAAAAAATTTCAACGGGTGAAATATTCGAAATAAAAAGAGTGGAAACATTTGGAATAAAATGGTGAAACATTTTGCTCCCACGTAAAAAACATTGAGTTCCAACTATTGTAACATGTGAAACATTCATCTTCAATAGGTGAAATATTCATCTTCAAATTTCATTACTGGTTGTGCGCTGGACTAACTATGCGCTACACATGCTGGGTTAGGTGTAGTGCGTTGGATGTGCTAGGATGGGCCTCTGATGCGTTAGCCTAATGTTAAAGAGAAGCATTTTTATTAATTTTTAGAAAAACATAAAGTTTAGAATAGTTGGTATATGATATTTGAGATTTGGGGAATAAAATTTAATAGATCTTTTGAAAATGCTCCAATCGAGCATGACTGGAAGATGTGCCGCCAATGTGTCCTACGCCCGATCATCCCCTTCTGATTTAACATGTGCAAAAAATTCTCATTTTTCATCTATCGTCACAAGAGAAAGATTCAATCTGATAATTCACAAGTAAATTGAGAAGCATATTTCACTACAAGAAAACATGAAATTTTCATCGGCAATTTTAACTTTCGTCGGCTTTCGGAAATGCCGACGGAAGTTAATTAACTTCCGTCGGCCAAGAGGAGCCGACGGAAGTTAAGCTAACTTTCGTCGGCTTTTCACAGTGGCCGACGGAAGTAAGAGGGCAGTTTTCCCCGCTCGGTATAAATCCCTAACTTCCGTCGGCTTTAATGCTGGCCGACGGAAGTTAAGGGATTTATTCCCCGGGAGACCAAACTCTTTGTACGCGCGCTCCCACACCCCGTTGCCGCCTCCTGCGCCCACCGCCCCTGCCGTGCCGCACTGCCTCCCGCCGCCTCCCGCCACCTCCGGCAGCCTCTGGCCGCCACCTCCCGCCGCCGCCGGCCGCCCGGTCCCGCACGCCCCCCGCACGCGCCGCACCATGCCTCCCCGCCGCCTCCGCCCACCGCCGGCCACCGCCCGGTCCCACGCGCTGCTGCCCACCGCCGCCTCCCATGCCGACCGCCCGTGCCGCCGCCCTGCCCGGTAGAACACGCCGCCGGCCACCGGCCTCCCACCGCCGCCAGCCGCCCGACGGCCACCGCCGCCGCCCACCGCCCTCCAGCCTCCGCCCATCGTCATCGCCCATCGCCGCCCGTCGATCATGTAAGTTATGGCATATTGTTGGTGAACTCCCTAATGCGGTGAACACATAATTGTTGGTATATTTTTCTACATTTTGAGATAGTGTTTTTTATCAATGTTTTGTGTATGGTATTGTGATGGTAACTAACTCATTCAATGTTGCGGGTACTCCATGTTCAATGGAGTTATTGACTCGAGAGCGGTGAGAGCTCAGAAGTCAGCTCAGTCAGCTCCTTTGGAGTTTGCTCTAGCCGTCGTCGCTCAGAAGAAAACCCAGAGGTGGTTCGGTTGAGGGAGGAAATGAGGTGGCGCGATGAGCACAGTAGGCAACAACAAGAGTACTATACCGCCTGCTTAGCACAACAGCAGACGATGATCCAAGTAAGTTTAGTTTACAGTGTTGCAGTTAAAAAGTATTCAGAAATAGGTTTAGAACTAACTGATTACATTACAACATGTGTAGCAACTAGCCCAGCAACATGGTGAATTTGACATGTCCTTGTTCCAACCACTACCTCCCCCGCCACAACCACTACCTCCTACATCACCTGAGGTACCTCCTGACATATCGTTACTTTAGATACTTAAGTTAGCGTTTAGAAGGGTAGTTGAGTTCGTTCTCTAATTTTGTCTATTTCTTCAGAGTTTCCGTACGCCTGGTCAGGATGGAGCCTTCGGGTCAAATGTGGATGAAGCGGGAGGCAGCGGCGGCGCCCACGACCCAAATGTGGGCGATCAGTGAGTATATGAACAAATGTGACTTTGTATGTGGCTCTCGCTGTGTTATGTGACTTTGTATGTGAATTTGGATGTTATATGTGAATTCAGATGTGTACTGTGACTTTGGACGTGAATTCAGTTATATTATGTGATTTTGGATGTGATGTGTGAAGTTTGGATGTGAATTTGGATGTGAGATTGATTTTGGATGTTATATCTGAAGTTTGAATATGATTTTGGATGTTATATGTGAATGTGATTGAAGTTGTGGTTGGATGCGAGTGTGAGTAGGGGAACCAGGAAAAAACAAAAAAATACCAGCTAACTTCCGTCTACCCGCTTCCGTCGGCCAAATGCCGATGGAAGTTAGCTTCTTCTGTCGGGAAAGGGCTAACTTCCGTCGGCTTTGGCCGACAGAAGTTCCCTTTTTTGTTGTAGTGTTTGTCCTATCATTTTTGAATTTATCTTATATCCAATTCTTAAGTTCAGCGAATTAGAATCATAAGTAACTTTTTGAGTCGTAATTTACTAATAGAGTGAGGTACGGTGTCATCTTGTAGAAGTTGCTGGCAATTGTACACGTCTAACTAAATATTAAATACTCAAAATGTGAATTATTCCATGCTTTTCATAATTCCCAGATTCAAATGGAATACTCAGAGTCAAGAGTGACCCTTAAAACACACACTCAAAAAAACAGGGGAAAAAGGGAGTCGAGTAAGAAAAAGAAATAAAGAAAAGAGAAAATAATAGAGATACGCCAATCAAATGGCATTGACGGCGAACGGCGTCCGGACGGAGTGCGCGTCGTCGGACCACGTAACG